>JAJAGP010000244.1:408894-477724 GCA_025084515.1 Ancistrus triradiatus | reverse complement strand
TATATATATATATATATATATATATAATGTACAAGCATTTCACTTAAGTCAATTTAAAGTGCAGGAAAACATTTGGTTGTTGAAATAAATTCTTCTTAATAAGTGATTTTATAAAAAGAAGCCATGCAGATCTCTGTTTTCAGTTCCCTGAATACATTTTCTGGAATGCCAAAAATAGTGAAATAACTAGATGTCACATGATTGAAGAATCAAGTTTGAAAGATTATACAATTTTCAACTGTGTAGTAATCACATTTTCCACCTTGTCAAAGGCTACAAATGCCTGACAGAGGAAAAGAATGAATTTTAGGCATGTGCAGTGTTGCCCACTGGCCCAGGCTTGTTTGGCTGGTGAAATGGCTCCGAGTAGGTCTAACCTCCTGCTGTACACTCTATGAGCAGCCTATGAGTGACACATTAAAAAGTCACTACTGACATGACCCCACTTCTCCCTGCAGAGTGTTCCTGGCTGAACAGTTTGAGCTCCTCCAGCCTCATCTGGACACCATGATGCCTCCAGCAAAGAAGCCCTTTCTCCAGCAGTTCTACTCACAGGTCAGCTTCCTCCAAATCTATGGTCTATTGCAATCATTAAAAAAATTTAAATTGTGTCTGTATGGATTTTAAAAAATGAAGTGGTGAACCCATTGGTGGTGACACAACCTTATTTAAGAGGTATGCTATCAGAACTTTAAATTGCTACTATTAATTCCTCCTCTCACGTTTTCTTTCCCTTAGGTGTGGTGTACACATATGGTAGTGATTTTCTTGAGTTTAAGCCTAGCCCTTACCTAAATGTCTCTGTGCGATATGGAAAGCTAGTTGCTGGAATTTCACTTCAGGGTGCTGTTGCTGTTTGTGCTTTAATGTTAAATGTTTCATATACACTACTTGGATAAAAGTTTGTGGACAGCCAAACATCAAATCTATATGCTTGTTAAGCATTTCATTCCAAAACATGGACATTAGTAGGGAGTTGGTTCGCATTTGCTGCTATCCACTCTTCTGAGCCTCCACCCTTCTGGTACCATCAGATATTGGAACATAAAATATCTTTAATAAGTCTTGTCAAGCCAGATTTATTTATGTAGTTATTTTTACAATGGAGCATTGTCTCAAAGCTGCCAAGTCAAATTGAGCAAGGGAGCACCAAGACTCAAAAAGTGACCCATCCTTCTTGGGTGGCTTAGATGAGAAATGTAAAAATGGAACTAATTTATCTAGTCAAATAAGTAGTAATAGTTCAAAAAACAAAAATAAGTAAATGTTATTAGATAAATAAGTTATAGAATAAAATAACGTAAAAAGATGCATAGCTGCATTATTTAGTCCGATACACAGAGCTTTGTCACTAAAGGTCTAGCTCACATGACATTACAGTTCGCTGTAAAGGTGATGAGGGGGATGAGGTCAGGGTTCTGTGCATTCAAGCCCGTGTTTTCTACATAAAACTTTACAATCCATTTATTTGGGACCATGCTTTATGTACTTGTGCATTACGAAATTGGAAAAGGGTTTTTCTTAAGCTGTAAACATGGAATGGAGGCACTCTATTCACTTGAAATGATTCCCTTGATTTGTCCTTCAAGTAAACTAATTTCTTCTGCTTAAGTCAACAGTAGTGTATTTTACACCACTCTAGTCACTGTTGACATTGCAAATGGTAATCATAGGAGTTTTATGACTGCTCTGCCATGGAATCCCATCTCATCATTTGGGAAATAGTGAAATGTTTTGTACTTCTCTCTCTAGATTCAGCTGAGACCACAGATAGAGAGTGTTTCAAACAGATAATAGTTATCATTTACACTACGCAGTGAGAGCACCCACAAATTTTCAAATGTATTGAAAGTTACTCAGTTGTTCAGGACAACCCATTCACTTGATATGCACGTTATCCAGAAGCCACTGTTTATAAGGGGTGTCCATATATTTCTAGACATTTAGTGCACATTGTCATTATTTTGTCAGTAAATTATTGATTACTGCAGCTGTCATAATTACATCATACTTTAAACAATGTAGTTTGATCTTTGAAATATTTCATTTAGCCCTTAGCAGTCTCAGCACACTCATCATTGCATGGTTACTGGTGATATTTTATGGAAACGTCTTTTACTCTATTAAGCTCTGGCAAGGTGTACATATTGTTGTGAAATAATCCCCTGAATTCTGTGTTCTGCTGCAGACCGTGTCCACGGCCAGTGAACTACGCAAGCCCACTTACTGGATAGTGGCAGCCAAAGCCATTAATTATGAGCAGATGCTGCTGCTGATGGCAGGAGTGAAATGGGACATTAAAGAGATAATGTCACAGCACAACGTCTATGTTGATGTCCTGTTAAAGGTAATGTGTTGTGTGCTTCTGAAGGGGCTTTTATGTGAGGTGAGGAGTACATTGTGTTATCTTCTCTCAGCTAGACCCCATGTCTTCATTTTCAGACAAAAAGAGAGGGGTCATTGAGAGGTTAGAGGCACCTTTGTAAAGGTTAAGTTTATCCAAGCAGACAAGAGAATGCATTTGCCCATCCTTTTTGTAGTTTTACCTTATTCTGGTAATTAATCACAATTGGACATATAATAGTAATACAAGTATGCTCTCCTTCATAATATTAATTTATTTTAAAATAATGCAGTGCTTACCCTTCATGGTACAAATTTCTCATAATGTAATCTCAGAAGATGCACTTAATGCCAGAGTTCAGAGTCGTAACTAAAACTATCAATCGTGAACTTAAACGATAATGCATATTTAAGAATTTCGACGTTGAATTGCATTAAGCAGGTATGAAATGTGAGTAAAAATAAATGAAATTAACCAAATACTAAATTAAATGTTGCTAATACATTTTGTTCTACTTGCATTTTACATATTTCATTGTATCTTAAACTTGTTCTGCCAGTTCAAATGTCAAATGTGTGTCTTATTAATCTCCAAAAAACATGAAAATACCTCCACTCTACAAGGTCACTTTAACTTCAATTACTAAACCTAAAATCTCTAACTGCAATTCCAAAAACCTGATTAACCTGATTAAAAATCTATTTTAAAATAAATAAAAACTAGTATGACCATACTAAAAAGTAACTAAAATAAATAGCTAGATAGAAAGCTATAATACAGGCTGACATTGGCACTGAGTCAGAAGACTATCAGCAGAGTTTTATGTAGGGTGATAGGTTACATTATTCTTTGTGTTCCTGCCTGTGCATTGAATCTATTTTTTTTTTTAGTTTCTTACCCATTAGACATATCCAAGATGTGCTTCATTTACATGCATTGTTTTTGTAGCATTCAGAAGGCAATGAAACCATTTTCAGCTGAAGTACTTAATGTATTATTTGTTGAAGTTAATTAATTACTTGAGAATCTGCCTAAAATTTTAAGAATTATTGGCTTTTCTAGCAAAGCTGGGTCTAAGCTTAAACTTTAAGGAAATATATTCCATGTAATAAATTAACAAAGTCAAATGTGTCACAAAGCCAAATTTGTTTGCACACTTGGATTATGTGGTCACTGAACCATTGTATGTGGATCTAGAAATATAATTTGGATCATTATTCTGAAAGTCCATCCGTGACCCTGTTGTGGCTTGTTGGCAGAGACAGTCAAGTCAAATTTATTTATATAGTGCTTTTTACAATGGAGCATTGTCTCAAAGCAACTTTACAAGTTTAGATTATCTCCTAATAACTACGCCCAATCCCAAATTGAGCAAGCGTAGGGCGACAGTGGCAGGAAAAACTCCCTGAGTGTTATAGGAAGAAACCTTGGGCCTCAAAAAGACTCAAAAAGGGACCCAACCTCCTTGGGCGGCATAGATGATAAATCTAAGAACGAAACTAAAGTCATGGAGTCATAGTTCGAATAAAATGTGAAGTATGCACATCGGCATTAAGTGGCCCGGGTATGTTGGGGCTGGAGCTGATGACGGAAGCAGCTTGAGTGAAGCTGCAGCGGATGAACTTCATGTGTGGGGCAGGAACTGGTACCGGAACACAGCTCAGAGAGAAAACAGAAAATGTAATTAGTTATTGATTAAGAGCACAGTGTCTATTAAAAATCACTGATGCCATGTGTAGCATGAGACCCCGGCAGCATTAGCTATAGCAGCATAGCTAGAAAGAGGAGAACTGGTAGGTAACACAGCCAAGAGGAATCACATGAGACATTGGCACCCCCCACGGGAAGCAGAAGACAGCAACCCAATGTCAATCACCATAAGAACTCTTTGACTATGAACCACCCAGCTCTGCCCTTAGTCTAAGGCAAGGATGCATGAGTCAAGATCACAAGGACCGAAGCCCAGTTTCACAGACCGACCCACTCGACCTCCCGGCTAAACGGATAAGACAGGCAGGCCAGACATGACTGCCAGACTCCGGCCCCATTGACCCAAACAATGCATTCCTGGTCTAAATCTAGTCAAAAGCCTGCGTAAATAAGTAATGTCTTTAGCCTAGACTTAAAATTTTGGAGAGTGTCTGAGTCTCGAACGAAAGTGGGAAGTTTATTCCATAGTTGGGGGGCCATGTTATGAGAAAACCTTTCCCCCTGCTGTGACATTTTTAATTCTAGGAACTAAAAGAAGTCTGTACCCTGTACCTGCGAACGAAGTAGACGAGTTGGACTGTAAACTCTAAGAGTCACTCATTCATGGGTGGGGGCCAGGCCATGTAGAGCTTTATAAGTTAAGAAGTATTTTTGTAATCAATGCGAAATTTGACCGGTAACCAGTGTAGTGATGATAGAACAGGAGTGATCAATTTTCTAGTTCGAAGTTAGCACTCGGGCAGCTGCATTCTGAACTAACTGAAGTTTATTTATAGATTTTACTAGAGCATCCAGTAAGTAAGGCGTTACAGTAATCCAACCTTGAGGTTTACAAATGCATGAACAAGTTTCTCTGCCATCGTTAAAAGAGAGGATATTTCTAAGTTTAGCGATTATTACGTAATTTGAGATAAAGCATTTCGAGTGATGCTGCTAATGTGCGCATCAAAGGAGAATCTGAATCAATTGTGACCCTTGTGACCCCTAAGTTTTTTTTACAGATGGACTGGGCAATACTGGACAGCCATCTAGATTTAGGATAGATGTAGCCAACCTGTCTCTCACAGCCTTGGGTCCCACTAATAAGAACCCTCAGTTTTGTCCTGAGTTAAGTAAGAGAATATTAAATAACATCCAATCTTTTATTTCCTTTACACAGTCCCTCAATTGTGTGATTGTAAGACTGTCATTAGGTTTGGCTGATATGTACAGCTGTGTATCATCTGCATAGCAGTGGAAACTAATGCCATGTTTACGAATAACTGAGCCTAGTGGGCAGCATGTACAGAGAGCATAAAAGCGGGCCAAGCACTGACCCCTGAGGCACGCCATACTTCACTTTTGAGAGCTTAGACCCTAGATTAATTTATATAACAAAACTGGTACTGGTCGGTTGTAAGTAGGGATTTAAACCAAGAAAGTGCTGATCCCTTAATACCTACAGTATGTTCTAGTCTGTTTTTTAAGTAAAAACGTCGTGATCTATAGTGTTCAATGCTGCACTTAAATCTAACAGAACAAGAAAAGAAACACATCCCTTATCTGAGGACATTAAACAAGTCATTTAGTACAATAATTAATGCTGTTTCAGTACTATGATGGGGCCTGAAGCCAGACTGAAATGTTTTCATAAATTTCATTCCTTTGAGGGCAAACTGCAGAGCTGCTGATAGACGGCTTTTTCTAAGATTTTAGATATCACACAAGGGTCAAGATTGGCTTTTTTTTAATCAGTGGTTTGATCAACGGCAGACTTAAAGGATTTGGGGCACATAACCAAAGGTAAGGGATGAATTTAAAATAGCTAAACACTGGCTCTGTGATAACTAGGTATACTTGTTTGAGTAAACGTGTAGAAAATTGGATCTTAATAAACATGTTGATTACTTAGACGAGCTGATCAGTGCGGATAGTTCAGTATTAGTAATTGGGGTAAAGATTCTGATCTTGATATACAAGCTCATTAAACAGATGTCTTTCACTAGTGCTGCATCTGGAAGGTTGCTGAATAGTTTGGGTGATGTGATGAGCATCAAGTTTGGTGCCTAATGTTTTATATTTTATTATTAAAGAAAGTCATGAAATCATTACTGTTACAATTCACACAGAACGGAGAATCACTTTCTGTGGGGGTTTTTGTTAATTTGGAGACTGTTATTAAAGAGAAATCTTGGATATTCTTATTTTCTCAATGATTGAGGAGAAGTATGCAGCTTTAGCTTTAGTAAGGGCATGCTTATACTCTGTCGTGCTATCTCTCCAAGCATCAATCTTAAACACCCTCAATTTTACTATGTCTCCACTTGCGCTCTAGATGCCGTGTTCTTTGCTTTAAGGTATGGGTTGTGGTCCATTATACCATGCATGGTGCTAGCCTTTTTTCCCTAATGCATTTGACCCTAGCAGGAGCCATCATGTCCAGGGTTGAGCGAAGCACACATTGTAATTGGTCATTTACACACTCAAGATGATTGATCTCTGTAGGTGTATTAAATTTCAAGTCTGGTAGGTTTTTAATAAACGCAGCTGGAGTAGCCAGATTGTGGATAGTGCGCTTGGTGTGATAATGAGACAGAAGGATTTTATTTATTAGAGATAGCTCAAATACTAAAAGATAGTGATCTGAAATCAAATCACTTTGCGGAGAAACATCAAGGTTATCTATATTGACACCAAATGTTAATATTAGATCTAAAGTATGATTACAGCGGTGGGGTTGGTCCCATCACATTCTGAGTGGGATACCCATGGAATTGGTAAGATGGACTCGAAAGCAATTTTAAGTGGATCCTGCTCATTGTCAAAGTGAATATTGAAATCACCTACAATTAAAGTCTTATCTGTTGACAGTAGTAAGCAGGAAAGAAAGTTAGCAAATTCCTGAAGAAATTCTGAATAGGGACCAGGAGGACGGTAAATAGTGATAAGCTGACAAGACAAGCTTATACAAGCTTACAGTCAATCTTATATTCCAATCACCTGTGACTTAAGGGCTTTGCTCAAGGCCCCAACAGTGGCAGCTTGGGATTTGAACCCTGCACCTTCTCGTCCACATTCCAGTACGTTTAACCACTAGCTCACCAAAGTCCCGTGATTTCCATGAAGGTGATATATAATTGTTGATTTGGAGACTTGGTGATCCCAGTTTGTAAAATGTTTGCCCTTCTAACTGTGTGTGGGGGGAAAACTACTGGATTCTTTTCCAGGATAGTTCATTACAGCTCCATTTTGTAGGTCAGTCCAAAATCAGTGGATATTGGCATATTTAGACATTTACCAAAACTACTCTCCTAATTTCCCCATGTTGATATAGGACCAAGGGACATCTTTTTGTAAATATTGTTATTTACATTATATATTAAAAGTTTATAATAAGGGTTCCTAAACACTGTGAAATATACTTCAGTTACTTTTTGGAAGAATAACAATTTATAGGGGAAATGTAAATGTGTACACACACAATCCTGGGCACAAAAGTATAGAACATAAAAAAAGCAAAATATTAAACTTTTAATGGTTCTAAAAATAAATTATAAATCAGAGGATTAGCAAGGATTATGAAATTGCACTCTTGAGACCTGTGCCATCATTTCGTCATCACTGCTTATTGCTGCAGTGAACTGTTTGGCTGGAAACAGAGAAATTCACTTACATAGACTTCCTGTACATAGGAAGGTAAAATCATGGGGGAAAAAAAGTGTTTGATATGAAACTCAAACTAACATATGCATTTTTGTTCAAAATCTTCAAATCTCATCTTTTTTTATCTTAAAGGATTAGTTGTTAATTGGTAATCTTCCATGCTTAATGCAGCCCATCACAATCATGAAAACAAGCCCTTAAATAGAACCATGAGCGACAGAGATCTACTCATAAAGCTCTACAATATGCAGTCTTGTGTGTCCCAAGGTAAACGAGTGAGAAAATGTACCCCAAAAAGGCATATATTGTGAACTGGTTGCTGTCAGAAACCACATAAACATGTACACGTATTTACATCTATACCTATACATGCACATATCTCAAATCTCCATTACACCATCAGCTGTCAAGAGAACGCCTTGAAACAACAGGAGATATTTCATTTAAAAGTAATGTTTAAAGTTACAGTTCTCAAAGACAAGAAATGCACCCTTCAAAAACTGTCCGAAGAATCTAAGTCCTCAGAAAACAAGACTCTTTCGAGAGGAAAAAAAAGACCAGAAGATTGTCTATTGCAGGTGTCTAGGTTCCCTGTCTAAGAAAATGACATGACATGACATGATGTCAAAGGATATGATGAAGTTTCTGGAAGAATATGGAAAGTTTGATTCAGAGTGGTTTAGCTTTAGAGTGGTTTAGACAAGAGTTGTGTGGATTGATGGATCACAACTTGAGTTGCATGGTAATGGTCCAGAAAGGTGTTAGAAACAAAGCAGTGACTGTATCTATACTACCATTAAGCTTGAAGGTAGAGGTGTCATGGAGTGTAGACTCTTTTCAGCTGCTGGTACTAGTGAGCTGCTTTACTGTGAAAAGTCAATTAATGCATTGGAGTACACGAAAATATTGTACAAAGGCTTGCTTCCCACAATTGAAAATTTCTTTTTTCTTTTTCTTTCTAAAGACGAAAGATCACTTTTTTTTTCTCCAAAAACTCAATGATCTTGCTCATACTGTGAAGACCACCAAGAAGTAACTTAAGGCTCATGTTTTGACTGGTCAGAGTCCAGATTTGAACCCTACACAGAACATTTGGTCTCACATGAAACACAAACTAACTGGGAAATATTTTTCATAAACTCATCAGCTGTTTGAAACCATTACCATTGAGTGGAAAACCATTGATGCTTCTTTTTATAGAAATCTGACCCACAATACGTCAACAAAAATGTATTTATTTAGTCAGACCAGTTATTTACTGTTGAGACCATTATAAGCTTAATATTTAGCAATTATTGGTTTGGCTTTTTTGGTGAGTGTGTGTTGCTTCACAGCTCCAGCGTCTGCAGTTCAATCCCGACCTCCTGTTTCCTCCCGCATTCCAAATACATGCATGTTCCGTCAATTGGTGTCTCCAAAGTGTGAGTTTATGTGCCCTATAATGGATTCTTGCTCTGTGTAGGGTTCTTCCTGCCTTGTGCCCTGTGCCACCAGGTAGGATTAAGCAGATAAGAAAAAGCATGAATATGGGTTAATTTTTTTTTAAACCCTGTCTTTTCTTTTTTGCCTGTTTATAATAGGGGTGGCAGTAAGAATAAGTATAATAAGTGTAATAATATATTAGAATATTACATTAAAAATAATAATAATAAACATAAATATAATATTTTTTCAAAAAGTTTTACCCCTTGAAATAAATGTGAGATTATGATAGACAGCATCAGGGCTGAACACAAAAATAATTTGAGATTTGCTGTATCATATAGGAATTTGAAGAAACATTGAAATATCTTTATTGAATTTAATCACAGTTAATGAATTAATCAGCTTTAGTTTTTACAAAGTCCCTGACCAGTTAATTTGATTCTGGCTGTTCTATCAGATGAGCATAACCAGGCATAAAGGGTTCAACATCTGGGTCAGTGTTGTTTTTCCACATCTGGCTAATGCATTGTGGCATCTTCATCTTACTCATTTGGACCCCTTGTCTCTGTTGTCTTTGCTACTGGTGAACTGTCATCATTTGCCCTCAACTGACTTTTTGAAGGGAGATTGAGATGTTCAGTAAATTTCTTATTCAGAGTAGAGAAGCCAGGTACATTTGATCAGACCAGAAGTAACTGTTTGTGACATGATCCTTCTGTTCTCGCCATATTATTGGTACTGATGGCATTGACTTCCAAGAACCTCTAAGCCAGGCTCTCAGATTGAATTCACATGTTGCATGGCAAATGTGAGGAACCCAGGGTTTGTCTTAGTTAACTTTGCATCCGAAGTGGAGTTCATAGGCTTTCTTGCTAAGTGCATTCATGGTGCATCTTTGAGCCTTAAGAGTATACTTGCCACAGATGTCTGGTTGGTTGGTTGGTTTATTTAACGTATCACTTTTAGCATCAATGGCTATTCACTACAGACACAAGGTCACTTTGCTCCTCAAGGTTTTTTTTTAATTAGTCATACATACTCAGATCGGGCCAGTACAGTGTAATTAATTTCCATATTTCATGTCTTTGCGCTCTGGGCGGAGCCTGAGGTCAGGATCGAACCAGGGATACTGGAGTTGTGCAACCACACTAACCAATGTGCCACCCAACAACAGAAGTGAACAAGATGTATCACAGCTGAATGCGTTTACATGCACTTAATAATCTGATCATAGATGGATTTCTGCAGTTATCTGATTATTCTCTGATGTACAGTGGGGCAAAAAAGTATTTCGTCAGCCACTGATTGTGCAAGTTCTCCTACTTAGAAAGATGAGAGAGGTCATAATTTTCATCATGGGTACACTTCAACTAGGAGAGACAAAATGAGAAAAAAATCCAGGAAATCACATTGTAGGATTTTTAAAGAATTTAATTGTAAATTATGGTGGAAAATAAGTATTTGGACAATAACAAAAGTTCAGCTCAATACTTTGTAACATAACCTTTGTTGGCAATGATAGAGGTCAAACGTTTCCTGTAAGACTTCACAAGGTTTGCAGACACTGTAGCTGGTATTTTGGCCCATTCCTCCATGCAGATCTCCTCTAGAGCAGTGATGTTTTGGGGCTGTCACTGGGCAACACGGACTTTCAACTCCCTCCACAAATTTTATATGGGGCTGAGCTCTGGAGACTGGCTATTCCACTCCAGGACCTTGAAATGCTTTTTACAGAGCCACTCCTTCGTTGCCGGAGCGGTGTGTTTGGGATCATTGTCATGCTGGAAGACCCAGCCACGTTCCATCTTCAATGCTCTCACTGATGGAATTAAGTTTTGGCTTAAAATCTGACGATACATTTCCTCATTCATTCTTCCCTTAACACGTATCAGTCGCCCTGTCCCCATGCTTTGGGCCATATGTTTCCACCCCCCATGCTTCACAGTAGGTATGGTGTTCTTGGGATGCAACTCAGCATTCTTCTTCCTCCAGTTGAGTTTTTCCAAAAAGTTCTATTTTGTTTTCATCTAACCATATGATATTCTCCCAATCCTCTTCTGGATCATCCATATGCTCTCTGGCAAACTTCAGACGGGCCTGGACATGTACTGGCTTAAGCAGGGGGACACGCCTGGCACTGCAGGATCTGAGACCCTCTCGGTGTAGTGTGTTACTGATGGTAGCCTTTGTTACTTTGGTCCCAGCTCTCTGCAGGTCATTCATCAGGTCCATTCGTGTAGTTCTGGAATATTTGCTCACCGTTCTCATGATCATTTTGACCCCACAGGATGAGATCTTGCGTGAGGCCCCAGATCAAGGGAGATTATCAGTGGTCTTGTATGTCTTCCATTTTCTTGCAGTTGACCAACCTGCTTGCCTATTGTATTCACTCTTCCCAGCCTGGTGCAGGTCTACAATATTTGTTCTGGTGTCTGTCGACAGCTCTTTGGTCTTGTTTGGAGTCTGACTGTTTGAGGCTGTGGACAGGTGTCTTTTATACAGATAACGAGGTCAAACAGGTGCCATTAATACAGGTAACGAGTGGAGGACAGAAGAGCTTCGTAAAGAAGTTGTTACAGGTCTGTGAGAGCCAGAAATCTTGCTTATTTTCCACCATGACTTGCAGTTAAATCTTTTAAAAATCCTACAATTTCCTGGATTTTTTTCTCTTTTTTCCTGGATTTTTTTCCCTGGAATTACAGCCCTCTCACATCTTTCTAAGTAGGAGAACTTGCACAATCAGTGGCTGACTAAATACTTTTTTGCCCCACTGTATATTCAGATCACATTACTGAGAAAATTTGATTTTCTACTGTTAAAAGATTATTTAAGTACATGTAAATGTACACATTGACAAGAGCTTTCTGTTTTAATAATACTTCCTGAAGTCAGTAAATCCTGTTGTTAAATATATTCACTATGCCGGTGCATGGAGAATGTGCATTGATATGCAGCCAACTTCTGTAAATGTGAGCAGCTTTTACAACCTGTCTGCCAGCATCTGAAAGACAACAGTTGCATAGCACCTACACACTGAGTGCATGCCCAGGCATGTTTGAACTGATCAAAACAGCTTGCTTTGTGGGTAGTATACTAGTCTTATTGGGAAATCACAAAATTAGATTATATCTACAAAAAGGATATATGATGGGAATAATTTTAAGGAGATTTTCGTGATCAGCAGCACTAAATGCATAAAATATACCCAGACGTGTTCAGGAAGAAAAAGCTTTGTTGTCCAGTGCAGTAAAGTGAATTTTGGTTTATGAGCTGTGAAACCCTTTCTTCACATATAAATTCCTGAATAGTTTTCTAACTCGTCAGGATATTGGCATTGTACTTGGGGCAAATTGGTTTATATTTAAAGCCCAGATCCAATAATGTTTATTTCTTGTCTGGCAGTTGCTTTATATAAATTATATTATACAGGATATTTCAGCTCAGAAAGCAGGTTTTTTCCAGTCAATAATATAAAGCATATAATCATTTTAGATTACATTGCTTTCTGCAGCTGTATGGCACAAGGCGCTGCATTAATAGCCTACATTAGCTCTAGATTTTTATGGACAGACATATCATATTACTACTGTCACGGGCAGGGTGCCTAACAGGCAAGGAGACGTGTGCAAGTTCTATTAATATAACCATACTTTATTTAATAAACTAAAAGACCTGGCATTGTCTCAAACCAAAACATAACAGAACTAACAAAGGGTCCCTACCGTAAATACATATACTTCCTGACAGCGCCACCTAAACCAACATAAGCGTGTTTTAGCCGCGTTACCCCACATGTACACGAACACAGCGTTTACTAACAGGAGCGGGCTTTAGCCGCGTTAACCGACATGTACACTAACACAGCGTTTACTAACAGGAGCGGGCTTTAACCGCGTTAACCAACATGTACACGAACACAGCGTTTACTAACAGGAGCGGGCTGTAACCGCGTTAACCAACACAAAACAGCCTATAGCTGGTGACCCTAACCAAAGCGGGTTTCTACCGTTACACGAACACAAAACAGCCTATAGCCAAAAACCACAACATGAGCGGGCTTGAACCGCTGGACGAATCATACCGTGAATAACCTGGCAAAGGGAGCTTTCCCTTGATAATTCCCCACGCCGAGGGGGAGCCGGGATGCTGTTTAAATAGTCCTGCTTACAGCTGCAAGTCCTTACGGTAGCGTCCCAGCATCTCCCTCGGCGTCTTTGCAAACCGGGTGGCGCTGCAAAGGTCCACGTCCTGGATCGCCACCCGGCGACTGGGAGGAGCGCAACACCCGTGCTCACGGCGTACCGTGACAACTACAATACAACTTGCAATTTGTGTGAACCTGCAATGACTATTAATTAAAGACCAGTTTCCATGAATTTAATCAGAACTGATTTTCTCATCTTACCAATTCCATGATTTATCAAGACATTAATAAAAATCTATGAGTATCCTGCTCACAATGCTCACAGAATAATAAAAGTATATATTGTTTGTTAGTCTCATTTTTACATCACAGGCTTGGGTCATTGTGAGGTGTCATTGCGAAGGTCAATGTTTTAATTACAGTTAACAAATACTATGTTGTGTCCTGATTAGAATTACTGAAACTTTCAAGAGGAAGTAATTGTCATTGTATAGTAAGAATGAGTATGTGATTCATAATAGCTCTGAGTGTGAAATAACTGAAAAAAACATTCTTCTTTCACGATGCTCTGTTGGTGCGCAAAGTTAACAAACATGAAGCAAGCACATGATGCATGTAGTTTTTGGCATCTCTTACAGTCTGTCTAATAAGAAACAGACTTTTCTTTCCTTCTTGCCTACCACAAATGGTTCAGCTGAATCAACACCTCTTTGATTGATTGCTCTGCCGTAACTGCGGTATTGTATTAGGTGGTAAGGCATGATGCCCGCATGGCAAAGTTTTTAGTCATGCAGAAGGGTTTCATTCCCAGTACCAATGAAATGCCCCAGTAGATGTGAACAGAGTCTGAGTTTGGTCTCTTCATCTGGCTTTGTAATCAGTTCACATCGATAGATTGATATGCTATACTCAATGTCAAATACTTGTCTTTCATAATAATAAATATCAGAAATTCTACACATTTAATTAATTACAGTGGTACCTCGGTTCTCGTTGCTAATTCGTTCAAGAAGGCTTGTCGAGAACTGAAAACAACGGGTACCGAGCAAAATTTTCCCTTAAAGAATAATTTAAATTGATTGAATCCGTTCCAAAACCCTCAGAAAATCCACACTGGAGCCTATGATAAGTAAGTTAATGTTTAAAACACTTAAATTAACTTACAGTTGGCCAAAATCATTAACACAAAGCTTATTTTGTAATAAAGTGTTAAATTCTCATGTAATTTAGAGAGTAATGGATTGAAAGTGAAAAGTAAAAGCCACTTTTAGTGAACTCAGGGTGCTAGCATAGCTGCTAAGCTAACTGCAGCCTGTGATTCTTTTTGGTTTACTTTCGGTTTCCTTTTATAAGGCTCTTATAGTTAACCTTTTTAGGACCCATGGAAACTTATTTGCTCTAAGAATACAGTACTGTAGATGTAAAAAATAAAGAAAACGCTTCACTGAGAAAGGGCTATTGTGAACCTGAATCACTGCGTACTGAATCGTTAAGAGTTTCGGCTGAAATGAATCAAACTCATACAAGTTTAAGCAAGCGCACTGAGAACTGAGACAAATCAAAATCAAAGTCAAAATCGTCAGGAACTGAATTCAACAAGCTCAGTTGGTCGTGAACCGAGGTACCACTGTACTTAAATTCATTAAGTGCTTAAATTCATTTTTATCACCTTTTCTAAATCTATCTACTCAAGTCAGATTTTGTTACTCGTTGTGCCCCAGGACACCCCTCAACAGTACAGGTTGTAGCCACAGAACTGAAAGAACTGCCCAGTAAATGTTGCAATGGTGAACCTTTGGCTGGACACTGCTTCTTTTCTTTCCAGGAGTTTGAGGAGTTTAATAAAAGGCTCAGTGATGTCTCCAGGCAAGTGCGGATCCCGCTGGCTGTGTCCAATGTCCTCTGGGAGCATTGCATCCGTCTGGCCAACAGAACACTAGTGGAGGGGTGAGTAGGCATTCTGTCCTGCCAACAGGAACATAGGAGCACCCATTAAACTCATATAATTGCTAATTGTTCTGGAAACAGAACCTATTGTCTTTTGTTGTTCTCTTTCTTAGCTTTGGCCTCTTTGAGCAGTTGCCCCAATGCAGATGTAGTTAAAGGGATTTTCAAAGAGGTGATTTACAGTGTTGTTTAGTACTAGAGTAGTGTTATCTCTTACATCTTTTAGACTGGGAAATACACATTTATGTTAAGGTTCAATTTATTTATATAGCTACAGTGGGGAAAAAAGTATTTAGTCAGCCACTGATTGTGCAAGTTCTCCTACTTAGAAAGATGAGAGAGGCCTGTAATTTTCATCATAAGTACACTTCAACTACTGTATGAGAAACAAAATGAGAAAAAAAATCCAGGAAATCACATTGTAGGATATTTAAAGAATTTCATTGTAAATGATGGTGGAAATTAAATATTTGGTCACCCACAAACAAGCAAGATTTCTGGCTCTCACAGACCTGTAACTTCTTCTTTTAGAAGCTCTTCTGTCCTCCACTCGTTACCTGTAATAATGTCACCTGTTTGACCTCGTTATCTGTATAAAAGACACCTGTCCACAGCCTCAAACAGTCAGACTCCAAACTCAACCATGGCAGATCTGGGGCCCCACGCAAGATCTCATCCCGTGGGGTCAAAATGATCATGAGAACGGTGAGCAAAAATCCCAGAACTACACGAAGGGACCTACATGGAGAGACGCATAAGGAGGACAGACAGTTTGATAAAATTCTAGTCCTCATCTAGCCCAAAATGAGGAAAATCAAACTGTGCTTGTTTGAAAGGGTTCAGATGACATGAGAACTTTTTTTGTGGTTCTAAGTGATAACTCTAAAACAAGTGTTTATACTTCATAATTTCTTGATTTACTTGATCACTTGTACCTTGTCAAGCATTACACTTTACATTTTACTTAAGGAACAGAGTACCATTTTGTTCATTTATACTTGACAAGCAATATTTGTTTCATAATTTCAGAAGCATAATTTGTTGTGTAGATTTACCATTTAGAATATTAGGAGTCGTCCAAATCTTGTAGGAGTTGATATACAGTGGTGTGAAAAAGTGTTTGCCCCCTTCCTGATTTTCGAATTTTTTGCATGTTTGTCACACTTAAGTGTTTCGGAACATCAAACCAATTTAAATATTAGTCAAAGGCAACACAAGTAAACACAAAACACAGTTTTAAATTAAGGTGTTTATTATCAAGGGAGAAAAAAATCCAAAACCTACATGGCCCTGTATGAAAAAGTTGTTGCTGCTAAGGGTGGCCCAACCAGTTGTTGGGTTTAGGGGGCAATCACTTTTTCACACAGGGTCATGTAGGTTTGAATTTTTTTTCTCCCTTAACAATAAAAACACTTTCATTTAAAAACTGCATTTTGTGTTTACTTGTGTTGTCTCTGACTAATATTTAAATTGGTTTGATGTTCCGAAACTCTTAAGTGTGACAAACATGCATAATATTAGGAAATCAGGAAGGGGCAAACACTTTTTCACACCACTCTATGAATTGCATATTTGTCCGAATCCCTTGTTGACATTGCTGACATTGCACTTAGATATTTACATAAAACGTATATAGGCGTCTGCTAAATGTTGTAAATGTATGTAAGTACTCTGTACTCTGCTGTAAGCTGTTTGTCAGCAGATTTTTTTGCACTACCTTTTAAATTGTTTGATTTGACTGTTAGCTAGTACCAAAAATTACCTATTATTTTTTTAGAGATGCTCTGATTGGAATTTTCTTGGCCCATTCCGTTATTTTTTGATATATGGCTGTCCAATTTCGATTACAGATCCGACTCCTATTCCACTTTTTTCCTGTATAAATATTAGGCTATAAATGATAGCAAGAAAGATAGCAAGATAGACTATTGGCTCGTACCTGGCTCAATTCTCTCACTAGCTTTAGCTTTGTGGCGCTGTCCATGCAAATATAAATCCCTGCAAACTTGCTCAAATTTATTATGCAAAAACTATTTAAGTTTAAAGGTCCTCATACACATGAACTGAATTCTGAATTGACGTTAGTCAGAGCACTGTGCTGTTTGTGTGTATGACTATGTTGCTGTCACTGTTACAAGTGCACAAGGGTAGGCTAAATGTGACTGGCACAGAATCGATTATATGAGACTGATCACTGAAAACCGGCCAATTCCGGTCACAGGTCGATTGATCAGTGAACCTCTAGTATTTTGTAATTAAGTCTTGTTTGTAGGCAGGTAATGGTTGTAGGAGACAGTAATTTATCAAAAATGTTTAAATGTTACACCTGTGTCATATTAGATTTTAAGATGAGTTGGATTGGGAGGTGCAGACATTTTAGAAGGTTCATTCATCTAAATTGACTTTTTATATCTTACACAGTGCCTGTGTTTTTGAGGGGTAGGATTTGGGAGGTTCCTTGTCCTTCTAGATATTCTCATAAATGTTCCTGGAAACTGTTTTTGCAGATGTTAAATTCCTTTCATGAGTTATGGTACTGAGTGATAAAACAGCTCCTATATTCCTTTCTCCTACCTTTCAGACAACTGTTTGAGTATTCATATTTTGTGTAAATTTGTCATGCAGTTGTTGGAACATCTGTTTTCCAGGTAAATCTTGTTTTGCTGTAAATGAAGTGGTTGGATCTACATTCTGCTTAACTCCTTAAGTAGTCTTCAGAGTCTCAGACTCAGTTATATTTCCTTCTTCTCTTTACCCAGACATATGCCATATACCATGGCCTCAAGCACCCAATATGAAAACAGAAGAATTCTTGCATTATACCTTCACCCTGTTATCATGATGTACAACCCCAAATCAGAAAAAGTTGGTACAGTATGCAAAATGCAAATAAAAAAGACACAGTACGTCTTACATTTACTTTGACATTCGTATTATTGCAGACAGTATGAACCCAAGATGTTTCATGTATTGTCTGGTCAACTTCATTTCATTTCTTAATATATACTCATTGACAAAAAATAAAGCACCCAGATAGAAATGTTGAAATGTCTGGGCCTGTAGATCATCCACACTCATAGGTTGCCGAAGCTAGCGTCCCAGCTAGTCCCATAAATGCCTTATTGCTGACAAATTTGGCGACCGGACAAGGCCAGGGAAGTGTTGCAGTCTGGCAGAGAAACCTGGGAACCCTTGTTGTGTGTGGGTGAACATTATCCTGCTGAAAAATGCCAGTTTGAAGCCCTCCCATGAGAGGCAACACCTGTGGCCACAGGATATTCTGTACATATGGCTGGACATATCACTACATGGGGTGACTGACTGTCATATGCGGTGGCTCCCAAGATCATCACACCAGCAGTTGGGACCAGCTGTCACTCCACAACAATGGTAGGATTGAAGCACTCACATCGAGGCCTCCATAATCGAACCCATTTGTCATCAGATCGCAAACCGAACCTGTGTTCGTCACTAAAGACAAAACGGTCCCAGTTTGTAGCAGGTTTTTCATTCACCACTGCAAACAAAGGTGACAGTGGCTGGCTGTCAGTGACAGGACATGCTGTGACAACAAATTTCCTTCTGCTAAGGACGTAGAAATGGTCCAGGTAGAGACTGGGGCGTGTGGTGAGGGTGCCAACTGTGTCTGGATGGTGAACAACAAAACTGTGGGAGCTGTTCGGGCTTGTCAGTGGATAAAACGATCCTTTCTACTGGTGGTCTGTCTGGGCCGTCTGGAGCATGTTCGCAGTGTGCATCTCCCCTCACTGAATCACTGCTCCAAACAGCTAGGTCAGAACAGTCTAGATGGAGGGCAATTTGTAAAAAGCCATCATCCTGCTCCTCTTAGTCCAGTGACTCAAAGTCTGTCAACTGTGCAAAATGTCTTTGAGTGCATTGTAGAGGCATATCTAGCAGGCAATGATCTCTCACGAAGAGGTACAGTACCCAAAAGTAGCCTCTGAGTGCCTTTTTATAGACAGTGGCAAGACCCAGGGTCTACTCAGACCACACCTGGACTGGACAACCTGCAGTTCTGACCTGTCCCCAATAGAGAATGTGTGGAGACACCTAAAGATGTGTTTACAGGAAGAATGGGACATACTTGGCATACTTGGTGCCAAATTGTCTTTTATGTGTGAGAAAGAGAGGCAACATTACGAAGTGGTAAATGCTTCACCATCCCAACTTTTTTTGGAATGTGTTGTAGGCCTGAGATGCAGAAATGATTGAATAGTAACAAATAAAATTAAGTTAACCAGACAAAACATGAAATATCTAGGCTTCATATGGATTTTGAAATGTGTTTGGTTTTTTGTTTTGTTTGTTTTTCGTAATTCCTATACTGTCTCCACCCATATTTGCAATTCCCATACTCAACTTTTTATGATTTTGGAATTGTGCAACAGGACCTGAAAAATTCACATGAAAGGCCTTTATCTGGCAATTTAAATATCTAAATAGTTGTTTGGATTGTTGGCTAGATGAGTGATCTGATGTTCATGTATGCTTAATAATAGCCAAACTCAATGTAGCCTACATTAATAACATTGTATTGCTCATGTCATAGCTCAGGTTTGAAAGTGTGTGTGTTCCTCAGAACTAGCAACTTCTCCAAAAGGCATTCTAATGAATGAGATGAGACTGAAAGTGTGGGTTGTAGAAATATCCTATAAACTGCACACAAAGTCTACGTTTCCTGTTCTTAAGTGGTATCCTTGTATCCTTTTCAGAGGCACTTTAAGAATTGTGAAGAATTTGTGAAGACCCAGGTGTTTTTCAGTCTGCAATAACACATTGTCAGGAATTGAAGGAAATTCAGTTCTGTTTCTTCTGTCCTTAGAAGGGGCATTCTTCAAAGGTTACATCAAAAACACAATGTGCTGTGCTGAGTAATAGCACACAACCTGCAGAAATCCCCAGAACAGAAACTATACCTGTGTGTGTCTGTACAAAATGGAGTTACAGGATAGAAACCACAGAGAATACAACTGCTCTTCAAAAAATTTTCAGAACATCATTTGGATGTTTCACTTTACTTTTGTGATCAGTTAATACAAGCATTTACACACATTATCTTGCATGGACTTTGAATAACTAACCAGTGAGCTTATAAAAAGCACAACCATTTGTGATACTTGTTTGGAAGACTAGGTCTGTTATTACAATTGAATGAAGATCAGGCCACATCTCATTAGCAAGGCAGAAATCCAGGTTATTCCCAATGGTTCGGTGCATGGTTTGGGGAAGCACTGCATAGTTTCCTGAGGAAGTGGAAAGCGTGCAAAGGAACATAGAAGGTCAAAATGGTTTCCTGTGCCTGTTTTGTAGGAATGCTGAAGCCAAAGTTCTCTAAGCTTCTCACCCAGTGATTTATTTTACCCATGTAGGGTGGAATTAGTTTTGGCTCTGAATTAATTTAGCTTTGTCCCCTACTTTGGAAATGAGGTGACTTCAAATACCTATGTCTAGATAGTAATTGTGGTACAGTTGTTGTGAAATGTGGATTGCTGTACTTGCCATGGTGTGCTAAATGAACAAAATTATTAAGTGTCCCTTTGACTAGCACTGCAATAATTTCTTTTAAAGCTAATGTATAGTCAGTTTCATATTGTGAAAGATCAGTTTTATTCTCCTTGAAGTCAGTTGTTCTCTGTCCCAAAGATATGTGGCTACTTGCTTAACTAGCGTCTTGTTTTTCATTTTTCAGTCATGCTATCTGAAACTTATAACAGCAGACTTGTTATCAAGCAGTGATTCACAGATTTGAATTAATTTTGGTGGGTGGGGGTGGTTGTCGAGGCATGGAGTTTGCTCTGGCATGCACGGTCAATTGTGGTATTTTATATGGGGCAGTTGTTGGTTATCCCCAATCATGTCCATCAATTGAATTTACGACAGGTCGACTGCAATTAAGTTGTAAAAACATCTCAAGCACTATCAGTGGAATCAAAATACACCTCAACTCAATTTAGGGTGAGTTAGGGTGCCATATCAAAGGGTGTGCACTCTTGTGTACATATAATATTTTACATTTGGATTTTTTATACATTAGCACAAATGTCTAAAAACCTCCTGAGACCTCATGTCCCCACATGAGGACATGACGTTTTGGGTTTGCCACTCCTCATGCTTCATTCTGCTTAACTCAGTCCTCATTTGTAGATACTCTTGAGCATTTCACAAAAACAAAAATACCCCATTCAAAGACGGTGCTCTGTGTTTATACTTAAAACAATCAGAGCTCCGAGGAGGGTAATGAGGTCTCAAGAGGCTAAGCCAGTACATGTCCAGGCCTGTCTGACGTTTCCCAGAGAGCATATGAATGATCCAGAAGAGGATTGGGAGAATATCATGTGGTCAGATGAAACCAAAATAGAACTTTTTCAAAAAAACTCAATTCATCATGTTTGGAGGGAGAAGAATGCTGAGTTGCATCCCAAGAACACCATACCTACTGGGAAGCATGGGGGTGGAAACATCATGTTTTGGGGCTGTTTTTCTGCAAAGGGGACAGGATGACTGATCCATGTTAAGGGAAGAATGAACGGGGTCATGTATTGTGAGATTTTAAGTCAAAACCTCCTTCTATCAGTAAGAGCATTGAAGATGGAATGTGGCTGGGTCTTCCAGCATGACAATGATCCCAAACACATCGCTCAGGCAACAAGGGGTGGCTTTGTAAAAAGCATTTCAAGGTCCTGGAGTGGCCTAGCCAGTCTCCAGACTTCAACCCCGTAGAAAATTTGAGGAGGGAGTTGAAAGTCCGTGTTTGCCCTAAAACAATCACTGCCTAGAGGAGATCTGCATGGAGGAATGGGCCAAAATACCAGCTACAGTGTGGTGCAAACCTGGTGAAGACTTACAGGAAACATTTGACCTCTGTCATTGCCAACAAAGGTTAATGTTACGAAGTATTGAGTTGAACTTTTGTTATTGTCCAAATACTTATTTTCCACCATGATTTACAATTAAATTCTTTAAAAATCCTACAATGTGATTTCCTGGATTTTTTTCTTATTTTGTTTCTCATAGTTGAAGTGTACCTATGATGAAAATTATGACCCCTCTCATCTTTCTAAGTAGGAGAACTTGCACAGTCAGACAAGTAACACCATTACACAATACAGTGGTAACATTCAGTGTGTAAAATAATGAACGTAAGGAAAAATGTGAACATTCAGTACTGTGCAAAAGTCTTAGACCACCTTACCACAATTAGATTTGTTGTTTTCACAGTGGTATAATGACTATATATATATATATATATATATATATATATATATATATATATATCAGTCTCTTTATTGGAATACACCCAGAAAAAAACATTTGTATACAGTATTAAAAATCTGAAAAAAAACTGCTTCTATAGACTACAGTGGCAAGTATTGTGTGACCTCCCCTTACACTTGAGCAACAGGAGTATCTGGCAGTTTCATCACCACTTCGAAACCACTTTTTCAGGGAGGTCATATTAAATACTGACCTCTTTCTTGAAGAAGCCATTTTGTTCCGAAATTTGTGGGTTTTTTACATTTTGTGTACATATTTCCTGTATTTCTGTTTGTATCCTAAATAAGAGACTTAGACATAATTTTATATGGACATTAACCATTGCTAAAACAGCAATTTTAAATGGTGACCTAAGACTTTTGCACAGTATTTATACTTATTTATATTTGTATTTATACAGTATTTATACAGTATTTATAGTTATACTATTTATAACTATAAATAACTTGCTTTATAAATAAAGTACCTGAACAAAACCAGAAATGATTAAAAAACTGGAATTTACATTTATTTCTTTGTCTTTCATAGACCTGTCATGTCATGCATTATTTTTTGGAGTAATTCCCTGTTGGCTGTTCTGTCCGAGTTATCTTTAAACACAATTCACAGCCAGAACAGCCTTCTGTAAGACTGTTCAGGCACTTTGCTTATTTACATTCTCATCCAGTTATCACAGCTGCTTTCTGACAACAGCAGGCAGGGCTTTTAGAGTTCACATTGTGGAAGTACATGTGTATGTCAGAGGAGGCATGTGGTGGCATCCATAGTAGCAATCTGCAAACACAAACAGTTGTACCACTCGAAAAGTATACCTCAGGCATGAAGTAAAAGCCAGAGCTGATCTGCCAGTTGGTGTGTATGTTTTGCATGATGTGTAACTATAAATTGTGGTCAGTGTTGGTTTATTCGTGTTTACATCTGAGCAGTTAAATCATTTTAGTATATTTTACCTGTTAAACCTTAGAAGATCTCGTCTCCTAATGGTTACAGACTCTGGAATGCACATGGTGTTAAATCCGTTAGGGCCATATTTTAAACTGTGAAGGGAATGAGACTGCAGTGAAAAGAATTAGTGTCCTGGTGATATTGTTGTTATGCCACAGTTTTTTTTCGCTCTACTTGATATATACTGGTGTACTCCTATGTCAGATTGTTGCTGTTCTTTCTGTGCGTTTTCATTCAATACCCAGTATTTCTCCAGGTGAAGTGCTTTGCGAAATAGCGATATGACTAATTCTTAAATAAAGTAGTCGAGATATGAGCATACATGTGAACAGTCTTGTGTGTTTCTGTCTTTGTGGAAGCCTTTGTGAAAAATGCATTTCCACTTGAATACACAAATATAATCACATTTTAAAGCAAACTGAAGCTTTTATTAAAAAAACTACAACAGCAGTAAGATTTGCTTTAGGTAACTTGGGTGTTAAGTAAATGCTTACGATCTTAAGTAATACATGGTCAGTTGAAGGAGCTTCTACCACCCACTTTATTAGGTACATCTCTGTGTTTCTACATTTACTGTCCGTTTTATCAGCTCTGCTTACCATATAGACACATTTTTTAGTTACAGACTGTAGTCCCAAATGTTTCTCTACATAGTTGGTTAAAAAGTAAAAATAAGTGGGCAGTGGTTAGGGTACTGGACTAAGAACCAGAAGGTCCAGGGTTCAAGCCCCAGTATTGCTAAGCTGTGACTGTTGAGCGCTTGAGAAAGTTCCTCTAGATTAGAGCATCTGCTAAATGACTAAATGTAAAAATCACCTCGCTAAGTGAAAGTCTAACCGAGATGGTTTTTATAACTTTTGTAGTAGTTTTATGTTTGACACTGTTTGCCTTAAAGTTTTTCCACACCATGACTGCAGTGAATTACTACAGTGGTACCTCAGTTCTCGACAAATCTCAGAACTTGTCGAATTTGGTTCTGAATGCTTTTTGACTAGAAAAATTTGTCTCAGTTCTTGTCACTTGTTTGGTACTCGGCGCACTTGCTTAAACGTGCATGAGTCAAGCTGTGCGACTTGTTTCACTCGAAACTTGATTAACGATTCATGGTTCACTAGTAACGGTTCAGTACACAGTGATTGTCTGCATGGGTCCTGAAAATGGTTAGTTTATTAGAGCCAACCGAAAGCAAAACAGGAGTTGAATGCTCCAGAACAGGGTGCAGTTAGCTTAGCAGCTGTGATAGAGCCCAGAGTTCATCAATAGAGTAAGTGTTTTGCTTTTACTTTTCACTTTCAATCCATTAATCACTAAATTACATGAGATTTTTTAACACTACAGTGGTACTTGAAAGTTTGTGAACCCTTTAGAAATTTCTATATTTTTGCATAAATATGACCTAAAACAACATCAGATTTTCACACAAATCCTACAAGTACATAAAGAGAACCCAGTAAAACAAATGAGACAAAAATATTATACTTGATCATTTATTTATTGAGGAAAATGAACCAATATTACATATTAAGGAGTGGCAAAAGTATCTGAACTTTTGCTTTCAGTATCTGTTGTGACCCCCCCTGTGCAGCAATAACTGAACATTTCTGGTATTGCACACTGGCTTGGAGGAATTTTAGCCCATTTCACCACACAGAACAGCTTCAGCTCTGGGATGTTGGCGGGTTTCCTCACATTAACTGCTCACTTCAGGTCTTTACACAACATTTCAATTGGATTAAGGTCAGGACTTTGACTTGGCCATTCCAAAACATTAACTTTATTCTTCTTTAACCATTCTTTGGTAGAACGACTTGTGTGCTTAGGGTCGTTGTCTTGCTGCATGACCCACCTTCTCTTCAGATTCAGTTCATGGACAGATGTCCTGACATTTTCCTTTAGAATTCTCTGATATAATTCATTGATCCATCATTCAGAATTCATTGATCCATCAATGATGGCAAGCCATCCTGGTCCAGATGCAGCAAAACAGGCCCAAACCATGATACTACCACCACCATGTTTCACAGATGGGATAAGCTTCTTATGCTGGAATGCAGTGTTTTCCTTTCTCCAAACATAACACTTTTCTTTTAAACCAAAAAGTTCTATTTTGGTTTCATTCGTCCACAAAACATTCTGCCAATAGCCTTCCGGCTTGTCCACGTGATCTTTAGCAAACTGCAAATGAGCAGCAATGTTCTTTTTGTAGAGTAGTGGTTTTCTCCTTGCAATCCTGCCATGCACACCATTGTTGTTCTGATGGTGGACTCATGAGCATTAACATTAGCCAATGTGAGAGAGGCTTTGGTTGCTTAGAAGGCACCCTGGGGTCCTTTGTGACCTCGCCAACTATTACAATCCTTGCTCTTGGAGTGATCTTTGTTGGTTGATCACTCCTGGGGAGGGTAATAATGGTCTTGAATTTCCTACATTTTTACACAATCTGTCTGACTGTGGATTGGTGGAGTCCAAACTCTTTAGAGATGGTTTTGTAACCTTTTTCCAGCCTGATGAGCATCAACTTTGATAGATCCCTGTTCTTTAAATAAAACAGGGTGCCCACTCACACCTGATTGTCATCCCATTGACTGAAAACATGACTCTAATTTCATCTTCAAATTAACTGCTAATCCTAGAGGTTCACATACTTTTGCCACTCACTAATATGTAATACTGGATCATTTTTCTCAATAAATAAATGACCAAGTATAATATTTTTGTCTCATTTGTTTAACTGAGTTCTCTTTATGTACTTTTAAAAAAAATCTGATGATGTTTTAAGGCCATATTTATGCAGAAATATAGAAAATTCTAGAGAGTTCACAAACTTTTCAAGCACCACTGTATATTATAAAATAAGCATTGTGTTTTTGATTTTGGCCAACTGTAGGTTAATATAAGTGCTTTAAACAGGAAATTCTTTATCATAGTCTCTTTTCCATATCTCCATATTGATACACTACATATGCTCTACCAAATACTCGTTAAACTCCTCATGATACATTTAACTTATGATGGCTTTGCCCAATACAGCAATGCAACGGCATTATTGCATTAATGCCTTATACAGTGTGGATTTTCTGGGGGTCTGCAACGGATTTCTTCAATTTGCATTATTCCTTTTGGGAAAAATTTGCTCGGTACTCACCTTCTGGAATAAATTAAAGATGAGAACTGAGGTACCACTGTAGTTTGTTTGTAGTGCTTGTAGTTTTTTCATGTTCCACATTAAAATTTCAAGTTAATTATGGCATCTCCCAATGGCAATCAGTGTAATTCAGTGTAATTATTCCAGAAGGAAAATAATTAACAATTCTGTTTGTAAGTGCATATTTTGCATTTAAACAAATTTCATCTTGGCGAGTTTCTAGAAATGCAGAATGCAGCTACTGGACCAAGTTTGTATGTGTAGTTCAGTCCACACTCATCTGCTCTTCTGTCTGCCAGCTATGCTAATGTGAAGAAGTGCAGTAATGAAGGCCGAGCCCTGATGCAGCTTGACTTCCAGCAGTTCCTCATGAAGCTGGAGAAACTCACTGACCTCAGGCCCATCCCTGACAAGGAGTTTGTCGAGACTTACATCAAAGCATACTATCTGACTGAGAATGACATGGAGCAGTTCATCAAAAACCACAGGGTGAGTGAATTTCCCTTGTACGAAGATGTGAGCTGGAGTTTGTTTATACACAGTGTGTGATATCCTTGTTCAGTCTGTTATTAAATAGACACAAAATCTTATTAAAGATGTGGTGTTTGTTTCAAAAATTCCCATTGTGGATTTGGTCTCAGCATTCATCCTGAGTTTTGGTCCAAGAAACATGGTTAAAGGAGAAACCTTTCATTTTTCGTTTCTGTTGGCAAGCTGATTATTTTGGTTAACGCTATTTTATAATTCATGATCTATGTTAGTAAATCTCAACAAACAGAGCAGCTTAATTTATAGAATAGTGTGATAATTCTAAATGTTGACATAAAGTTATTTCTACTGTGAACAACCATACATATGAATTTACAATGTTTGTAAATTCTTCCCACTTGTTGGCTCATTATTCATCAGTCATCATATTATAGCTTTTCTTCCATCTGTACTCATGTCCTTCTGAACATGTGGATCATTATATCAAAACTGTAAACACAAACCAGTAGACACAATTTGCTAAACACAATACAAATTTCCTGTATTTTCTGGTTGTATTCTGAGAAAGAGGCTGATAATAATTATATATGGTCATTTCATCATTGCTAAAGCAGTGGTATATATCCCAGAAGTTGAATCTGTTCATCTGGACATAGATTTTGTTGGAGAAACATTTCATCACTCATCTAAGTGACTTCTTCAGTCTCGGCTAGTTGGAAAACTTCCCCAATCTTATATACAGCACCTTTGCATAACGACTGGTACCAGCACCATTGCATAACAATGGAAGCGGTGATCAGTGTAATATGCAGATTGCCATATCCATTAATGACAATGGCCACATGTGCCATTCACACAGGATTGGGGAAGGGCTGCGATGGCTCCATTGTAAGATGGTGAGAGGTGTACTGTGAGGCCCCCTCCTCGGTTCAGGGATGAACGTTCCCTTTTTACATAAATGGCTTCTTTTACTCCGCGTTCAAACCATCGTTCCTCCCTATCAAGGATCTGCACGTCTTCATCCTTGAAAGAGTGGCCACTGACCTGTAGGTGGGTGTAAACCGCAGAGTCCTGATCTGATGAGGTAGCTCTTCTATGTTGTGCCATCCGTTTCGCCAGTGGCTGTTTGGTTTCCCCGATGTACAATTCCTGGCAATCCTGCTGGCACTTAACAGCGTACACTACATTACTCTGTTTGTGCTGGGGGACCCAATCCATGGGGTGGACCAGTTTCTGGCATAGCGTGTTTTGGGGTTTGAAAGCCACTGAGACGCGGTGTTTGGCAAATATGCGTCTCAATTGTTCAGATGTTCCTGCCACATATGGAATCACCACTGGTTTACGCTTAGACTGCGGTTGTTGTTCTCCTCTCATCGATCTGCTGGAGCACTGTTTGGACGTCTTACAGGCTTTGACAAAGGCCCAGTTTGGATAACCACATTTTCCCAGGGCCTGCTTAATGTGATAATGGTATATATCATGTAATGGTGGCCTAAGACTTTTACATAGTATGTATCTATCTACCTATCTATCTATCTGTCTATCTACTCAAATATATGTAAATAAACACACATGCAAATACTCCAAAAATAGTGTTTAATATCAAACTTAGAAAATTTTCCTTATGCTAAATTCACTGCACCCCCAGCCCAAATAATTGTCAGATTAAATCTCTTGTGTATTGTAATTTTCATTACTGCCATTATTTGTCATACACTGTGTCTATAAACACAACTGTCCTGTGTGTTTAAGTGTGCAAACCTATAATACATGTCAGATTCAGGTTTCATAAGTACATCAATTATAAAGTAAGATCAACTTCCTTGGAAGTTCCTTGAAAGCCACAGGTCTTTATTTTTGCAGAGTTTTTGACTGAGGCTTGAGAGAAAATCTTTTGCCACACACAAATGTATTATTTTTTTAAAGCTCTGTGTTGTGTTTGAGCAGGAATATTCCATGAAGCAGCTGGCTAACCTGGTCAACGTCTGCCTTGGCTCTCACATCAACAAGAAGGCCAGGCAGAAATTGCTTGCAGCTATTGATGACATTGACCGACCAAAAAGATAAACAACAGTAGGCCACCCAGGGTGAAAGCAGAATCACAACAGGAATCACATATTAATACCAAGTTGTTAATCTGCGCATGACTAGCGTATTATTACTGACATGCGTTCATAGCCTTTGTGTAAATTTTCGTGCGAATATAACACACCCTCTTTGTGCACGTCGCAGGTTGTGATATTTGTGTGCATCATTGTCCTTTCAGTGAGTGTGTTAATAAATAATGTGTAAGAGATTCCTTGGACCACTGTTTGTAACAAATGATTTGCTGCTGCAGCCCAGCAATGATGTGCTTCATTGTGAACAACTTCTCAGACGGTTAAACCGAGTTACTCCATCTGTAGGTCTGTTGCTTCAGAATTGCTGTATGTCCATTTGAAAACTGTCAATGAATTTCCATCTACTTGAGAGGAATAAAAACTAAGTTTTGATTTTGTCGTCCTAATATTTGTTACACACCCGGTTACATTTACATATTGTGTGTTCTTAGTTGGAATTTGCTTCTTCTGATTTTTTTTATTAGATTTTATTATTTATACCAATGCGCATGCAAATAGTTGGCTAACTGATCTATCACTGATTTTCATTGCATACTTATTGACCAAAAAAACCATGAAGCACCCAGATAGAAATGTTGGATTGCTGCAAAACTCAGCATGCAGTTCTGTCTCAGCCAGACATGTAAATCATTACAATTGTGGGCAGTGTACCTCTTGGTGAGAGATCGTTGACTGCTAGACATGCCTCTATGATGCACTTGAAGACATTTTGCCCAGTTGACAGACTTTGAGAGGGGGCGCATCACTGGACTGGGAGAAGCAGGATGATCGCTTTCTAAAAATTGCTCTCTATTTAGGCTGTTCTATCCGAGCTGTTAGGAGGTATTGGGAGCAGTGATTCCGTGAGGACACACACAGGCTCAGGACGGCCCAGACAGACCACCAGTAGAGAGGGGATTGTTTGAGCTACCATTCAAGCACGAGCAGCTCCCAGAGCTCCCGCAGTTTCGTTGTGTGTCACCTACACTACACGCCCTTGTCTATGCCCACTTAGCAGAAGGAAATTTGTTTACATGTCCTGCCATTGACAGCCAACCACTGTCACCTTCGTTCACAGTGGTGTGGTGAACAAGAAACCTGGACTGCTACCGACTGGAAGCATGTTGTCTTTTAGCAATGAATCCCGGTTCTGTTTGGGATTCGATGATGATCAGGTTCAAGTATGGAGGTCTCGTGATGAGTGCTTCAATTCTGCCTGTGGAGCCCCAACTTCTGGTGTGATGATCTGGGGAGCCATTGCATATGACAGTCGGTCACCCCAAGTAGTGATGCGAGGGACTCTAACAGTTCAGCGATATGTGCAGGACATCCTGCAGCCACATGTTGCCTGTCATGGTAGAGCTTCAAACTGGCATTTCTCAGCAGGATAATGCTCACCCACACAGCAAGGGTTTCAGAAAAATGTCTCAGCCACTTCACTGGCCTGCCCAGTCACCTAATTTATCGCCAGTTAAGCATTTATGGAAACAAACTGTGTATGTGGAGGACCTACAGGCCCAGCTGTGGGCAAATGTGGCATAGAGCAGTCAAAAATCTCCCACCAAGACATGCACTACAAAAAAGTAGCCTCTGAGAGCCTTTTTATAGGGCATCGAGGGAAGCGATTTACACCCCCTTGTGGTAAGACCCAGTGTCTAGTCAGACCACACCTGTAATCATTTACATATCTGGCTGAAGCGTGACTGCATGCCGAGATGTGCAGCAATCCAACATTTCTATCTGGGGCAATGATTGTACCTTTGTCAGTGAATGTCTTTTTCCATCATACATGTACATTGAAAAAGATGAAAACATGATTAAAGTAATAAATTGTTCACTTTTTGACACCTATAGATTATACAATGAATGTGAATGTCCAAGGGTCATGCTGTTCATTTCTGATATGCCTGTTATAAGCTCACTGGACAAAACAAAGGGGGCATGCAGCATGTGTCCTTTTTTGCCTTCAAGTCACCCTTCTGTGACATTATAACCCTTTATACACAACACTATCTCTGTCAGGGCTGCTCTTCACCTTCTCTGCATACACATCAGAGTCTGGCCAATAACTGACAGCCCCATTTTAAGCTGCATTCATACAGGTACATGACCCATTGATGTTGAAAAATCAGCTGCTGCTGCTGGTGGATACACCTAATGTTTTGTCCAGGAAGCTTGAAATCTGACTGATCAGGTGTCAGTGTGGAGTAATCTGAAACAAATTATTACTTTCTGTAATTTTACCTTACTGTAACAAGCCGAAATCAAGTTCATGTTGTATCTATGCTTGTGCATTTTTGGGTAATCCTGTGGTGTGTTTATTTTTGTTAGATCTATAAATAAACCAACATTCATGCACTTGTTTTCTGGGCAACCCTAGACTGAATTGTAGGAATTACTAGTATTCATCATTCCACCATTGCACTAGACTGCTTCTTAAACTATTTTTAGCTTGCTCATTTCTCCTAATCATTTCCCATAATCACATTTAGAGGTTGAGTTTCCTGGGAGGGAAATAGGAAGTAATCTGTTAGCTTTCTGCATGATTGCATGCCAAATCAAGTAAGGAAGCCTTGCTGGACTTCAAAGGCTGCTACAAACATGCTGTTAGAATTTTATTAATACCCTGCTCGGTACTAACACCTCTCTGGAGATGCAGTGCTACTCAGTACACAGCAACAGCAGCAAAAGCAGGCTAATTAACTATTTCATTTCACATGTAATTGGATTGTCTTTTGTAAACTTAGTGTATACTAGTGTAAGTGTGTGCTTACACTGTATGGCTAAAAGTGTATAGAAACCCAAACATGTCATGACACCCATGAGCATTATTACAGAGTTGGTCTCGTCTTTGTTGCATTAATAGCCTCCACTTTTCTGTAAAGCCTCTTAAAAGCATTTTAAGCAACAACTCCATTCAAATGCAAGAACTTTTTATTTAATTTAATTTATTAATTTATTTATTTTAAAGCACCTGTCAGGTAACAGACATAGGCACATCCACAGATAGAGTCACCTCCAAAGACAGTGACAGAGGACAGCAGTGGGCCGTTATAGGAATGATTATACAGGCATGGAACACAGAAGATAGAATAAATAAAATTTCATTGAGAAAGATTGTAATTCCAAAGAGGAAACCATAGTTGCCAAAACATTTCTGTCTTTTGGTGTAGGTCAAAAGTTAACTTCTCGATATGGAATAAAGATGCTACCACCCCAAATCAGAAAAAGTCTGGACGGTATGGAAAATGCATTTAAAAAAAGTGTTTCTGACATTTACTTTACATTTACTGAGATATTTCATGTTCTTCTGGTCTTCATTTCATATGTTAAACATCCATTCCTGTATTTCAGCCCTACAACACATTCCAAAAAAATTGGGACAGTAAAGCATTTACCACTTTGTAGCCATTCCTTTTATCATACTTAAAATGCATTTTAGCACCATGGGTACCAAGCGGTTTAGTGTTTCAGGTGTGGTTTTGTCCCATTCTTGCTGCAAACATGTCTTAAGATGTGCAACAATACAGGATGTTGTTGTCGCATTTTTCATTTCAAAATTTTCCACATATTATCAGCTGGGGCCAGGTCAGTACCCGTACCCTCCTCTTCCACAGCCATGCCTAGAAAAGAAGGCAGCATATGTACTTTTCTGCACTAATGCTGCCATCACAGTGTCCATTGTTTTCCCCAAAAAAATCTGGAATACTGATTCATCTGACCACACTGCAAGTTTCCACTGTGTGATGGTCCATCCTAGATGACTTCGAGCCTAGAGAGGTCAACATGGACATGGGTAACATGAGGCTTCTTTTTGCACAATAAAGTTTTAAGTAGCATTTGTTAAAGTAACTCTGTATTGTAATACTTGATAAAGGTTTGATAAAGCACCGTAATCCCTTGCCCATGTGGTTATATCAGCTATTGTTGAATGACTCGATGCACTACTGTCTGAGGGATCGAAGATCATGGGCATTCAGCTTAACCTGGCACCCTTGGCTTTTACACACGGATTTCTTCCCGATTGATTGAATCGTTTAATGATATGCACTGTAGAGGAAGAAAAATGTGTATCCCTTCCGACCTTTTTTTGAGGTACCTTTCGTGGACACTGCATTGGTACCCAATCATGATTACAATCACCTGTTTGAAATCACATCATTATTTAGTTTTTTTTTTTAATTCATTATAGCTCTAAATTGCATCTGTCCCAACTTTTTTGGAATTCATTACAGGTCTGAAATGCAGGAATGGATGTTTAGTAACAAATGAAATAAAGTTGACCAGACAAAACATTAAATATATCGGGTTCATACTGTCTGCAATGAAATAAAAGTCAAAGTAAATGTCAGAAATTTGTTTTTTATATGCATTTTCCATACTGTCCCAACTTTCTGATTTGGGGTTGTGTTTGGGAGAGCCACATATTCAGAGGTGAGACTGAAAGAAGTAAAACACACTTTTTTTGCATTTAAGACCAATATTATCATTGTTGTCAAATGTAACGTCTAATTGGACATAAAGAAAATATAATTTAGGGCACATTGTAAATTGTATATTATGAGTTTCTTATATAGCTTTATGTACCCCATCCCAAACAATTTTATCACAAGACCAGAAAGAATGAACAGAAGGGTCTTTGCATTATAGACATTTAAAGCACAGATCAGATCATTCTGGATTTAGCCTATGTGAGCGCAACAGGGTAAGATAAAATGTATTAAAAAACTTAAACTTGAGTATACAAATTGATGTACACTTAGGATATAAATTTGAACAAATAGAGAGCCATACATACTAAACAATAACCTCACTTGAGTCATATTCCCAGACACCTTTAAGACTTACAAAAGAGGACAAACACTCATCAGATAACATGATAAACTCTTTAAGTTAGATTTCTTACATCATGCTGCTTAAACAAGAAACATTAAATCTGTCATATTCAATTGCAACATTCCAGCATCCAGCTGAGCTTTGATGAAGTGTCTAATTTGATGGTATCTGAAGAAATCTGTCTGATAACTTGTACTTTTCTGAGATCTCTGGAACCGACATCATAATTCATAAAATAAACAGGAAATCTGTGAGATACAAAGTTGACACCAGTTTAAGAGTCCAGTATTGGATAACTGACAGGGAATGTCCAGATTAAATGCAACTGAAGCAAGAAGGAAAAGCCCTTTAGGTACCTTTTTAAATTTTCAGGCCAACAATGTATTAGATGCAACAAAGCACTCAGAAACATTTTGTAATTTGTCCACATTCTGTATGAATGGTAAATATTTTACAGGTAAAGGAGAGCGTGCCCTAGATTCCATGAGAACCCAAAGTTAGTTTGTCCTATTCATTCACTGAATGTGTTTCATCTGAGCTGTCCAGTAATAAAGCTGTGTATTTGACATGCCTGCTTCTCCATTCTCTTTATTGGTTTCATTAAATTCACTAGTTTAATTCTGGGCGTCTTTTAAAATAAGCTAGATAAAGAACAAGGTTGATTATTTAAACACGGACCTGGAGTGTATTAATGCGATTATACCACAATTCCGTTATTGCCATTTATTGATACATTTTACAATAAAGAAGACAGAAAAAATGATTTGCTTATCAACTTTAAAGGTGAAATAGTTCCATACCATCAGCATCCCGCTGCTAAAATGTCATCATCAGACTATGGTCTTCAGTCATAATAGTCAAGGAACAGAATTTACCAGTAACTGTACAGACAAGAAACACAAATATATTGACTGATAATATTTAATTTATTTTAAAAAGTTTCATTACATTCAGTGTATAAAATAGGTCAGATTTGTAAGGCAGGCTGTTACTAAGACATACTATTCTACCAACAGAAGAAAATGTGAGTGAGATCTCGGTTTTAACAAAAGTCTAGAATCCTCTTATAGTAAATAACAAAAAACAGAGGTGATCAAACCAGCTAAATTCACAATTTATATTTCTGACTGATCCATAAAAAGATGTAGAAGCTTATTCAGTTCATCTTTGCTGAAGGGACTAAAACTAGCTTCAGTATAGTTGCCAAGCTGTGAATACATTAAGAGCCCAGGACATTTGACTTACTGTACAGACTTTGTTTCTCTGCCTTTCAGTGCGTCCTGGTCATAATAGCTTCATCTGCCAAATTTAAGTTGCAAGGTTTTCAAAGGTAATAGATTTCACAGAGTGATTATATTTCATGTCAGCAGTCTTTTACTTGTGTAATTATAATGTTGTTGCTGTCTGTGCACTCATTGACAAAAAAAAAAAAACTCACAAAGGAATTGTTGGAATCAAATGAAACTTTATATGTGTGAATGTAATGATGACATATTTGAGTGATTACAAAACTAGAGTGAAAGGACCAGTTTATTGGGGAAAACTGTACAATTGAAAGGAGGCTCTAGTACCCTGTTAGGCCATCTCTAGCCTGGATACAAGATGAGATATGGTAAGATTAGATAAGTTTTATTGTTCATTGGAAACAAGGCATCTTATGACAGTACCACAATAAAAGCCACTGAGCTCAATATGGCTGATTTTACCGCCCATGATTTTCTATGGATGTTTTAATCTTTATTCTTAATAAGCTTATTATGTACTTGTTAACAGTGGGTGTGGCAACATTTGCTAAATCCACCAATTAGAAGTGGTGTCCATCTCCTTTACATTTACATTTATGCCATTTACAGATGCCCTTTCCCAGAGCAACTTACAATTGATACAGTCTTAAGGGCGTAGGGCCCTGCTCAAGAACCCAGCAGTGGCAGCTTGGCAGAGGTGGGATTTGAACCCTGGATCTTTTGTTCCATAGTTCTGTACCTTAACTGCTATGCCACCACAGTCTCAGCTTTCAGCCATATTGTGTTATGTACACTTCAGCCTTTTTTGTCAGTCAGTATGTGGCAGGTTCTCATGTGTTGGAAAACATTTGTTACATTACTTTTTATTTATTACTATTTACTCTTACTAAAACAACTACTATAATCCTATTAATTAACTTAATTTATTAGATATTTAGATTACTTAGTTTAGTTCTTACATATATCTTATGAGGAGGTTGGGTCACTTTTTGAGTGTTGGTCCTCCAAAGGTTTCTTCCTTATAATATTTAAGGTTTTTTCCTTGCCACTGTCTCCCTAGGCTTGCTCAATTTGGGATTGTTCTTTGATATTAGAAGATAATATAAAATTGTAAAGCTGCTTTTACACAATGCTCCACTGTAACAAGCACTATAGAAATAAATCTGACTTCACTTGACCTGAAACACTCAACAATACATGTTAACTGTTAAAGACAAAGATAATGTCTAGGCAGAGAAACAATGTCCTAAAATGTGGTGTCACCCTAAGAAGCCTAAAGAATGAATTCAAGATCTTAGCTGTCTGTCTGACTTTACATTGTATATAGTGCTGTCTGAACAAAGGTGTGAAAGGAGGTCCAGAGATATTAAAAGCCATAAATGAAAATAATCTGTACTTAACGTGTACAAAATGTTCTGTGAGCTTGTAGGGTCCCAACTCTCTAAATCCCCAATTATATAACATTGATTTAATTAGGCTTTCTGCTAGGCAGTTTAAATACTATAAAGAATATGGAAATTAAAAGCCAGAAATGAGTCACAGTGAGCAGGGGACTGTTCCTGCAGCAGAGCAGTTAAGGCATCTAAAGAAAACCTCATGTCAAATCTGACTAAACTTTTTCACAACTTTATGGATGACTCATCCAAGACAACTGCCTTAACTGACTTTCTGGACTTGCATAATAAAACGTACGAAACAGCACTATAGATAAATTATAGATGCTGTGGTGTTGGTCCTAAGAAATATATGACACACACTGCACTATTTGGTCATGAGTCATCTAGTTGTTTCCTCTCTCATGGCATGTTTTGTTGAAGTAATTTCAAAGCTGAAATCTCTCATTTATTGAAGAAGTTTAAGGTTCAAGATTGCCTTGTTGTAATTTCCAGTCTCTTTCAGCTTCAATTTAATCTCTGAGTGAGTGATATTGACTTTCAGGATTTGATACGATCAAGTATAATTAATCAGTTTTTCTATCTGCATAATATTTTCAGTGCCAGTGCTGCTGCACAACCCCAAAGTATAATAGTAACACCCAGATGCATTACCTTCTCAATGTGTTCTTTTCTTAAGTTGCTTCTCCCCATGCCTTCATATCTTTGTTTCAACACAACATCACTTAATTTCATATTGTGTATGCTTTAGACATAGACTTCTGTGATAAGAGCACAAGATAAAGCTTTCTTTGTAGTTTATCCAAGCACTGCTGCACAGTGGACCAGTGTACTACCATTACTTTACCAGCCAATCTTTCATGCAGGTCCTTGGAGATGTGAGGGTTTTGCATTATAACTTGGTCAGGCAACGACTGGTTATAACAGACTGTGTTCATGGTCTTCCAGATATTGCCTTGACTTTAACAGCTCACCTTAGGTTATATTTTTAATGACATTTCAGACAGTGGAAAATTTGTGGAGTTTAAATTTCTTTTAAAAGCTTATCCTCCTTTGTAAGAGTCTTCAACTATCTTAATTTTCAGGTGTTCAGTCAGCTGCTTAGATGACCACATGACTGTTGACTGTAGACAAAACACCTTGAGATGCTTGGAGACCCACAGGATTTGCTGGAGTCTGGATTTGTCTAAACTGGATTTAAGGCCTAACAATTCAGTTTGACAAACTGAAATTCCAGCAGAGGTTGTGTTGACCTCTACACACTGCAAATCATGAAATGTAATATCAACATTGACTAACCAACATTTAACACAGAAATACTGTAGCTGCATGAAGTCTCATCATGGAGGAGTGATCTATATCCTGCCATGGCTAATATGATGGCATTCCCTGCTTGAGCCGTATTGCTTACCCCTACTCACGCTCGTGCTCACGATCTCAGACGCACTGTTTCAACCCTGTGCATTTTGGAGAGCTACACTTCACTGAATGTTGACGGTTTAACGCCATCTGTTTTTCTGCATGCAGGTAATTTATCTCATGAACTGAGAGTGAGGACCACATGTTTTGAAGCAGTTTGTTTTGTGTCCACCAAGCAGTCAATTCTGATGGATAATATTTGCATCATAATAATCATTTTATAAGTGTCACAGTTAGTTCATTACATCCATTGTTCCAGCATGAGTTATTAAACCATTATAGCCCATCCAGTATAATCTTTCTCTTTACTCAGTAATTCTCCTTTATCACATTCATGCTATTGTCAGCATTGTCAAGCTGTGACTCTCTTGTATGCTCAACTCAATTTCTAGTAATAATGTCATTAGTGTGATCTCAGTGCCCATTTGAAATATAATAAAAGTATTTAAAAGCTATTTCTATGACAACCTGATAGTCTGGCAGGTCTGGTGTTAAGTGCAGGGATTGCTGTGTGTGCATGCATGTGTGCAAACATCTGTGCATTTGTGTGCGAGTGCATGCGTTCGTGTGTTTGTGCTGATGTTTCACGGACATTCCAAGTCATTCACATCATTAGGGACTTGGCTGTTGGTGCATAGTACTGCCATTTTACCTGATAGGTTGGGCCCTTGGGCCAGTGCACTGATGCTGTGTTCTGTCATTCTCAATTGCTGCCTTTGCCAAATGCATTGGTCAGCACAAGTAGATGACCTGAGAACACTTACAATGGCCCTGTTCCTCCCTGTATCCCTGAGTCCATCATCACTGTTACTCTGACAGGCTTCCTTTGTTCAGTCCTTCCTTTGTTCAGAGTTTCTAATTGCCAATGTCATCTCTGGATGTTCATTTCTTGTCTTGACTTGGCTTTTGCAAAGCTAAGTGGTGACACTGTTGATAAAAGTGTTATGCACTCACTGAAAAAAAATAATGCACCCAGAGGAAAATGTCAGATTGCTGCAAAACTCTGCAAGCAGTTATGTCTCAGGTAGATATGTAAATGATTACAGGTGTGGTCTGATTAGACAATGGGTCTTGCCACTAGATGGTGAAAAAGGGCTTCCCCTGCTACCCTATAAAAAGGCTCTCAGAGTCGACTTTTGGGTAATGTACCTGTTGGACTTTGAGAGACTTTGAGAGGGGTCGCATCATTGGACTGAGAGAAGCAAGAATTGTCCGCCATCGAGGGCATTCTGACCTAGCTGTCTGAAGGTGTTGGGAGCAGTGGTTCTGGTTCCGGACGACCCATACAGACCACCAGTAGTGAGGATAGTTTGATCCACTGACAAGCCCGAACAGCTCCCACAGTTTCGTTGCCCACTATCCAGACACAGGTGGCACTGTCACTAACCATCCCTGTCTCTGCCCAGACTATTTTCAGGAGGTTAGCAGAGGTAAATTTGTTGTCACAGTGCCCATTATGTGTTTTGCCATTGATAGCCAATGGCAATTGGCAAATGTACCACGTACAGGTTCATATAGAACCTGTTTGCCTCCAGTGACCAACTGTATCTTATATTGTAGGCTAGAGGTGGCCTAAACTAGAGCCTCCTTTCAATTGTACAGTCTTTCAATCAACTGCTTTAATTCTTTGTGGCATAGATTTCGCAAGGTGCTAGAAACATTCCTCAGAGATTTTGACACGATAGCATCACACAGATGCTGCAAATTTGTCAGCTGCACGTTCACAATGCGAATCTCCCGTTCCACTGAATCCCAAAGGTGCTCTATTGAATTGTGATCTGGTGACTGTGGATGCCATCTGAGTACAGCGAACACGTTGTCATCAAGAAACCAGCTTGAGATGATTTGAGCTTTGTGAGATGGCACATTATCTTGCTGGTAATAGCCATCAAAAGGTGGTACACCATTGTCATAAAGGGATGGACATGTCAGCAACAATATTCAGGTACTGTTGGTTTTGGTGTTTAAACTATGCTCAATTGGTATTAAGGGGCCTAAAGTGTGCCAAGAAAAGATCCACCACACCATTACACCACCAGCAGCAGCCTGAACCATTGATACAAGGTAGGATGGATCCACGCTTTCATGTTGTTCATGCCAAATTCTAACCCCTCCATCTGAATGTCATAGCAGGAATCGAGACTCATCAGAACATGCAAAATTTTTCTAATCATCTCTTTTCCAATTCTGGTGAGCTTGGGCAAATTGTAGCCTCAGTTGCCTGTTCTTAGCTGACAGGAGTGGCACCCGGTGTGGTCTTCTGCTGTATCTGCTTCAAAGTTCAACATGTTTAACATCAGAGCCTGTTCTAATTTCTGCGTTGTTCAGATGTGTTGAAAATCAGGCTGACCAATCAGAGCTCCATTGTCATGGTTGCAGCCTAAACAAATGAGTGTCAAGAAGTGTTGTTTAGTTGCAGTGTTGAAAAGAAAAAAGATAATTTCATCATCACTACAGCTGGAATCCATTTCTTCCTCTTCAGTCAGAAAGCTTAGACAAAATACCCATCAGACTTGGTACCACTATGTTAAAAATTGCATCTGTTTTTTACATCTGTAAAAATCTGGCATCAACAAGGCATTTTCACCCAAAGACCTGCCCCTCACTGATTATTTTCTCTTTTTTGAACCATTCTCTGTAAACTATAGTGATGGCTATGTGTGAAAATCCCAGTAGATCAGCAGGTTGTGAAATACTCAAGACCAGTTTGTCTAGCACCAATAACCATGCCACGTTCAAAGTCACTTAAATCCCCTTTCTTCCCCATTCTAATGCTCAGATTGAACTTGTCTACATACTGTACCTAAATGCATGTTGCTGCCATGTGATTGGCTGATTATGTATTAGTTTTAATGAGCAGTTGAACAGGTGTAGACTAAAGGCAGAGCTGGTGGTTCATAGTCAAAGAGTTCTGTGGTGATCTGGGATGCTGGGTTGTTGTCTTCTTGCCTCTCAAGTTTGACTACTCAGGTTTGTTAGTTGCCAGGGAGTTGGGTTGCTGATGTCTCATGTGATCCCTCTTGGCTGTGTTACCCTCTGGTTCTTCCCTTTTAACTATGCCGTTATAGGTAGTGCGGTTAATAGATTCTGCATTCTTAACACCAACTATTTGGTTTTATCTCTGAGCTGTTCTTCTGATTCCAGTTCCGATAAACACTACAGTTCCAGTACCAGTTCCAATCCTCACATTAAGACATTCTTTCGGTATCAGTTCTGGATCCACTCAAGCTGTTCTTCCAGTATTGGTTCCAGTTCTCATACCTTACCCAGACAACATCAGAGGGCCATAAGTCCCCCTCCCATCCTCCATTTGACTGAGCATGCCATGCCAAAAAACTTTCCTGTAGAGCACATAAGAACCTACAGTGACTCTGTTTACTGGTCTAAATAATGCCAAAATGCATATTATCTACGTTATTAAACTGAACCATATCTTCAACTGGCACCACACAACACCACCTGAAGCTAAGTATCTTTAATTAATTAATTGTATTAACTTGGCTTCTTCTGTCATTGTTCCCTGGGCCGAGTGTTGCATGCTCAGCTATTCTTCCTCAGTCATTAGTCTAAATTTAATTTGTGATAGTTGTAGGCTTGTAGCTAGTCTGACTGAGAAGACTGTAGTTTTAGAGGCACGCATTCAGACATTAGAGAAGGCTCGCTCAGCTTCTAGCTTAGCAGATCTGGATGCGTCAGGTGTAGTTAGTGCCCCCGCTCTGGCAGCGCTCTTGCAACAGGGCAAGTGGGTGAAGGTCCGGCACATAGTCATAAGGCTAGCCCACCAGAGCGCCACCCTTTACCTGTTCATGTGTCCAACACGTTTAGTGATACAGCCAGTTGAAAGAGCTCTGATCATAGGTGACTCTATTTTGCTACACTTGAAATTAGCTACCCCATTAGGGACACCAGCGGCTAGTGTTACATGTATCCCAGGAGCCAAAGTGCCAGACACTGTAGTGAGCCTTAGCAAGCTCGATAGTTGTAGATTCACTAGGATAGTCATTGTTAATGATATACATCTGGTGACCAAGCCTACAGCAGGTTATGGTCGCTGAACTGCTGGCTGTCACAGTGGTGCTCTGAAAATAAAGTGGGGTTTATAGATAATTGGACAACCTTTGAGGGTAAACCTGGCCTTTTAGGATGGGGTGGTATCCATCCCACTCGGGAGGGTGCTGCTCTCATCTCCTGCATCATTGCCCATAGTCTTATGGAAGGGTTAGTTAGGAGCTGACTATCCAGAGCTGGGGTCAGATGAATGTTTAGCCTTAAATGAAGCCTCACTTTCTGGATACAGTCATGCTCATCACCCTCGTCCTAATGGTCATGGGGGAGGCATAGCCACAATTTTTGACAAAGAGCTAGATGTTACCACTAAATCCCTTTACAACGCTAATTTGTTTGAAATACTGATTCTTAATGTGACTGATCCATCGTTATGGCAGTCAAAATGTGTTTTTAATATTCACTTTGACAATGAGCAGGATCCACCTAAAATTGCTTTTGAATCCATTTTTGAATCCATGAGTATCACTCAGAATGTGATGGGACCAACCCACCCCTGTAATCATACTTTACATTAACTAATTTTATGATCTAATATTAACATTTGGTATCAATATAGAAAACCTTGATGTTTTCCCACAAAGTGATTTGATTTCTGATCACTATCTTTTAGTATTTGAGTTATCTCTAATAAATAAAATCCTACCAAGCACACACCAAGCACACTAGTATTAATAACCTACCAGACTTAAAATTTAATACACTTATGGAGCCCAATCATCTTGAGCATATAAACATCCAATAACAATGTGTGTTTTGCTCAACCCTGGATAAAGTTGCTCCTGCTAGGGTCAAACGCATTAGGGAAAAAAGACTAGCCCTATGGTATAATGACTACACCCGTACCTTAAAGTAAGCAGTGTGGAGTTTAGAACGTAATTTGCGACATAGTAAATTGGAGGTATTTATGATTGCTTGGAGGGATAGCATGTATAGAACAGGACTGATATGATCATATTTTCTAGTTCGAGTTAGCACTTGTGCCGCTGCATTCTGTACTAATTGAAGTTTATTTATAGATTTACTAAAGCATCCAATAAGTAAAGTGTTCACTAAAAACATCACTACACTGGTTACCAGTTAAATTCCGCATTGACTACAAAATACTTTTTGTAACATATAAGCTTTACATGGCCTGGTCCCACATTATCTGAGTGAACTCTTAGAGTCTTACAATACAGCTTGTCTACTTCATTCGCAGAGTGCAGGACTTCTTTTCTATTTCGGAATTTAAAAAGTCACAGCAGGGGGAAAGGATTAGCAGTTAATTTGAAGGTGAAATTAGAGTCAGATGTTTTCAATCAATGGGATGACAATCCGGCGTGAGTGGGCACCCTGTTTTAGTTAAAGAACAGGGATCTATCAAAGTCTGCTCTTCACAACACGTTTGTGGAAGTGTATCATGGCACGAACAAAGGAGATTTCTGAGAACCCCAGAAAAAAAATTGATGATGCTCACCAGGCTGGAAATGGTTACAAAACCATCTCTAAAGAGTTTGGACTCCATCAATCCACAGTCAGACAGATTGTGTACAAATGGAGGAAATTGAAGACCATTGTTACCCTCCCCAGAAGTAACTGGCGAGGTCACAAAGGACCCCAGGGTAACTTCTAAGCAACTGAAGGCCTGGCTCACATTGGCTAATGTTAATGTTCATGAGACCAGAATCAGAAAAACACTGAACAACAATCATATACATGGCAGGGTTGCAAGAGAAAGCCACTGCTCTCCAAAATAACATTGCTGCTCGTCTGCAGTTTGCTAAAGATCATGTGGACAAGCCAGAAGGCTATTGGAAGAATGTTTTGTGGACGGATGAGACCAAAATAGAACTTTTTGGTTTAAAAGGAAAGCGTTATGTTTGGAGAAAGGAAAACACTGCATTCCAGCATAAGAACCTTATCCCATCTGTGAAAAATGGTGGTGGTAGTATCATGGTTTGGGTCTGTTTTGCTGCATCTGGGCCAGGATGGCTTGCCGTAATGGATGGAACAATGAATTCTGAATTATATCAGAGAATTCTAAAGGAAAATGTCAGGACATCTGTCCATGAACTGAATCTCAAGAGAAGGTGGATCATGCAGTAAGACAACGACCCTAAGCACACAAGTCGTTCTACCAAAGAATGGTTAAAGAAGAATAAAGTTGATGTTTTGGAAAGGTCAAAGTCCTGACCTTAATAAAATAGAAATGTTGTGGAAGGACCTGAAGCGAGCAGTTAATGTGAGGAAACCCACCAACATCCCAGAGTTGAAGCTGTTCTGTACGGAGGAATGGACTAAAATTCCTCCAAGCCGGTGTGCAGGACTGATCAACAGTTACAGGAAATGTTTAGTTGCGGTTATTGCTGCACAGGGGGGTCACACCAGATACTGAAAGCAAAGGTTCACATACTTTTGCCACAGATTTTGTCATGTCTTCTCTGATTTTTGGTTTTTTTTTGGCAGCATGTTTACTGACATTGTTGTGCTGGCAGGTAAATGAGCTTAACTGTCCAGCAGAGGACTGTAGATTTTCCTTGAGAAGTTGGGTGTATTCATATTCCCATCAATCCTGCTCATTTGCCCCGTCCCCACTGAAGAAAAGCATCGCCCACAAAATAGTGTTAGCACCACCATGCATCACATAATATTTTGAGCGGTGTGATGTTTGTTTTTTGCCAAACCAATTGCTTGGATTTCAGTCTAAAAATTCAAAACGTTTTCCACATGGCATTAGCTCTTGGAAAAAAGCCCTTTTTCAAAATACTCTTCTTTCAGGCCAAAGATCATTGTCCTGTGTACACACAAACCAGTCTCAGCCATAAAGACTTGTAAGTCCTAGTAAATTACCACTGGCCTCTGTAATTTTCCCAGTCAAGATCCTATTGGTTCACGGTTTGGGTTATTTAGCTGAGGTGTTGGTGGTGCCATACGCTTTTCACTTCTTAACAATGCTCTGAACAGTAGTTAAAGCCTCTGATTTCCTAATTTGTAGTTTTCACATCTTTTCAACCTTTCTTTGAACTAGCATGCACTTAAGCAATAAAACCACTAACGGATGTCAGGTAGGTACCTTTTTTTAACAGGCGGCAGGAAGAAAGCATATTCATTGTTTCTTTTACTGATTCAGTGTTTTCTTTACCTGCGCTTTAATATAAGGCAGGAATTGAAAGAAATGGTTGTCTAATAAACCAAATGATTCAAGAAGTTAATTGAAAGGCATGAAATTCCTAACATCACAAGATGCACTTTGAGATATGAAGATGTTTTACAAGAAGCAATATGGAAAATAAGAATTCCAAAGTATTTAGAGTGTGTAGCTCAATAAATATGAAACTCCGAACGTTTGGTGAAACCTGATTTTTTTTTTTTTTCAGTGTAGCACATCAAGATAATTTATTACTAGCATGGGGAATATATCTAGACTAACTGTATTGTGTAATCCAGGATCCCTTTTTACATTCGGTTTGAGAGTTGCTGTAATTGTATGATTTTGCATATTTTATGAATGTTTCCCAGCAGGGTCATTTTCCTATGTAGCGGTCATAAAAGGCCTGAGTGGAGGATTATGCTTTATGAGGCTCAGGTAACTGAAGTGATCTGACATAATGCTCAAACTGTGATGCGAAACATGACTCAAATCAGACCAGATAGTTATTCCTACTAAATCAATATCATTTAGATACAGCCACTATTCTGTTTAGTTTGAATTACTCATTGCCTCTGGTGGGAAGAAACTGGAGCACCCAGAGTAAACCCACACGGACATGAGGAGGACATGCAAATTCCATACAGGCCAAGTTGAGGATCAAACCAGCGATCTCTGGAGCTAACTGCTAGCTAAACCGTGCCGCCCCATATATGAGTGTATCTTTAGTACAAAAATCTGGTAAGCGATGAGGAGGATGACTCTAAAATAATAAAAGGGTTACAATTAAATGTTGATTGAATGCCTATTTGTAACTCAAGCACATGTGAAATTGGCTTGCACTTTAGCATCTGCCTCCTTTTAGGGACTAGACATCATGATTAATATACAAGGGTGTCAGAAATCATAAAGTATGATTTATTGTAGTGTATCAGGCTTGCTGTTTTATTTACTTCCACTGTAAAATTTTATTGAACACAGATGGTATTGCAAAACAACTTCAGAACTCAATTGGACAGCATAGCTACGTTTTAAACGTGTATTTGGTAACATCATATGAAAAATTTCAAACTGTTTCCAAAACTTGTTTTGCGTGATTTTCTTAGGTGTATAGTGGTGGGTAGAAAGTGGTTACATACATGGTATTGGCACAGAGTTTGTATGCCACTACCATTTCATTAACTTTAGCTCTACACTTTGTAGAATTTTCTTAGTTTTTCATTATGTTGCTGGTGAGTTTTACAGCAGGTAGACGTATCAGTTATAAAGCAAACATTATTTGAAAAGTGTAAGCTGTGTTAGAAATGTGTTGTTTTCTGTAGTGCAATGTTGCTTTCATAGCTCACTGGCCTTAGTAGTACACTACATGTAAAAAAAATACACCCTGTGTCTGCATGGGTTTACTCTGGGTTCCTCCCACATTCCAAAGTCATGCATTATCTTAATTGGTGTTTCTGAAGTGTGTAGTGCCCTGATGGAATAGTGCTTTGTTTAGGGTTGTACATGCCTTGCGCCCTGTGCCGCCAGCTAGGCACCAGCTTTTCTGCGACCTTGAGCAGAATTAAGCAGATAGGAAAATGAATGAATGACGTCCATGGTAGTGAAAAAAAAAGGACCTACAAAAATCTATGTTTATTTTGGACATATGATTGCTGTCTTTGCTGACTGATTTAACAGGGATAATGTGGAAGAGGATAAAACCAGTGACATTCGACCTGATCTCTTGGCGTATGTGATGTAACAAGCAGTAATGCCCTCTGGATGGTACCAGGAAGGACAGAAAGGGAAGTTGCACATCTGTTCTGTCATGCAGCTGAGCACAAAAATACGCCAAAAAAACTCAAACCCACAAAAAAATTTGTATTGTCCTCATGGTGAATGCTTTATGTGAGTATATTATAGAACTTTTTCAAAACATAATCAGTGTTCAGGACAGATTATGTATAATGATATGTTATATAATTTTCTCATATCAGCTTTGTTGGTGATGTGTGTTGACAGAAGGAAAGTACCTAGTGTTAATGAATTGGACTCAAGAGAGGCAGTGGTGAGTGATGTTCCTACACAAATGGTCTTAGGAAGAAGTAACTTGGCAATGCTGTAGGGTCACAGCTGAGCCATTTGGCAAATGTAAGCCATTTTTATGTGCTTGGCATTTGTTTCTGCTGTGTTACAGAGCTGTTCCATGTTCTGTTCATGTTCTGTGTGAAATAACCATGACCCTGTGTGTTCCCCCTGAGAGGGTGAAAAGGTAAAGAGAAAAAAGGTTGAACTGTAACACTGACTGTTAAATGTAAATATGGCTTTACATACTTACATGTGCTTTTTGTAGTTTGGATGTACTTCCTCAGTCAACTTGTAGTGTTTTTATAAAGTGAAAAAAAATCCAGCAGCAACAATAATTCCACTGTGAAACAGGTAGCCACACAAGCACAAAGAATTGGAAAGGCCAGTGCTGTGTAAAGCTCACTGTCGTTGAACTCTGTAGCTGTGAGAATATGAAGTTATCTGCCTGAATACAAAGTGTCACCTGTAAAGCTGTGAAAGAGGAATAATGAATAGTGCAGGAGGAATAGAAATATGGAGTTTTGTGTATCCTTTTTTCAGACAACATTTTGGGGAAGGCTGTTTGCTGGTTGAGCATGACAGTTCCAATGAGCACAGGGGAATTTGGTTTGGAAGTCCTCAACCATATGCAATGCCCTCGTGATCAATAGGAATGACATGTAAACCTGCTTCTCAAATATAAATTTCAAAGTCATGTTCCTGAACCTACTGGAAAACAATCCTCTGATGGATCTACGCTACTAATTGAAAGGTTGTGAGTTGAAATTATAGCTCTGCCAAGCTGCCACTCTTGGGTCATTGAAAATCTCAGCTGTTTTAGGTTGCTCTGAATAAGGGTGTTTGCTAAATTTTCACTCACTCACTTTCTTTACTTGCTTAAGGTTTGTGTGGAGCAAGGTGACCCATCAGTCCATCACAGGGTACATGAGCACACGTGTATTCCCTCAGACACAGAAAACTCGGGACTTGAACCTGGGCCTCTTAAGCAGTGAGACCATTGCATCACTGTTCCGTCCCTGCTGCAAATGTAAAATGTAAATGTCTGACTTCAGTTGACAGTGATCAAGACACTAGACTATATATTTTTTTAAGTTTAAATCCCAGCTCTGCCAAGCTTGTACTTGTTGGACCCTTGAACATGGCCCTTAAGCCAGAACTGTTCAGTTCAACTGTAAGTTGATGTGGATACGGGCATCTGTTAAATGCTCTAATACTAAATGTACAGTAAAAATATGGTTTATTGTATTTGAATTTAACAGAATTTCTGTAGAGTACTACAAACCAGTCTCCTTGGGTGTGAGGAGGATCAACATTTCACCCATATTTCCATTTTGATATGCTCTCTATCTGATAAATTACATTGTGATTTTTCTTATTAGGAAAATGCATATTTTAAAAAAATGAATAAGGGTTAATAAGCAAGATGGTGATTTTCAATTTGAGCAGATTTTAAATGAATATCTTCTGCAGTGACAATTTTACCTTTTCTTGAAGAGGAGATAGAAGCTGCAACTTACAGCCCTGGCTTCCCTCTTACCTCATCCATCTGCTTGTTTCTTTTCATGTCTAAAAATGCTGATTTTACATTATTGTATATTCATGGAAGTGCCTAATGTTTTTTTCCTATTTATACATATGCTTATGTAATTTCTTTTGTTGAGTGTTTTTGCAGGTAATCACAAAATCTGAGTGATTTAAATAGGTTTTCAAGACCAAAGGGACTAAGCACAGTACATTAAGTTTGAATCCAGCATCAGAGATGATCCAGCGCACTGCTGAGGTATTTGCAGCAATCCATTATGTAGGCAGATTTGCTCTGCTGCAGTCTGTAACTAATCTGTAAGGCAGTGAGTTTCCTTTTGACTTTATTTTTGCTGATTGCCGTTGGTCTGCAGCCATGTTATTGTCAGGGCAGTCAGACTCTATCTCCTGTACTATTAGCCAGCTAGTAACGACATTCCCAGTCCTTGCTTTGTTCACATGCATTACCATTGCTGATACGATATTAGTGGAGCACCATGACATTTGGTTGATAACCAGCAGTAGGGCTGCTGGATCAGAATCTGTCTGACTAAATGTATGACTTCTCCTAACAGTACCAGAATCTGACTAAGTCATAAAAGAAGAAGAACCATGAATTAAATCCCTGATGAAGAAACAGCAGTAATTACAAAAACAAACTAATACAGTTACTCATAGTTGAAGAAAGCAGTTTGGTGTAGCTCTGTCTGAAGTATCAAAGCAGAAAAAAGACAAATCAGTCACTCATGTTGCATGCTCTCTTCCTTATGTCAATGTTTTTACCACTGAAATGCGGGGCTGTCTGCTCTGGCTATGCATATCCTCTTCAGACTTTTTATGACTAATATATCATTTTTAGTGACTGTGAAATTGTTTTCTTAATTCTCACAGAACTGAATCCATGGTTTTGTGATCAGACCAGTATTTCTCAATAGAACTGACCCTTACCTACTTATTCAGTATTCAATTTCCCAGTTAGTCATTCTTTCAAAACATTATATTGCAGGCAATATATCTTTTATACCAAAATTAACTGAAGTGAAATCATGTCTTTTCTGCTGTGGAGGATATATTGACGTTCAATGGTCATTGTCATGTCACAGACGAAGAACCTTATGCTTACAGTAGCAGTTTTTAATTATTCGTGTACAAAGTATTACTAAAATAGACACTGCAGATATCATTTTGTGCAGAAATACATTGTTATATACACCCAGATTAATGCAAGGTAGTCACACTACTACAAACACAAATGGTCTGATTTACCATGATCCCAAGTAATAATGTATGCATTGCAATTTATGGCCAAATAGAAATGTTTTGCCTTTTAAGGACTCCATCCAATTATTGCAGCATTATTCATTTTCATTACTCAGTATTGGTCCACTATGATTTTTTATTTGTAGTCAGCAGGAAAGGAACATGTAACATCAATTTCATTTCACTGAAGGAACTTGTGACTTTATAAGCGACTTTATTAGACAGTTTAACCGATTTAACAGCTGTAACTTTGACTACTGATATAAATATTCTCACAATAAAACAAGGCTATAATATGCTCACTAAAATATGTCATAATATGGCATATTGCATAAGAGAGTTCTTCATTGGATTCACTCTTACTATATTCTTGCTCTCTCCAACTCTTATTTTTCTCTCTCACTCTCTTTCTCTCATTCAGATTAATTCAGTGAGCTTTTCTCAGGGTTTGCCTATCCCAGCCTGTTCTCAACCCTCCTTGGTTTAATCCCATCAGCCCATCGGCCTCACTAACGCCCACGCCGTTTTATAAACTCTCATTAATGACGTGCTTCAGGATTTTCTTTACCACTTTGTTTTTGTTTATTTGGATGACACTTCAATTTTTTCCAAGTACCTCAAGCAGCACGTGTTAAAGTGTGAATTTCATGCCTGTTCTATTTCGTTTCTTGGGTTTATTATCGAAGCAGCTGAATTCCCAGCAGATTATTTTTCTCCTGTTTTGACTTTGTGGAAACATATCAATCCGGTTCACAAATACTCTCACCTTCATGCCATAAACACTCTCAAGGAGCTGCCTGATTCAATCATCCCTGCTAAAAACGTAATTGCTTATCTTACTTGGGATATCCAGTGGTCAGTTCTGAATGCCCAAAGCCCAAAGCTTGGCCCAGCCGGTCCTTGTCCCTTTGAGCATCTGAAGGGAGGTCATCCACTAGATGCATTGCTTGAAATTTTTGTGCTACCCAGGCACTTGTCGTACCCTCGCATTGTTAAACAAGTATTTTTGGTGGCCCGGTATTGAGGCGGATATGATGAAATACGTGTTCGTCTGCTCTGTTTGCACGTGCAACAAGACGCCGCATCAGCCTCCTCTGCTTCAGGATCCTCCGCCTGCTCCCCATTCCTGGTCATCCGTGGTCCCATATTGCCTTACATTTCATCACGGGTTTTCCAGTCTACTGTGATTCTTATAGTTGTGGACTGGTTCTCTAAAGCCATGCAGTTGTTTGACCTGGCCAGGCTCCTTTTTGACCAAGTGTTCAAAATACATGTGATCCTCCTCAATATAGTCTCAGATCGGGGGCCCCAATTCATCTCACAGGTCTGATGTGCATTTTGCCACGCTCTGAGAGGCAGTTTTCAGACCCAGCCCAATGGCCAAGTTGAGAGCTTCCATTTCCTTGGAAAACCCATCCCATGGGGTCGAATACACGTACAGTTCCCTAGCCAGTTCCCCCGACTTGGCAGGCCCTTCCACTGAGCATCACATTCGTTGCTGCCGTGAGACTTGAGACTTCATTCCTTCTCTTGGCTTGGTATTGTTACCCCCAGCCTTTCTTTGTTTTTGCGGTTGTGGATGATCGGGACGACATCACCCACAATCCTTTGCGAGAGCAAGATGGCCGCCGACCTCACCTGAGATTGTTTTTGTTTAATGACTCTTTACTGTGGACTTGATTGCTAACCGCACGCAGATAGGGTTATTCCTATATAAGCTCCGAATTTCCCCAGTTGCGTTGCGGTACCATTAACTCAGTTTCCCCCGAGCCGTGGTGCTCTCAGGTCCTCGCCTCTTGTCTGGTTCTTTTGTTGCGACCCCGGTGGTATGCGTGCGGCTGCGTCTGCTTTCCATTATAGAGAATGGGAACGTGACGTCAGCTACGCAAGGGATTGTGGGACTTTAGGACACGGAGGCTACGGTAGATATGGTAGCGTACGTTAGCTAGTATATTGTAGGCATTGCAGTGGTGTTATCCTGCTTCAAAACAAGGTGAAATGGTTAATGTTTGCTGCATTATCGATCGGCGTGGAAAACATATTTCAAACGGAGTGCGATTTTTCAGCTTTCCAGCTTGGAAGCAAAAAAATGGAGCGCATGTCCATTTATATATATGACTGGGTACCATCTGACTGGGTACTATCAGTACACCTTGGGAACACGGAAATCAAAGCAACGCATACTGAGAACTAAAACATAGCGAACTCTTAACTGAGAACAATACTGCATTTGCAACCCCACAGGATTTAGCTGGCAAGAGATCAGTGATGGATGAAGCAGAATCACCAAATGTAGCTTCACAGAGGTCGGCGGTTGAGGAAGCTACCTGCTGGATGCCAAAGATGTTGACGAGACACGGCAGAGAGCACACCTCAGGGTCCATGTGGTCCTTGGATGTGTTTGCACCAAATACAACATACTAAGGTGGACCATTCCAGTGAGCATGGTGCTCCCATGTGAAGACAAAGACAAGGCTTTCTTTGACAAGATTGTGGCTGTCTGCTGTGCCAAGACTAATATATGCCTAAGTATTGTTATGAAACCATGAAGCATGTTAACAGAATATGAAATGTATTTGTTGTATTAACAGCATTATTAAAAAAGAGTCTGAGTCTCTTTATTTGTGTAATACTTAGTATTACACTGTAGAAAGTGTGTACAATTCACAGTTTCACAATTAACAGTACAGCAGGTGTCTTTGTAAACAACTAACATACAAATGGCAATCAAAAATAGACATAAATCAGCAAAAGCCAAACTTAAAACATATTGCACTGAAAGTTCACAGTGTCAATGTAGTGCAAATAAAACAAGTAATAGACATTCTTCTCCCTCCACTGATGCACTTGTTGGTTTTGTAGCATACCTCTGTATGGACCTTGTTTAGACTAGCAGGTATTATTCAGTTGGTTGGAACATCAGTGATTGCCTTGGTCCCCCATAATCACACTGCTGCTTCAGTTTTAAATAGGAGAGCGCCAATGTGTGCAAGGCTCTGCTATGCCAGCCATGCATGTTCAGTTTGCCCACTCCACTTGTAAAGCGAAACTGAGCATCACCCATGGTTTGAGTGCAGGGTCATTGAGGCGCTGAGAGTGCAACACCTAAGAAATAAAGATAGTTGAAATATGATAGTTGAAAACTGGAATAATAAAACATAAGTTTAATATTACTACAATAGTAACTATAGTAATTATAAATCTAGTATTTACAGTTACACTAAACACCAGTTGAAAAACTGTGTAGAATCAACAGAAACAGCATTGTTTTTAAGGAAAGCACAAATAGTGAAAGTAAACAAGCAAATATAAAAATTAAACTGTAATGACTAAATTGATGCAGTTTTTTGGTTTCAAAAAGTAATTTGTTTGGTTTTCTGTGGTCACAGAACTGTGTGTGAAGCGATCACTTACCTCTGTGTGAACAACTGTTTTCTGGTTGTTGACTCTGATAACCTGCAGATCTGGAACCCATCCGTTTGTAAACTGAAGGTGGGACTTGAGAGATTATAATTTCTGGACTGTGAGAATGTACCGCCACAAACAAGTTATGAAAACATGTTCGGAAATGTTACTCGCTGTTGCTCGTTTAAATCAGCCGTCCACTCTTTGTTCGTATGGATTGACTCCGTTGATTTCCTGTATTTTTTCACAATAGCACTACTTTGCTTTTCCCGATAATGAGTCTTGCATTTAATATTCCCCCAGTACATTTGTGTTAATGATTATTATTATTATTATTATTATTATTATTATTATTTCGTCTTGATCTCCCGTGTTTACCTCAGTTGCTTGGTGTCCTAAAGTATGGCGACTACTACCCACAGTGCAATGGCCCGTGATGTAGTTGCCCATTCTCTATTGTTCGTGGTCGCCTTTGTGTTGCGTCTAGCCGCCGTTAGCTTAGCCGCCAGCATTACTTCCCTTTAGCTTTTTCCGGTAGCCCTTCGCTAGCTTTGCTAACTCTCCGCTAGCCTTGATAGCTTTCCGCTTCTTCCGATAGCTCTCCACTTTCCGGGTAGCTCTCTGCTTCTTCCAGCAGCTCTTCGCTAGCCTCGATAGCTCTCTCCTTCTTTCGGTAGCTCTCTGCTTTTCTCAGTAGCTCTCCTCTTCCCTCGGTTGCTCTCTGCTAGCTCTTCCTTTATGGTTAGCTGTGTTCCCCTTGGTTGTAGTTTGGTTACTATTATTATTATTATTATTATTAATAATAATAATAATAATAATAATAATAGTAATACCAATTGTTATTATTCATATTTCATGTTCATTTTGTTATCGCTCGATTATCTGTTATTTTTGGCTGGGGACATTTCAAGTAATAAACTGCCTTATTCTGACTGGAACCTGCAATTGCCTGCTCCTGTTCCTGCACCCCCATGTGACAGGTATTTGCTCTGATATGCATTGTTAGCTATGAGACCTTATATAAACAGATGTGTTTCTTTAAAAATCGAATGATATTGTAGCTGGTATTTTGGCCCATTCCTCCATGCAGATCTCCTCTAGAGCAGTGATGTTTTGGGGCAACACAGACTTTCAACTCCCTCCACACATTTTCTATGGGGTTGAGGTCTGGAGACTGGCTAGGCCACTCCAGGACCTTGAAATGCTTTTTACGGAGCCACTCCTTTGTTGCCCGAGTGGTGTGTTTGGGATCAATGTCATGCTGGATACATGGCCCCATTCATTCTTCCCTTAACACGGATCAGTCGTCCTGTCCCTTTGCAGAAAAACAGCCCCAAAGCATGATGTTTCCACCCCCATGCTTCACAGTAGGTTTTGGTGTTCTTGGGATGCAAGTCAGCATCCTTTTCCCTCCAGTTGAGTTTTTACCAAAAAGTTCTATTTTGGTTTCATCTGACCACATGATAATCTCCCAATCCTCTTCTGGATCATCAACTTCAAACGGGCCTGGACATGTACTGGCTTAAGCAGGGGGACATGCCTGGCACTGCAGGATCTGAGTCCCTCTCGGCGTAGTGTGTTACTGATGGTAGCCTTTGTTACTTTGGTCCCAGCTCTCTGCAGATCATCCATTAGGTCCCTCTGTGTAGTTCTGGGATTTTTGCTCAACGTTCTCGTGATCATTTTGACCCCACGGGATGAGATCTTGCATGGAGCCCCAGATCAAGGGAAATTATCAGTGGTCTTGTATGTCTTCCATTTTCTTACAATTGCTCCCACAGTTGATTTATTCACACCAACCTGCTTACTTATTGTGGATTCACTCTTCCCAGCCTGGTGCAGGTCTACAATTTTTTTCCCTGGTGTTTTTTGACAGCTCTTTTCTCTTGGCCATGGTTGAGTTTGGAGTCTGACTGTTTGAGGCTGTGGACAGGTGTCTTTTATACAGATTATGAGGTCAAACAGGTGCCATTAATACAGGTAACGAGTGGAGGACAGAAGAGCTTCTTAAAGAAGTTGTTACAAGTCTGTGAGAGCCAGAAATCTTGCTTGTTTGTGGGTGACCAAATACTTGTTTTCCACCATGATTTACAATTAAATTCTTTAAAAATCCTACAATGTTATTTCCTGGATGTTTTTTTCTCATTTTGTCTCTCATAGTTGAAGTGTACCTATGATGAAAATTACAGACCTTTCATCTTTCTAAGTTGGAGAACTTGCACAATCAGTGGACATTTTACGTAATTCTCCTGTCCATCACGTATCATGGAAATGATCCACATCCTTTACAAACTTTCCACTTTAGTTCCACAGTGTTCGGTGCTGTTTCCTCTTATTTTCTCTCTCTACACCAGCAGTTATTGTGAAGTCATTTTCTTTCATTGTTTCTTCTACCACTAACACTCAACTCTTCATCACAACAAAAGCCAAGCAAGACTGAACTGCTTTACACAACCAAAGTCTGTACGTCTTGCGATTTCCCTGGAGAACTCTCGTGTATCATTGTATCCCCTGCAGCTGCTTCAGAATGCAGTGGCATTCTGCAGTGGTTTTCATTACCTAAGTTCTCTCATGTCATTCTGCTGCTGGGTACTCTCAACTGACTCCCTGCAGATGTCCACATGAACATTTAAAGCACTGATACTTGCCTACAAAGCTAAAAATGTAGCAGTCTCTTCTTAAATGAATGCATTAGTTACACTCTATTTTGTATCTCTGACCCTTCAAGGCTCAGCATCCATTACATATTTGCACTAATGTATTTTAACCTACACCAATTTCTAATAGGGATGTAGTTATATGGCGTTCTTGGGCCGTAGGTTATTTGTGTTAGGAAAACGTCCACTAAAGCGTATTCAAAACACTTATGTAAGTGGCCTGGACACCTGCTAAATGCTGTAAATGTAATGTAAATTAATGTACAAACCTTATTCAGAATGTTTTGCATTCAGGTGCATTCGGTCTCTCAAATCTCAGTAAAAAACTAATGGTAAATTCCTCACTTGTGTTTCCTCTGTGCTTGAAATTGAAAGTGTTGGATGTCTCTATGACTATGGTTGTTTGTAACTGTCACAGTGTTTTGAAGAAATGGGTTTGTGTATGCATTAATACCAACCTGGCCAAACCACAAATGAGAACTTCAAGCTCTTCTTTCATTGGAGAATTGGACAAGAAATGTGCCAGATTATGTGGTAAGCTTTTGGAAAGCTCTTCCATTTGACTTGTCCTCAGCACTCCTGAAAATCATAAACCAGTTTCACCCAGGCAAACCATTTGCCATGGCTAATGTTCTACCACACAATTTTGATGAGATGTTCAGTTGGAAATGCAAATTTAATGTTAGAGGTTGTTTGTTTGTTTGTTAAGTTTCATTTACTTTCACTGGAACAATTCTGGAACAATGGCTATTTAACAACAAACATCAACACACAAGGTTATATCAAAATTAGTGATACATAGTAACTCCACACAGGTGGAGTACGAGGCCAGGATCAAACTGGGGATGCTGGAACAGTGAGGTAGACATGCGGGCATTGTATGTATGCGTTTGTTTTGCACTGCTGCAGTTCTTCTATCAAAAAAGCTGAGAAATTTGTTACCTGACATATTCTAGTCTGGTTTCAAAAACCCTCCTTATAATATATGACTGTCTGCTTCTTAAAATATGGACTCTTTTTCTCCTTTTATTGCATGAAGTTTGGCATCTGGGCATTTGGTTTCTTTGTCAATCCTCTTTAGATCCTGCTTGTTCTTTTCTCTCCAGATAGTAGCTCATTGTAACACAATTGTAACAGTTTCTAATCACTGAGATAATATATGATGAACAGACATATAGAAATAATACACAAAGACTCTATTAGCCATTGCAAGAAGTAATAATCAAGTTCACCGTTAGTGATGTCTTAAATCTAATAATTTATTCTTGCTGCATTTTCATGTTAGCCAAAAAATCCCTTAAATCAAACAGTATTTATTTGGTTCTCTCAGAGTTTTTCGCAGCTTGGCTGTTGAGTAAATGTTTCCACACCTGCATGTTATACCATGGCATGAGCCCCATGTTCCAGTTTACAAAACAAATTCTAACTTCTCTTGAGAAACACACCATCCATTTTTATTCATGCAAAGTTCAAATAGGCCTTTCTATTTACTATTGTCAGCATTCTGTACAGACACATTTATTCTCTGATATGCTCTGCAGAATATTGTAAAAGTTGTTGCGAACTCACACTGTATGTAAGAATTATGCAAATCTAAAACGAGAATGATATTATAAAGCATCGTAAACACAACACTCAATGTATTCATTAAATATTATACCACTGTGTACTGTTATGGTAAAACTGCTTTCAATTATCTAAAAGCAGCTATAAACTGATGATCATTCACCAATGTATATTCATTCGTTATGGTTTCTACATTCCATGGTAGAAAACAGAGGAACGGAATTGCGTTGTACTTTTACTAGCTTACACTTTAATGAATCTGTACCATAACAACTTGCCAACAATTATTTTTACTATTTTTTTTTTGCTATTTTTGTTTAGTAGCTAAACATTCTGGCTTTGTGAGGCTTAATTCAGACAAAGTAATTTTTTACTCAAAGTCATATTATATCCCAGATTGAGTACAGAGAAAAAAAATATTAGTACTCTGTTGCTCCTCCTCAGGCTTTAATGATGGCCTAAATACTTTAAGGTGAGGACTTCACTAATGGAAAACATTATTCTACATCAAGCTAGTTCCAGCTTTCTTACGTAGCAGCTGAGCTATCAGCTTTGTAGGATGAAGCCTTTTCATGGACCAATTTTGTTTTTCATTTCTACCATAAATTTCCAGTTGGATTAAGTTCCGGACTGTTTGCTGGCCACGTCACCGAGTTGACATGCCTTTCCTGAAGAAAAGCTTAACACTGTTTGGTCTGTAGCAAGATGAATTGTTATTCTGAAACATGAATCCATCAACCCCAAATGAAGGAGTGTTCAAAATTTCAATGTGTAGGCCTACCTGTAAAGTAGAGTTAATGATTCCCATCTCCCTCGTCCTTTACCTGACATGTAACCTCATATAAGTTATAGCGTCATCTAACTGGCAAATGCAGATTGATGATTCATCAATGAGTACAACTTTAGCCAAATCATCCACACTCCATGATTGTCTTCACTTTATCCCACTGTAACCATGGTGTCTCCTGTTTAGTGTTAGTGCCAGTTTTGTTAGTTTTTTCTATATGTAAATCCAATTATATTCAATAGATTTCTAAAAGTCAGAAATGTTGACCCATTTGTTTTTCATTTGTTTTGTTGTGCAGTTTCTATTTTCAAAGCATATAGCTTTATACTGCTTTGAATTTTCTATCTTGACACTGTGATGTCTTCTTTGACATCCATAAGTTTTCCTTTTATAACCTTCCCATTTTGTCCATACTTGGCCCAAATCTTAGACATGGCTTAGTGGGAACAACCAACATCTTTTGCCACACTCTGTGTTGGATTACCTTCTGGAAATAATTTTATAACCCACTCTATTTTATCATTTGATAACCCTCTTGTTGGGGCCATGTTTTCATTCAGATAGAAATTCCAATGGCTTGGACTACAAGCACTCCCTTTCTGCCTTTCAAATTAAAAATAGTTACTTACATTTATTTGAGTTACTTGTCAACATGCCAGAATTCTTTAGCTATAAAACAAAACTATTCTTGGTATCATTTCTGTGGCTTGTTTATTTGCTACAACTTAAAAAAGTTGAAAAAAATGAGTGATGTGTGATTATTTTTGTGAGGGCTAATATAGAAACTATGAGTAAATAATGTATTAAAAGTAGTACATTAAACAGTTTTTGCCAGTATCACTACCAAAAAAGTCAACACCTTCAGTCCAATCAGATGATGGAGAATTTAACAGGGTCATGCTGTTGTATATGTTGTAGATTTTGGTGCTTGGTATAATGCATAAATAAAAGGCTATAATAAAAACAATTCACAGCAATAGCTTTTGAATCGAATACTGTATTTATTAACTTTATTAACAAATCACTGGCAAAAAAAGGAAAAGCAGACTGCCGTGGTTGTATAAGAGCATATGAAATCGAATATTTTTTAAAGCAAAACCTGAAACATTTTCACAGTGTACCATCTTTGTACCATAATTTACACACAAACCATTTAGCTCAGCATACATGTAATTGGCAAAATTATTAAAGGATTATTAGGCTTGAGTAGGATTGATGTGTTGTAATTATGGAAGAGGAACAAAGCATTCACAGTCATTTGTTCTCATCTCTGTCATGTTAAATTAATTATATTGATTATCAATTAATATATTTTAAACAAGTAAACTTATCCAGTCCAGTATCAGACATTTTCTGAACATATGGATAGAACTACAATTTAGATCTGAATCATCATATTGCTGTGTTTGCACTTTGTGGTGCTGGCTACATTAAGTAGTGTGAATGTTATGTTGTTGTAACTTTCTGAACAGTAACAACCTCTTACTTATTCCTGGGACCTTCATTTTTCCCTTAATAATTTAATATATTTATATATACAGTATACACATTTGTAAATATAAAATAATAATAATAATAATAATAATAATAATAATAATAACTGTCAGTGGCTATGCTTCAAATGCATTTTGCAATTCAGTACAATATGGATTAAAAAAAAAAACATTTCTTGTATTGTTTCTCTCTTGATGATATAATGTGGTGTAAGGACTTATTTCCAGCATCTGAGTGCAACTCCTGTGCATGTAATGAACAAAGACTACACTGTTTATATGCAGACTCGGTGGTGTACAGATGGAATCTAATGTGAGTGGTGAAGATTATTAGACTTGACAGCTCTATTAAAATATCACACTCGCACTTTTTTCACACTTCACACTTGAAGTCATATGACAGATCAGAGCAGAACACAACTGGTCATGATTCATCTATAAATTAGGAACAAAGTGTCTAGTACTAAACTAATTTTATATATGTTGGTTTAACATGCACTACATGACTGAAAGTAAGTCATCAGCAAATATCACATTTACATGCTTGTTGAACATCTCATTCCAAACCATGGACATTAATATAGATATTGTCTTTCTTTTGTTATTATAACAGCCTCTACTCATCTGGGAAGAAATTCTGCAAAATTCTGCAACATGATTGCCAGGATTTACCTCTGTTCAAGTTCAAGAACATTAGAATGTCTGGGCACTAATGTTGGGAGGAGTTTGGGTTTCGATACATTATAGACACTTTGAATGGAGTTGAGGTCAGGCTCTCTACATGCCAATTTTGGAAGATAAAACCCTTGTTGTTAGTATATATATATATACTGGTGAACAGTACAGTGCTTTTTTACTATTCCCAAATTGTTATGAAGCTGGGGACAGGATGCAGGGACCGTTATTATACAGCGATTTTGAGACTGAAGGATTAAGAGTCTTGCTCAACGGCCCTAGTGGCAATTTAGTGGAGCCAAGATCTAAACGCAAACTTTCAGTAGCCCAGAACCTTAACTGCAGAGCCATACAGTGGGGCAAAAAAGTATTTAGTCAGCCACTGATTGTGCAAGTTCTCCTACTTAGAAAGATGAGAGATGTCTGTAATTTTCATCCCAGGTTCACTTCAACTATGATAGACAAAATGATATAACAAAACAAAACAAAACAAAAAAAATGGGTATTTTGGCCCATTCCTTTATGCTGATCTCCTCTAGAGCAGTAATGTCACTGGGCAACATGGACTTTCAACTCCCTCCACAAATTTTCTATGGGGTTGAGGTCTGGAGACTGGCTAGGCCACTCCAGGACCTTGAAATGCTTTTGACGGAGCCACTCCTTTGTTGCCCAAGCAGTGTGTTTGGGATCATTGTCATGCTGGAAGACCCAGCCACGTTCCATCTTCAATGCTCTCACTGATGGAAGGAGGTTTTGGCTTAAAATCTCACGATACATGGCCCCATTCCACCCCCATGCTTCACAGGAGGTATGATGTTCTTGGGATACAACTCAGCATTCTTCTTTCTCCAAAGACGACGAGTTGAGATTTAGCAAAAAGTTTTGATATTATACCATATGATTTTCTCTCAATCCTCTTCTGGATCATCTATATGCTCTCTGTCAAACTTCAGATGGGTCTGGACATGTTCTGGCTTAAGCAGGGGGACACGCCTGGCACTGCAGGATCTGAGTCCCTCTCAGCATAGTGTGTTACTGATGGTAGCCTTTGTTACTTTGGTCCCAGCTCTATGCAGGTCATTCATCAGGTCCCTCCATGTAGTTCTGTGATTTTTGCTCACTGTTCTCATGATCATTTTAACCCCACGGGATGAGATCTTGTGTTGGGGCCCCAGATCGAGGGAGATTATCAATGGTCTTGTATGTCTTCCATTTTCTTACCAAATACTTATTTTCCACCATGATTTACAATTAAATTCTTTAAAAATTCCTACAGTATGATTTCCTGGATTGTTTTTCTCATTTTGTTTCTCATAGTTGAAGTGTACCTATGATGAAAATTACAGATCTCTCTCATCTTCCAAGTAGGAGAACTTGCACAATCAGTGGCTGACTAAATATGTTTTTGCCCCACTGTATATAATAGATGATGGTTACAACTAGTATTAAGGATAACAAACTGTTGTCTATGGTGGTACTTTTATCTGCATTGAAGATGCATTAGCACAAAATATGGTCTGGTTATCTTTAATTTGTAGTCAGAATCTAAGACCTACACTGAGCAGCCTTAACATTAAAACCCCCTCATTCAACACCTTGAACTCTGTAATTTTCTTCAAGCCATCCCTGAACAATTTTTGCAGTTTGGCAGGGTATGTTATCCTGCTGAAAGCAGCCACTGCTGTTTTTAAAGTTACCCAAGGTGACTGAACTGGTGAGTTTTTTGCACATACTTAGGATTTTAGTTTTAGAGAGCTGTGGGTGAGTGAATGAGTACAACATGCTGGGCATCAACAAAATCATAGCATACGTATCATAAACTTAAATCATAGACTGGAGGTTAAACAAATTTATGGCAAATTTCAACTGATAAACACAATTATAGTTTTAAAACATAAATACTACATGTTTATTTTGGAGCCACATCCAATTCTAATGGAAATAAATCTTATCAGAGTTATCTACATTATGACTAACTAATTTGTCCATTTTCATTGTACTGGTGCCAATCCTCATGAATTTTTGTATAAATTTAGTGATGAGATGTTCAAGAGTCAATGCTGTACTCTAAACACTCTAAAATTTCCATTTGCCTGATTTGACCTTAATTGTTTATAACTAACTTATAGCGGGTATTGTTAGTTATTCATGGGTGTTAAATTGGCTTACTATTCCATATTCATAAATTCCAAAAATGCCTAAGAATTCCCAGGGATAATGAAGCTGAGTTTGCAACATGTCTACAATAAACATTTTTTAATTAGAAAATAAGATAAATAAGATCACTTCAAAAGCACATCAGATAGCAGTTTGGCTCACTCAATGCCAAAGAAAAATAATACTCAAAATCTGGACTTAATTAGTCATTCAGCTTTATAAGTTATAAACAAGCATCATGACAGGATGGTAATATGTACACCATGATAAATCAACACCATGTTAAGCAATAAACATTTACATGGTAAATACCCGGTAAAGTACTGACAATACTCACAATGAAGTCTGACCCGTCAAAAGAGTTCATCTGAAACCCTCCAAACATAACAAAAATAACACAGTGCACATGTACAGGCTAAATTTCACTCTTAAATTATAAATAATGAAATATAAAATTAGATTTTCAAATCCAAACACAAAGATGTATTTTTTAGACTGAATCAAACAAATATATATTATTGGATAAAAAAATAACATATTGTATTCGATGCGTCATTCTGTAAGTTCGTTTATTTGATTAATTTTATTAAATTATTAGGCCAGTTCATCAGCACTTCCAAATCACTTCCAAAGCTGATGAAGATCCTTTCAGACTGTCTTAGCCTGGATTAGGCACAGTGGATTCTTGAACATAAAACACAAAACACTAATAACCATATATTCATCCAGACTTTCATCTCAGTGTTTTCAGGATTCATACTTTATGCACTTGCACTTGATAAATCATGTCTAAAGTTCTGAAATGCCATTTTTCTTTCTTCAACACTGTTACTCAGACAGCAAAAGCACAGCTGCACAAATAAGAAAGTCTGGAAGCTTACAACACAGACAGAACTGAATTTTGAAAAAAAATTGTAATAAAGTACTTTGACACTTTTAAAGTAAAGCTTGACAAGTGTATATACAGGGTTCCAGAACTTAGGCACAGAAGAACTTTTCTTCATCACAGACTTTTTCCAAAACACGCAACGAAAGCCCTGTATCCTGTGGAGGCGCAGCTCAATGATTCACATCCCAACAAACCAACACACATTTTGGATTTGATGAAGAAACAATTGTGTTTGTAAGCTTGGGCCCAGAGAGATCCAGAAGGTTTAGCAGCTAAATGTGTCACATTCTACAGGAATGCCACCTCAGTGTTTTGAATGCTTGTAAGCACCATAACTGTACAGGCATATAAATTAACTACCGTTCAAAGGTTTGAAATGAATGCTCTTAACTTCATTGATTTCATATAGTTTGTAAGTGAATTAGAAAGCTGTGCTGCATTGATAATCATGACATAACACATTTTGACTGTACATAGATAATTTAGTAAATGCATTATATTATTTATCAATACTTACAGTTTTTATAAAAAAAAGAAAACTTGGCACACATGCGATGTAGAAACATAAATAAATAAAGGTTTTATGTGAAAACAATGCCATTGCCATTTGTAGTCAGGACTCCAGGACAGAATAACTGTCGATGCTCTCTTGGATCTTGTTCTGTTTCCCCTATTAGAACAACACTATCCAATCTCGAGTGTCTTTAAGTTCATGGTTAGAAAACAGGAGGAGTTTGTGTGTCCTCCAACACTGTCGGATCTGTCCAATGACACTGCATCAGCAGCTGTTCGAAAAGAGATGGTGGTTGACTTCATGTGCCTCAGAGGAAGGACACGTTAGTCGCTCACACTTCCAGACCGGTAGCTGTCATGTAATAGGGGGAACAAAGTTAGGTATAAAGTAGCAACAACTTAATTGGGAGGAATAAACAAAAACTATGATAGGCCGTTTAGGCCATTATTCAAACTTCACTCTCGCACACTCATTATCAACCCTCTCACACACTGTCATACTCTCTCACACTCATTATCAACCCTCTCACACGCTATCAAACCTCTCACACACTGTCATACTCTCTCACACTCACTATCAAACCTCTCACACACTGTCATACTCTCTCACACTCATTATCAACCCTCTCACACACTATCAAACCTCTCACACACTGTCATACTCTCACACTCAGTATCAACCCTCTCACACTTACTATCAACCCTCTCACACACTGTCATACTCTCTCACACTCACTATCAACCCTCTCACACACTGTCATACTCTCACACTCACTATCAACCCTCTCACACACTGTCATACTCTTTCACACTCACTATCAAACCTCTCACACACTATCAAACCTCTCACACACTGTCATACTCTCTCACACTCACTATCAAGAATGCCTAAGAGTTTAATAGTGAGTGTGAGAGAGGTTTGAATAATGGGCTAAATGGCCTCTCATAAAACACACACACACACACACACACACATATTGTAGTATATGATATGTATATGTATATATTATAACAATATAATTATATTATTATTATATAATAATAATATTATAATATAATAATATAATAATATAAAAGGCTCACTGGTAAAATGACATAATGAGATCCCTTATCCGTGAAACAGGATGCAGTCCTATGCAAACATTTTGGCACCTCTTGTCAAATTACGTTTTGTTGATATTTTAGTTTAAAACACCTTAACATGCGTAGTCAATAAACTCCCAAATGACAACTTTCTACAAGGCCTCAAAGCGTAATTGACTTGCTAATGGTTTGTTGAAATTGCAGAAATATGGCATTCACTGGAGACCTTACTTCTTTCAATCAACAAATCTGCCCAAGGTCCTAAACAACTGCATAAGACTGTATAGCCAAAAGACAACTAACTGCTGTTCCTTTTAGTTTTTATAAAACATACATTTTGGTGTCTGGCTTTTATGTTTAGCTTTACATTTTTGAATAAGTTTTGATTATAATATGAGAGATGATTTCAAACTTTTGAATGATAATTACAGCGCCAGCGCAACAACACAAGAACTGGGTGCCATGTTATGAACCTGAGGTGGGAGAACTTCCAAGAAATGTTATGTATGATCTCCTGATAAGAGAGTCTCTAGTTTCCTTGGTTTCCTTTTCTTCAATCTTATGGCATTAAAATAGTTTTTCACTGTCTGTGACAGTTTATGCCTCAAGCACCTGTCCTTGATTGCTTTAAGCTCATGCTGAGTCATCAGCATTCCTGCCATTTAAGTGTTCACTGTTGCTGTCATGGTGGAACATAAAGGCAGGCACCTCAGTGAAGGACGTAGTGGTGTATGAGGTGGAGCGCATGGAACAATGCTCTCGACGCTGCTGACCCCATTGCACCTTGTACTGCATCCACTGCCTCTTCAGAGTCGCCTGAACCTGCAAGAAAACAGAAGTCATCAGATAACTTTCTATCCAGCCTACAGGGATTCTGCTGTTAAAAAAATCACCATAAACCAGCATTAATATGCAAGAGGTACACCATGGAAATAAATATCGTAAATAAAGTCCCCTCTATAATTACTGGCACCCCTGGTAAAAATGAGTATTAAGAAGTTCACCTTTCTGTGAACTCGCTTAATTTCAAAACACAAACAAATCCAACTTCAATTGAAGTAAATACAGTGCAGAAAAAACCCTCATCAAGAAATTAGCATTTTTTTAAACAAAATCACATATGCAACAATTATTGACACCCCTGAATTTAATACTTTGTTCAACCTCCCTTTGCCAAAATAGGGAATTTGAGACTAGTCCTGTTTACACGATCTCTCCAAATTGCCCATGGTCCTACGTCCTCCCTTGCACAAGTTTTGAGATTGTCTTGGCAGAAGCTTGATGTTCAGTGAAGTTTTTGTGTTCACCTGGACATTTAGTTTCTTTGCCAAGGCAGGGAGATTTGTTTTAAAATCTCTTGGTATTTAATAGAGACCATGATGCAATGTACAGTATACTGATGGTGTTAGCAGGGCCTTTGGAGGAAAAACAGCCCCACAACATCACAGAGCCCTACCATACAAATCCACACCAAGTGTTTGTTAGGAAACGTTTCATCTGACCACAGAACACAATTCTAGCCAAAGTCCCAGTGGCATTTAGCAAATGCTTACACTTGTGGTTAGATGAGAGTAAATGCCCTTTCCTGGCAAGCCTTCCAAATAATCTGTTGGCATGGAGGTAGTGGAGACTTGGTGATCCCAAGATGCTACGTTTTTCTGTAACTCTTCAACAGTGATCCTTGTGGATATGTTTGCCTGTCTTATAATTCTCCTCACTGTGTGTGAGGGCAAAATAATCCTGGATCATATATCAGGCAAGTTTCTCACAGTTCCAGTTGACTTAAACTTTGTAATAATTGCGAAAACTGTAGATTAGGTAAGGTTCTATTTTTCTAGTAGTACTAAATACTAAAGTACTAAATACTACGCAAAATTAAACATAAATAAGAATTAAATATAAATGTATTACATTTTATTATCATTAAGAATATTGCTTCATAGTTTTTCATTGTTTTCTTTAACTATATAAACCTTAAAAACATGTAACTGTGCCGCTGCTCTTGCTATAGTATTACTGGGCTATAGTTTTTACAAATTGTATAAATTCATTTTCTCTCTACTATTTTCTACTCCTTAATTCACATGTTACATTTCTTGAACTACTTCTTTATTATATATACACCTTTGGGATAGTACAATATACATTGGGTCACTATTAAGATGTCTTAGAAATGGTTTAACAGGCAAAAGTACTTAATCAGCATTTACTGTAACTGCACAGCAAAACTTACTGGTACTCTTAAAGATTTTCCATTCTCATAACAATTAGTAACAACACATAATCCACATTCAGCTAAAGCTGTGTCGCAATAAATGTTAAACTTCATGTATTTTAGTATAAAGTAAGCAGGATATGTGCCAGGACACAGCTGTGGGGGGAAATACAAAAACCGGGATGCACCAGTGTCCCATAAAAAGGGTACAGGACAAACCAGTAAGCCGAGACTAAAAACATCTCCACAAAGCCTGTATTATCATATCTCAGTGCATCTTTTCTACTCTCGAAATGCAATCCATCTTTATAACATGTCCAAATAGTTTGCAAGCCTACTCTGATGCTGATGAGAGTTGGCTGCTCATGCATGAGCTAATAATTGTCCTATTTTCCATGCCCAAAGTTAATTCTCCATGTATAAAACATGGCTTTATCCAAACTCTGATGAGGGCTGCTAATTCCTATCTGTGCCACCAACCGCTTGCTTAGAATTCAAATAGTGATTAGCTGTAGTTACAGGCCGACCTGCATTTGTCCTTGCTGCCAATTTCTTTTGACTGGCTAGGCTGTACCCGTCAGGATTCAATGCTCTTCTCACGCAAACTGCCACCTTGCTGAGCACAAAGAAAGAGTCTGGCATTGAATGAAGGCATGTGGTCTACACATTCATTCCCAGTTAAATAAGGGATGATGTAATCCTAATGCTTTGACAGCTACAGGGCCCAGTCCTGCAGAAATTCAGTCTATCATTGTCCAATATCATTGTCCATGTCAGTACACATGGGTACACTGTGTCCACTTGGTGCAGTACAGAGAAGTCTTGATGCTCATCTTCCTTTTGAGGAAATCGTGTTTTGTTGTAGAGCTTCATAGCTACAAGGGCTATAAAAGTTATAACATCAAAATTCTGACTTATTAATTACAGATTACATTCTCTAATACACACTCACACTTATCCTGGACTACAGCATCCAGCTATGCAAAATTAATTTAGACTAACACACAACCAAATTATGGAATTCAGGATGAATAGAAATGTCATTCATAGTTACATTCACAGAAAAGACTAGCCTAGCTTGCACACAACAACAAAATCATGAGGCAGAGGGTTTAGGACCCAGGTACCAGTGTTGTGCGTGAACGAGTTCAAAAGAACGCGTTCATTGAACACGCTCATTTTTTCGTGAACGTTGAACTGAACGCAACACATTTTTTAATAAAGAACTTGAACGTGAATTAGTTCACATTATGTGTCATGAACGGCAG
>JAJAGP010000244.1:69026-408794 GCA_025084515.1 Ancistrus triradiatus | reverse complement strand
CATCTGACCACATGATATTTTTCCAATCCTCTTCTGGATCATCCATATGCTCTCTGGCAAACTTCAGACGAGCCTGGACATGTACTGGCTTAAGCAGGGAGACACGCCTGGCACTGCAGAATCTGAGTCCCTCTCGGCGTACTGTGTTACTGATGGTAGCCTTTGTTACTTTGGTCCCAGCTCTCTGCAGGTCATTCATCAGGTCCCTCCATGTAGTTCTGGGATTTTTGCTCACCGTTCTCATGATCATTTTGACCCCACGGGATGAGATCTTGCGTGGGGCCCCAGATCGAGGGAGATTATCAATGGTCTTGTATGTCTTCCATTTTCTTACAATTGCTCCCACAGTTGACTTATTCACACCAACCTGCTTGCCTATTGTAGATTCGCTCATCCCAGCCTGCTGCAGGTCTACTATTCTTATATTTCTTCCTGGTGTCCTTCAACAGCTCTTTGGTCTTGGCCATGGTTGAGTTTGAAGTCTGACTGTTTGAGGCTGTGGACAGGTGTCTTTTATACAGATAACGAAGTCAAACCGGTGCCATTAACACAGGTAATGAGTGACGTACAGAAGAGCTTCTTAAAGAAGAAGTTACAGGTCTGTGAGAGCCAGAAATCTTGCTTGTTTGTGGCTGACCAAATACTTATTTTCCACCATGATTTACAATTAAATTCTTCAAAAATCCTACAATGTGAGTTCCTGAATTTTTTGTTTCTCATTTTGTCTCTCATAGTTGAAGTAGCTGACTAAGTACTTTTATATATTTATATATATTTTGCGTGGGTAAATGTTCCATAAAAACATCAAATATGATATGCTTTAGATATAATGGCTTTTTTCAGAATTATGACAGTCATTACATTACTTGTTAGAGATGCAACAAGAACTGACAATGTTAAAATGCAAATGTTTTCAAAGCCGATGAACTTTCACGTACATGGCCGGCACTTTAGCAAAAGGTGACCCATTTGAATTCAAATGAAACCAACTAAAGAAAGAGGTGAGCACAAAATGTTGTCTAAAAACAAAAAAACTCAACAATCTCAGGCTGATATGGGTTTCTCCCAAACGCAAAGAAAGGCTTACTATTTTTCTTTGATCTCTCTTCAGAACATGATTTAACTATGATTTAACTTTCTTTAGTTTTGAGGCTGGCTATAAGCACCATTTTCTCCCTTTATAATGTCTTCTGGTTTTACTTTTTAACCGTTGTAACCCTACATCATTAACTCTGCCTTTAAATCTACTACTCTATTTTGGTCCCTCAATCTTTTGGACTTTCAAGTTTTACTCTCTCTCTTTCTTAGATTTCTAGACTCCTAGTTTCTTTCCCAGTCTTCTCTTTAGCATTCTTTAGTATGCATTCCTTGTTTGCTTTCTTTCTTTTGTTTCAACATAATCTCTCACACACATAGACATCCAATGCCCTAGGGCCACCCCGCTACAAAAGGTGCAGCAGTGATGAATGACATTGTTCACTCTTTTATACATTGCCCTACAGGTGTAAGAAAGGGGGGCTGATTAGTTCACAGTGCATCTTGGGAAACACAATTTTCACGACCATGAAAAACAGCTTACTCGCTATAAACTAGCACGAGAGCTCACTGCCTTCCTCTCTGGTCTGAGGTGACAGTGAAGAGCTGTCATAGAAAGTGTGCTTAGGCCTCTTCAATAGAAGAAGTCAGAACAGCAGAATGCTCGACTGCTGCCCCTAGTGGTGGATAACTGTCATTTAAAATATGAAGTGGTAGCTAAAACGTACCACGATCTGTGAAGGTTGATGTAACACAAGCATGAGCATATCAAAAAGTTTTCCTCACAAATTGTATTTATTTATATATTTATTTCATTTAATTTAACAAAAAAGGTGTTTACTTTCTCTGCACCAGAAAATCAGCCTCCAACAGCCCTTTGCAGTGGCAAAGTTCATTATTAAAGTGGAAGTCCAAGAAGTTGAACCTGCTCATCTGGACATAGATTTTGTTGGAGAAACGTTCCGTCACTCATCTAAGTGACTTCTTCAGTCTCAGCAGTTGGAAAACTTCCCCAATCTTATATACAGCACCTTTGCATAACGACTGGTACCAGCACCATTGCATAACAATGAAGTTTTCCAACTGCTGAGACTGAAGAAGTCACTTAGATGAGTGACGAAACATTTCTCCAACAAAATCTATGTCCAGATGAACAGATTCAACTTCTTGGATTTTCTTACCTGGATCATTGAGCATGCATCAAGACATTAAAGTGGAAGCATTCCTATGTTCATGTGACTCACACTGGTAAATTATCATATTATTTAGTTTTCAACTTGTCAGTACTTCTAAGAGAAGTGAGGGTTTTATGCCTACAGATGTTCAGAAATGAACAATTCAGAAATGAAATCGTAGTAACAATCTGTACATATCACTGTACATTATTAAGCAGGTACACTCTCAAATCCTATTTTTTGTCTCTATACTGAGTAGATCTGCATATTTCATAGGCTACACCACTGATGTATAGTTTTTTCACATCTTCCTAGATGATTTAACGTTGTGAGAACAGATTAAAAAGAAGGAGTAAATCTTAATATAGGTGAATTGACACCAAATTTGACCTGGAGTCTCTGTATTTGATCATACTGTAACTGTGTTTGACAATTTCACATTAACAGCGTATGTGAAAGTGATAAATGCTCTAGATCCATGCTCTAACCTGAGAAACTAATTTGAAAACTCAGTGAACACTTGACTAGCCAGAAAATATGCCTCCAGCATCAACACAGAATTTTATCAGATTCTTGCTTAAAATAGCAACAGGATTCTTGCTCAAAAGCAACATTACACATTTTATAGGACCACATGTTCTAGTTAATTACAAAAGCATGGGTTCACCTATAACCAAAAGTATTTGTAAACCCCTCTAAGTAATGCATTCAGCTATTTCAGTCACATCCATTGCTAAATAAATAATCTAATAATCAAAAACAGTGTCCAAAATTCTTAGCAGCGCTTACCTCTCCATTGAAAAAGCAGAATATCGTTGACACCAGCAAGCCCTTAAAATGAAAATAAATAACAGACAAAAAACATGAATAATTATTTGAACCAATCAAAATCGGAAAAGTAAAATTTAAGCAGGCACCATTTACCTGGTAATGTAGTAATATGTGCATGACATAATCATATACTTCCCCGGCCAAACGGTTCTCTGGCCTCCAGGGAAATATGACAAACTGGATGCCTAATAAGGGCACAAGAATTAGGGTGGCTCGCACCGCTTTCATGTACATGTTGGACTCAGCTCGGTGGGTGTCCTTCAGCTTCATCACTAAAACCCGCACAATGTTCAGCAGAAAAAACAGGTTCACCTACAACAAACAATGGTGAAAGACTATTTATTTATATTCACTGATTAATGGACTACTTGTAGCAATGCATTTACTAACCCACAAGCTCTGTTTATTTTAATTTCATGCAAAATATTTGCAATAAAGCTTCTCCAAATGAAAAACTCATTTCTAGTGGGAGTGATTCAATTGCTAATACATATTTTATTGAAAAGCCTGAATTTTATATGAAAAGCCTTTATGAATTGTGCACAGAGGAATACATATAATAATTTAGTTAGACATTTCTAATAAACACTTCTAGCATCTGCGACTGTCATGTCTACTCACACACACCTGCTCACCACGCCCCACGTCTACCACCTTTTGTTCCGTATCGCCCATATTAGTTCGCTCTGTTAGTTTCTTTGCCTGTTTTAGTTCATTAATAAACACCGCCTGAGTTCAGATCACTCTCCCTGCGTGTGTCTCCTGAACGGTACAGCTTGCGGGACAGAAGACAGAGCCGTGCTTGGAGACAGCGGGAGATTCGAATTTGAACTTGGCACCGATTGCGATGAACAGCGATCGACTCGCTGAGCTTCGCGCTCAGATTGCCGAGGTGACTCAACAAGACCGGTCCCCTGCAAACGCGACCATGACGAATGCTCAGATCACCAGTGTACAGTCGTCAGCTCAGCTTGTTTGACACTTGCTGGATCCCCCGTTCGCTGGCTGTCGGAGGATCGCAGTTATTAATGTGGCCAAGCGCAGTATGAAGTGCGCTTCAACAGTCTCTATTCAGAGGACACCCGGTCCAGTCCAGGATACGCCTGTCCTAGAGTCCGTTTCTGGTTCGCCCATCCCAGAGTCTGCTCTAGGGTTGCCCATCCCAGTCCAAATGTCGCCAGTCCTAGAGTCCGTGCTAGGTACGCCCGTCCCAGGGTCAATACAGGGTCCGATATTGATTGAAACCTGTCCTAGGTCTCTGTGCACGCCGCGTCCGTTGTCTCCGCCGAGGAGTTGTTACTGTCGTGTAGTACTGCATCTGAGTTACGAAGAGCCCGATTACCCGGCACAGAAGCCGGTCAGCCATGTGCTTAAGCATCCTAGCCCGGAATGTTTGCCCGGTACCGAATCCAGTTGGTCGCGTGCATGAGCTTTCTAGCTCAGAAATGGAGCACGTTTGCCTGGCCCCTTTACCATCACCTTCGGTACCTGGGTCCAAGCCGTCCATTAATGAGTCGGCCATTTTCGAGGCCTTCCAAAGGTCCTCTATCCCTGAGACCTCCCCTAGGTCGTTTACGTTCGGATTCATGTCAAGTCTACCTTTGTCAGGGACCACTCAAAGGTCCTCTATCCTCGAGACCTCTCTAAGGTCACCTAAATCCCTGTCCAATCTAAGTTCGCCTTTGTCAGAGACATCCCTAAGGTTCTCTATCCTTGAGACCCCTCTAAGGTCGTCTAAATCTGTGCCCGCTCTAAGTCTGCCCTTGTCAGGAACCACCTAAAGGTCCTCTATCTTCAAGACTCCGTAAGTCCTCTAAATCCGAGCCTGTCTCCAATACTGCCTGGTCAGTGTCAATTTCATCTATAGCTAAGTCCTTATAGCCATCCTTAGTCAGCCTGAGCATGTTCAGACTCCACATAAGTCCGAACCGGTCTTTCGTCAGTCCGTGTCAGCTCTCACTCTGTCTCAGTCGGAGGCAACCCAGTTTTTGTCTATGGCCTTCCAAAGGTCGCCTAAATCCGTATTCAGGCCAAGTTTGCCGATGTCAGAGACCAGTCAAAGGTCCTCGATCCCCGAGACCTCTCAAAGGTCGCCTGAAGCTGATCCCGTCTCCATTCGTTCTGAGTCAGTAACAAGCCTTTCCATCTCTAAGTCCTTGCCGAGTCAGCCTGAGTTCACCCCGTGTCCGTTTGAGACCATACTGGGGTTGTCCTCCACCGATTCCTTCCCGAGTCTGCCTAATTCAGATACCCTCCGTAGCTCATCTCTGTCAAACACCTTCCAAAGTCATCCACCTTTGAATCCTCTCCAGATCAGTCAGAGCTACCTAACTCTAAGTCTGCCTTTAGTCAGTCTGAATCTATTCAGGTTCTGAATCTATCAGAGTCATGTCATGTCAGATTTATTTATATAGCGCTTTTTACAATGGAGCATTGTCTCAAAGCAACTTTACAAGTTTAGATTATCTCCTAATAACTACGTCCAATCCCAAATTGAGCAAGCCTAGGGCGACTTTCGTTCCAACGACTAGGGCCTAGTCGTTCCAAACTCCGTCTAACATGGACCCCGTTCTGTGTTCATCCAAGCCTGTCCAGTCCCTATCCGAGTCCGAGTCAATGTCGAGTTTGTCCGTGTTCATTCGGCATCTGTGTAACTTTCCGTCTGTCCAAGGTGCATCTAGGTCCGAGCCCCTTCCTAGTCTGTCTCAGTCTGTGTATGTCTCTAATCCATCTGAGTCCACTCTTCCTCTGTCTAAGTCTGACTCTGTCCTCTCTCTACCCAAGTCCATTCCATGTTCGTCTGAGTCTGTCAAGAGTATGTCTACTTCTGAATCTGTTCCTAATCTGTCTGAGTCTGGCCAATCATTGTCTATGTCTGAGGTGGTTCTATGTTCGTCCCAATCCGTCCTGAGTGTCACTAACCTTGACTCTGTCCCAAAGATGTCCAAGTCCGCCCAGAGTCCGTCTGAGTCACTATTCGTCCTCGGGTCAGTCAAGTCGGAGACTACTCCGAAGTCATTCGGGACTTTCTCCGTACCACCTGAGTCTGAGGCCTTCCAGAAGCCGTCAGTTCCGGTACCCGCACCACTCTCGGTTCCTACACTGAGATCGTCAGTTCCAGTACCTGCACAATGGTCGCCAGGTCCAGTGCCTACACTGAGGTCGTCACTCCCAGTTCCTACGCCAAGGTCGTCAGTTCCAGTTCCTGCACCACAGTCGCCAGGTCCAGTGCCTACACTGAGGCCGTCACTCCCGGTAACTACGCCGAGGCCGTCAGTCCCCGTGCCTTCTCCCAGGTCTTCAGTCCCCATACCTGCTCCAAGGTCATCAGTCCCCATACCTGCTCCAAGGTCATCAGTCCCCGTGGCCCTCCAGAAGTCGTCAGTCCCCGTACCTGCTCCAAGGTCATCAATGCCCGAGGCCTTCCAGAAGTCATCAATCCTCGTGGCCTTCCGGAAGTCGTCAGTCCCCGTGCCTGCTCCAAGGTCGTCAGTCTCCGAGGCCTTCCAGAAGTCATCAGTCCCCATGGCCTTCCAGAAGTCGTCAGTCCCAGTGCCTGCTCCAAGGTCGTTAGTCCCCGAGGTCTTCCAGAGATCGTCAGTCCCAGTACCTGCACCTATATCATCAGGTGTCAGGTGTGCCTGCCCGGGCCTTTCGGGGCCCGGTGTCGCCCAGACTCCTCCCAGCCGTCGCCCGGAGAGGAAGCCACCAGATTGTCCGGAGTCCGCGTGGGGACATCCTTGGAGTCCTGGCTCTGTCTCGGAGGGGGGGGGGGGCTCTGTCACGTCACACCTGCTCACCACGCCCCATGTCTACCACCTTCTGTCACGTTCTGTCACCTTCTCTCCTCCTCCATCCATCACTCGCACCTGTTCCTCGTTTCCAGCACCTTCCAGCTCGCCTATTTAAACAGTCTTTCTGCACACTCACATCACTGTGTCTCGTGGTCCCTACCACGTCACAAGCCCTCTCATGCTTCACACCGTACCGATCTTGACCCAAGCCGTGTCTCTTCTCTCTCCCCAATTCTATCTTGTTCTCTAATCGACCTAGCTCTCGCTCTATTCCTATCCCTCGTCCTTCTCTAGCCTAGCCGCCGTCTCTCTATCCTATTCTTTCCTCTCGACAGCTTCTCCCATATCTTCTCTCCAGCCTTATTTATCGCGCACCTACCTTGTTTTGTTGTTATTCCGATTAGCCTCCTGTAAGTTCCGTATCGCGCATATTAGTCCATTCTGTTAGTTTCTTTGCCTGTTTTAGTTCATTAATAAACACCGCCTGAGTTCAGATCACTCTCCCTGCGTGTGTCTCCTGAACCGTACAGCCAGCATGACAGCGACAAATTCCTCTTATTAAAACAGATTTTATACCAGCATGCAAATGTAAATATAGTCACAGTATTAAAGCGAATACTCACTAATAAAGCTGCCATAATGGGGCCATGAACCACATACAACAGATGGGTTTCCACACTCATCCAGCAACTAATGAGAAAAAGGCAACAAGTCTTGGGCAGTTAATATGCATACTAGGCCCAGCATCTACTTAGTGTTTACAGCTGAAGAGTAGGGGACATTTCTCACTTGTCATCGAAATACTTTTTCCTTGCAACAGCATGGATTGAAGCAGGCACCAAAGGAAATCCTATAAAAGAGACACAGTCATACTCACACTGTAAATTACTTTCAACAACATGCAAACACATTTACAATTAAAGTTAATAAGTATGACTGTTAATTGTTACCATTTATACTTATCATAACAATATATGGGTGGAATTATTATTACATAATAATTACAAGCTACTCACTTATGTCTAATCGCAAGTGTAATTAAATGAGCAATTTCAGCACAGTGAGCATAGGCTGTGCCCAACGAATTAAGGCAGTTTAAAAAGCAAACAGATTTGCTGTCTACAGATGATCCAGATCCATCATTACTGCCACAAATCCCTTGGATGCTCTTACAAAGCCGGCACTAAAATGAGACATCTACTTCCAGTTAAATGTCATAATAAAGCTTTAAGTGGGATTGGAATGGGTGAACCATGATAAATGAAACTTGGTTACTGGCAATGTCACGTCTGTAAATGCGTAATGTGTCCTACTTGTGGATTAGTTGATTTATCAGTGATTTACACAGAAAGACAATGTTCTGTAAAATATGCAGAACTGTACATTTGTAAAACAGCTACAGAAATGAATCACAGAGCAATGCCCTTTCTGACACAATCAGAGCAGTCAGAGCAAGTGATTACGGATTTCACTTAACTACCAAAGGTTTTAACACTTTCACTGTTATTTCATATTGTTACTCTGATGTCATTGTTACACTGCTGACAAGGCTATTGATAGTGGGATGAACACTAATGACAATTACAGAGATCTATACCTCAATATAGTCGATAACTGTCCAGACTGTGTGAATGGATTTAAAGTATAAAACTCAGTATGGTAACTCAGAGCTAAAATAAAAGCTCACAAACTGTGAAACAAAAGTTACTATTTTTCTTTTCAGTTCAACCATTATTAAATGGTATTCCTTTCTACAAAATGTTAGTTTTTTTAACCAAAGGCTAAACATTGCTAGCTTTGCAGGTGTCTGTAGGTAGCTAGCTACTCTTCTACATTCTTGTTTTCCTAACCCAACATAGGAAGTTTGATGAAAAAATATTTTCAAACAGTTGACATTCCATTGAAATTTATATTTTTGTTTTATTCTGACTAACTACCAATTAATTAATAGTTCTGACTAAATGATTTAGTAATGTGGAACAGTGAGATATTGTAGCTGGCCATCTAGCATTCCAGTATTTACTGACCACTTATTTCTTTAAACTTTGAGTGACCAGCAAAAGACATTAACTGCTAAAATAATGTCAAAAAAATAAAAAATAAAAAAATTAAATCAGAGACTTATCTGATTTTAGTTTTCTAAGAACATTACTACAAGTTTCTGTGACCAGCAGAACAGGGCCTAGCAAATTTACGCTGCAACCTTTTAAAGTTAAACCTTTTAAAGCACTGGTTCTCTATCATGTTTGGTTCTCGACACATCAAAATGCAGCTTATTACTGTATTCTATGACTTTTCTCACTGTAAAACCTGTTTTGTGCCACGTTACTCATATAATGGATTAACAAAGTCCATGGATGTAGTCTTTATATAAGATCTACTGTCATTATAAGCAAATAAAAAATTGGAAGAGGAACGTAAAACCTGTTTAACCATACACACAGGTTGGCAAATTAGCTAGAAGTATTATTCAAAGCTGAAACTCACCCCATCCTAAGAGGTAATACCAGTGAAGGTGCTGCTCTTCAGCAAACACAGCCACCACAATGAGAGTGTGCAGATAAATCCCCTCACACAGCATCCAGAAATAGTTACATCCCAGCATGTACATGTGGAAGAAATGCAGGACCTTGCAGCCAACCTACAATAGCAGAGAGGACGATGAAGACGGAAGTGTCCTTACATGTACAACTTATGCAACATCTTCAGGGAATTGGGGTGTTATTTTGAAGATTTTGTCCCTGCTGAGTTACATCCCCCAGAATATTTCTGACTGCTTTCAGTATTTATTTTTTATCTGTCTATGCATCAAGATGTGTTAGCTTGAAAAGTTCTCCAGATTGTTTGAAAGATGAATATGGCATTTTGGATTTACATTAGCACTAATGCTCCAAATGGCTGCTTCCTTGCTTACATATGAGCACAGTCTTTCACTAAGACAGAGATATCTGCTTTTATGTAGTCAAAATAGACTACTTAATATGCTGTATTGCACAAAACATAACGACTTTTTGTTTTTGTCTGTGTATTCATTATATACAAAAGGGCATAATTTAGATTTCATACATTTACAAAAAAAAAAAAATGTTAGTTAAAGAAACATTAAATAATAGACCACATTTACTTTTCAGACGAAAACTTCATTATTTGCAGGTATGTAGTAAAACTTCATCATATTGTACTCAAGATATCGATACAGCAAAAGCCCAGATATTGATTTCATTAATTTTTTTTTAGAATTAAAAAAAAGTCTATATTTAGTATTTTGTAAAAGATAAGCTTGTCATTATTTTTGAAACTTTCACTTGACATCATGGTTTGCAGTACTATATCAATATGATTATATTTTTTCTGATCCAATCCATTAAAATATTTTATGTTAAGACTTTGCACATCATTTCAGGTCACCAATTTATTTAATTGCATTAACCAATTTAATTTAACATATTAACAATACAGTAGTTGTATTGGGCCATCCCTAATAATAATCATGGCTATGCATCAGACATTCCTAAAGTGTACTTTACCTATACCTTCTTGTGACTGTGTGTGGACTTAATTAGTAGATTCTAACCAAGTTCCCAGTCTCACAAGTCAAAACCCAATCCATCATCCAGGTATAACACATGCTTAAAACAATTTTCTCTTGTCCACATTTCCCTGCCCTTCTTCCAGCTACACCCTGACAACCAGATGCACAGCTGCATACATTCCTCTCAAAATACTACTTCACTCTTCACTCACTCAGCATCCCTGCCTTGATGTACAGTGCAGTCTGGGGGTGTGCTGAGATAGTTAATGCTTCTTGCCTCCTACATTTGACCTAAAAACTGGAGACAAATTCTTCATTGATCACTAGTTGAGTCTGTTTCAAATAAATATATAGTAAATTAAATGGAGAATGCAGTCATCTCCTAATGGAAAGAGCATGTTTTACATCTCTTAGCAAACATCCAACTGAACTACAGTTCAAAGTGAAACCATTATTTACAATCACTGACAGCAATGATCGTAATTCCCATTATCAACTTGCTGAAGTCTGGAGCAAACCTGTTCATATTTAGTCTTTCCAAATTCTGCTGCACCTCTCCATATGTTATAAATAACAGAAACGACCAAAGGCACAGAGTGCAGAATATGCTGAACAGCCACACTGAAACAGATGTGTTTTGATTTGAGCTGAGAGCTGCCATTCCAGCTTGTCTGCTGGGTGATGAGGGCAGACTGAGATGAATTCTGGCTGCAGAGTTAACCAGATGGATTTAATGTGTGGTCTTTTACCTCTTGAAAAACGTTCAGTGTTGCAAAGTAAGCGAAAAGCTTCAAAAGTTATGATGGTAAAATTATCCATAATCAGACCTGATCTACAGTGATCTTCAGCTTCTGTCCTCGGAGGTTGACAGATTGCTCCTTAACTGTGTCTTTTTCAGCTGTGGAGATGCCCTGTAGATCGCACGCCGACAGATATGGTCTCCCTTGGAACATTATGGAGCGCGTCCAGGTTACTGTATTTATTATGACTCGTATCTTAACTCTTTGCCAGTCATCGTCAGTGCTTGTTCAACGTTCTTCGCTTCCACTCAAGTTTGTCTACTCCCTGGATCTATCCTTGATATGCCTTTTCAATTTTTCCTTCTTTATATCAGTTGTCCTGGGTTCAAGGTCTTGTCTGTCATTTTTGTCTGCATATTTTTGTGTCTGCTGTTAATGTTAACTTAAACCATCTGAAAGTTGTGTTATTTCACTATTTGCATTAGCTGTTAACCATATGCTTGTCTGTATGCCTCTGTATTAGTATGTGTATATTCTCTTGCATCGTGCTTTATGTATGTTGTGGCATTTATCTGCGCATGATTGGGAGTGTGCATAAGTCTAGAGTGCTTAGTCTTACTTTTTTGTCTATATCACAATGTGAAATTGTATAAATAAATCTATCACACTTACATTTACTTGCACCTCTGTCTGTTCCCTATCTTCGCCTGAGTGCAAGCGTGACTGTGTGGGTCACTGTGTAGGCCAACTGTGCCAGCTAGTCACATGGTGAGCATCCCGCTGGATACAGCCTTTAGCACTTACAATTTTGGACTCCTCAAAGTAGCCATCATATTGAAAACGTAACTCCTGGCCAAGCCAACTAGTTAGCCCACAATATTCCCCAGTGGGTAACCCATTGTCTTTGTATTCTATTGTTTTGCTTATCCACCTTTCATCACACTTTGCTATGCTCTTCTCTCCATTTCTGACCTTGCCTTACTCTAGTCTCTTTTTTTCTTCTGTTCTCCACCTTTTCTGTAATGTTCGATATTCCCTTCTCCTTTTGCATTTTTCCCAGATAGCTCTTCAGAGCCATGCCCATAACGAAGCTATGTCATGAGAAGGTGCCCTGAAGAGGGCACTCTATCTGACGTGGTCTCCCTCCATGGTTCACTCTGGATCTCTTCTGGGTATTCTTGTGTGTAGTATCAGCTCTTTGTTGGTCATCATCAGTGCTCTACACTCCTCCACAGCTTTCCTCACTTTCACTCACTTTTGCCTACTTTCTGGTTCTATCCTTGCCATACTGCTTCTCTTATTCTTGCTGAATGTTAGTTTTCCTTTGGTCTAGATCTTGCTCATTAACCTCCCGTGTTTGTGTCCGCATTTAGCTTTAGCCTTCTCTCTATATTACTGTGTCCCATTGTTTAAATAAATCTAACACACTTGCATTTACTTCCACCTCTGTCTGGATTCACCTGAGTGCAAGCATGACTGCCTGGGTCACTTTATTAAAACAAAAACAAGTTTTTAAATTTTGATATTTAAAATGATACACCTGAAAAAGCAATGCATTTTTTTTACATTTAAATTAGAAGAGAATACATCAATAAGAAGGCCTATATTCTAATTAACACACAAAAGTAGGCTATATTATTAAGGACAAAATAAAGGTGATAGTCATAAAAGCATCAAGCAGCATGGTTATTGGGAATTTCTGGCGGCTGTGTCTGCTCTTGGGGCTTGGAGCAGATGTCTGGCCAAATCATATTGTTATTTTTTATACCCAACATGTCTTGCTTCTTAATTCTGATGTGTCATCGAGGTTTGATTAATATTTCTTAATATCATGGCTCTGGTACGTAGTGGTGCATGCCAGGCACAACACAAATACAATATATGCTAATGTGTTATAGGAAAATACCAAAAAATCAAACAATCAAATAATTTCAGGTGCATTGCCCCACACGTTCAGTAATTATTTTCCTACAGCAAGTCCCTTCATAATTTTATGGAATATTATATTTAATACTATTTTCAAGTGGCATTCCATGTGAATTAACATAGCCTCTAATGAATGTGAAGGTAGAATATTGTGATTATGACAACTTGTTAACAAACAGTGAATAATGTGACAGAAACCTCAACACTGAATAATGGACATAGATTGCATACTCCACAATAGTATTTAAACTACTGATGTGCTTGGGCTCGGAATACCTATATGACTATGACTTCTGAAAGTATGAATGTGTAACTCAACTTTGAATTCAGCCCAAAGCATATAGTGATGCAACCTGCACTGCTAGTGTCATATAAGCACGTCTTACCGGGTTCCTCTCAACCTCTTTAGGGTTGTTGACCACAAAGATGAGGTTGATAATAGTGAAGGCCGAGTTGAGCACATAAGAGCAGAAGAGATTCTTATGCAAGGTTATTCTCTGGCAGCTAAGACTCCTAGAAGAGGGGACACCAACAAAAAATTAAGAATCGTATATTAAAGTGGAAAAATCACAGAATATTGTACATACACACAAAATGTACATTTCATCGTACTTCTGCACCTTGTTATCTTTTGAAATGCACCGTGAGGTTTTCTGTCAATTTTTGTCTTCAGGATAAAAATGATTTGTATTTGGAATAAAACTGAATTTAAAAATGTCAGCTTTTCTTGATACAAACATAATATGAACGCTTTGATGAAATAAGCAGAGCACTAAATTACCAACCCTTGGAAAGAATATCCTGGCTTCTATTAACATAATGTGATTGTCAGATGCTACCTGTGGTCTCTTCTATGCAAAGTGACATTAAATCATTTAAACTTTAGACACATTTTTCTTGGATATTCTAAAATTGTACTGGATGAACTACAAATATGTGTAGTTTAATAAACTTCATATGAAATATTTGCATAGGATTTGCATGCTGATTATTCATGTCTCGCATACAGTAGGCTACTTCTTGGTGTTGGGAATAGGATTGTGGTTACTGAGCAACTAACCAGAAGGTTTAGGGTTCAAGTCCTGGTGCTGCTACTGTTGGGCCATTGAGCAAGTCCTTTACACAGATTTTTTAGATTGTACCTTGTAAGATTGTATCAATTGTGTCTCTGAATAATGTCATCTGCCCAATGAATTTAATGTAAAATTGAATGTTCAGATAGAAATTGAGCATAGCGTTAGTTCAAGCAGGCCACTAGTCAGGGCTGGTGCATAGTTAAATCTCCAGCTTCTCCAATCAGCTGATAGCTATCGCGTCACTACAGGCAATCAACATGGAAGCATATTTAAGCTGCTATGGACTGCGCATCCTCGTTGAGCCTATACGAGCCATTTTGCAACCCGCAACCCCAACTTCTCCTTAAGTCTTATCTGATTTAATCAATGAGTGCATATACATGCATTTAATAATTTCTGCAGTTTCTGCATAATTTCGGATTTCTGCAGTTATCCACTTATTCCAATGGTCATGTATACAGCATACCCCGATCTAGAAATCAGATTAAGAAATCCGATAAAGAGAGTTGGATTTTTGACAGTAATCGGAGCACTCATTGCATGTACACCAGTAACCTGATTATAATCAGTGTTTTCAAACTGCACATGGGCAAAAGCATTCCCCACAGTTGCCAGATCCACGTATTTCTAAAGACTTGGTTTTAAACACGCCTAACGGCTATCGAACACTTTGTGGAGACTCCATACTGAAAATAAAAACCTTTTAAACTTTGGTGCTGAAAAAAATTAAAATATTGATAAAATATTTTGACTAGTGGTTCTGACCGAAATAAGCAAGGGATAAAAGTATGTGTTATAAATGGATTCCCAATAAAACTAAATCTAAACTGTAATAAAAAAATTGAAAGAAGTAGGTTTTCATTTATTTTAACTTAAATGCAACTCATCTGTGAGAGATTAGCCATGTTGTTCTGTAATTATCACAGCAATAAAAATTACCATTACCATAATTACAAATCATATGCAACAATTATCTCACACAGGCAGCGTTTTTGCTGCCTGTCTCTATGAATTCCAACCAGACAGTAAACAATGCTTAAGGACAAACTTGTTTGAACAAACAAACAAAATCTTCACATTACCAGAGTTCACATGACCTCACTCTATAGGCCCAAAAAGTCACAGACATCAGTTGCCTCGTGTAATACTGTTCTTGTAAGACTGGCAAGAATAGAGGGAAAACAACTCTCATTTTCCAAACTGAATCAAACACTTCCAACTAAACCTTTTGGCACTACTTACAGAAAGGGTGTAAGTAAAAGCCTTGATCTGCTGTGTTATGTCAAATTCCTCTGCAAATAACACATCTGGATGCAATAAAGTAACATTACACCCTGATGATAGATCGAACAATAAATATCATGTTCATTACCATGACCAAAAACCATTAAAACCAAGATAATGAGCAAATAATTTGCTACATTATTGCAAATATTTATCTGAATCCATTTTTGGAGTAAGGGTTTGTGATATAAGTCAGCATATTTCTATCAAGGTATCAGTTTTTTTGAAGCAATAAACTGTTTTAGCTCTTTTAGCACAGAGACTGGAGTTTGGAAGAAAGGATCAACTCCGCCTTCCATTCTCTAACGATGTATTCATACATGTTCACTTCCCCATCGCCTCGTGTTCTCATCAACTTTTACACTCCTCTTTAAATCTTCTAGTGCAACATATTAGTTCTTTCCAGAACAGCGGCCTTCTGTTCTGAGTTCTGAGTTCTTTCCTCCTCCTACAGTTCCAAGGTCACATCTCATATCACATTCATCAATCCTAGAATATACACTGCACTCACAAATTACAATGGTAAATATATCATACCACAATACATTTAGAGTGAAGAATGCATTCTGCATTTAAATGACTTTTCCGTATAACAAGTTTCAAATGTGATGGGATGTAAGTGAGGAAAATACAAACAAGATCATGTACTAAGGAGAATGCAATGTGATTTTGTACACTGATTTAATGCAATAAATGTTCCAGGTCCATTATCATGACCTCATTAGTTTTAATTTATGTGTTGTTTATCAATGACATTACGCTATTGTGAAAGCCAATTACAGTGGTGCTTGAAAATTTGTGAACCCTTTAGAATGTTCTATATTTCTGCATAAATATGACTTAAAACATCATCAGATTTTCACACAAGTCATAAAAGTGGATAAAGACAACCCAGTTAAACATATTATAAAAAATAGTATACTTGGTCGTTTATTTATTCAGGAAAATGATCCAATATTACATATTAGTGAGTGCCAAACGTATGTGAACCTCTAGGATTAGCAGTTAATTTGAAGGTGAAATTACAGTCAGGTGTTTTCAATCAACGGGATGACAATCAGGTGTGAGTGGGCACCATGTTTTATTTAAAGGACAGGGAGTCTGCTCTTCACAACACATGTTTGTGGAAGTGTATCATGGCATGGAGTTGTTGATGCTCATCAGGCTGGAAAAGGTTACAAAACCATCTTTAAAAAGTTTGGACTCCACCAATCCACAGTCAGACAGATTGTGTATAAATGAGGAAATTCAAGACCATTGATACCCTTCCCCCAGTAGTGGTCGACCAACAAAAATCAGTCCAAGAGCAAGGCATGTAATAGTTGGTGAGGTCACAAAGGACCCCAGGGTAACTTCTAAGCAACTGAAGGCCTCGCTCACATTGGCTAATGTCAATGTTCATGAGTCCACCATCAGAAGAACACTGAGCAACAATAGTGTGCATGGCAGGGTTGCAAGGAGAAAGCCACTGCTCTCCAAAAAGAACACTGCTGCTCGTCTGCAGTTTGCTGAAGATCACGCGGACAAGCCAGAAAGCTTTTGGAAGAATGTTTTGTGGACGGATGAGACCAAAATAGAACTTTTTGGTTTAAAAGAAAAGCATTATGTTTGCAGAAAGGAAAACACTGCATTCCAGCATAAGAACCTTATCCCATCTCTGAAACATGGTGGTGGTAGTGTCATGGTTTGGGCCTGTTTTGCTGCATCTGGGCCAGAACATCTTGCCATCATTGATGGAACAATGGATTCTGAATTATATCAGAGAATTGTAAAGGAAAATGTCAGGACATCTGTCCATGAACTGAAACTCAAGAGACGGTGGGTCATGCAACAAGACAACAACCCTAAGTACACAAGTCGTTCTACCAAAGAATGGTTACAGAAGAATAAAGTTAAAGTTTTGGAATGGCCAAGTCAAAGTCCTGACCTTAATCCAATCAAAATGTTGTGGAAGGACCTGAAGTGAGCAGTTAATGTGAGGAAACCCACCAACATCCCAGAGCTGAAGCTGTTCTGTATGGAGGAATGGGCTAAAATTCCTCCAAGGACTGATCAACAGTTACAGGAAACATTTAGTTGCAGTTATTGCTGCACAGGCGGGTCACACCAGATACTGAAAGCAAAGGTTCACATACTTTTGCCACTTACTAATATGCAATATTGGATCATTTTCTTCAATAAAGAAATGACCAAGTATAATATTTTGTCTCATTTGTCTAACTGGATTCTCTTTATCTACTTTTATGACTTGTGTGAAAATCTGATGATGTGTATGTAGAATTATAGAACATTTTAAAAGGTTCACAAACTTTCAACTGCACCACTGTACCTGTTTATATTAACTTAAATTATTTTAAAATCAAAGTTCCTATAGCAAAAGTAAGATGAGTTCAGAAGCTTTGACATAACATGAACAAGAGTGTAAAACATTAAATATATTTGTATGTTTATTTAATGTACATTGTGGTGTTAATTGGGTTGCATCACCACCTGTGTTAACCATTTCACACACTAGAGTGCATGCCTTCTATGAACAAAAGGGAGACTATGAAACAGGGTACAAGCACTAATGCTGGGTTTATTCATACGCAAAACAAAGAACTGGGACAGCAGAACATATACATGATTAAAAAAAAAAACAGTTTATGTTAAATGCTGATAAAAACAAAAACAATCAACAGACCAAGACTGTACCAAATGCCAAGGGATGCTACATACTATCAAGAAGCTAAATGGTAACCAACTGATAATATATTATGAGGCAATTACAAGGCAAACCAAATTGATGAGAAGCACAACAGAACATGTCCAAGGTAATGCTCAAAAGAGTTTCAGTAAAAGCAGGGCTCACGGCTAATGTTGTGTGTTGTTCCCTTATTCACTCATTCCCTAATCACTAATTAGACTGCTCTATACAGAACACTATCTAGAGCACTAGTAAGGGAATTGAGACAGCACTTAATTGAGATTGCACTGGAATCACTGATGGTCGCATAAACAAATGGTGAACAGTGTTTATCTGTGCTTGCAGATCTCAGGGCATTACAAATTAAGATAAAGCAATGTGATTTAATGTTTTATAAATATACACCACTGCCCATGTTCTTTTTTTATCATTAAACTCTTTTGAGTAAAAAAACACCCAACCCAAGCTTAACCTACAGTGCATAGTATATACCACTGCTTACAGTAAACTCAAAGCTGAAAAGAATCATTTATGCATCGAGGGATATCCATATGAAAGTAGTGTGCATTGGCTGTGCACTAGAATTGCATGCATTATGGGTACAAATGAAGTGCACTAACCAAGGAATTTGAATGGCATACCTCAAACAAATTAAATTATTTTAATCAATGACATTTTTAGCAGATCAAGTACAGGAAAAAATAATAGAATCACTCAGTGTTGAAGGAAAGATTATGGAATCACCTTGCAATTTGCATTTCTAAAGCAAATACCAGCACAAGTCCAAAAATACTAATTAGACTGCAGTTAAAAGGGAGGGCATACAGACTTTAATGAGCTGTTGGACTTGGCTCATTGAAAGAAAACATAACCACAATAAGACAGCTGTCAGGTGAAACAATGGAAAGGATTATAAAACTCCTTCAAGAAGGAAACCCAGCACACAGTGCGGCAAAAGACGTTAGCTGTTCTCAGTCAGCTTTATTAAAAATGTGTTGGAAGTACAAACAAAATGGTAAGGTTATAAAAGAAAACACACAGGTAGCTCCAGGAAGACATCAAAGCGTCAGCATAGAAAACGCAAACCAATATCCCATAAAACTAGAAAATGCACAAACACAAATGAAAAACAAATGGGTGGAATTAGGAGTCAATGTTTTTGAAAGAACCGTAAGAAATTGGCTGAAGAAAATGGGATTTACATATAGAAAAGTCAAACAAAAAGCAGCACTAACACCTAAGACAGCAATGTTAGGGTTGGCTAAAGAACCGTGGAATGTGAATGATTGAATATAAGTGACGTTCAACAATGAGTTATGAATATGCACTGGACAAGGGGATGATATTTGAACTTTTGTCTGATGTGCTAATAAAACATATACAACTGACAGCCTGAAAAAAAAAATTTACCCACTGACATAGGTTATGGTGTATGATATGGCATTGCATGTAAGGTAAAGGACCTGGATAGAGAGGAGATGGTACCTTCACAGTCAATACACAAGTGCACATTTGTATTTTGGATGCTTTTCTTGTTCCATCAATAGAAAATAGGTTTGATTATGAACTCATTTTCAGGATGATAACAGAGCAATGAGCAAAGTGTATTAGGCCAGCAAACTGTCAGGATCTAAATCCGATTGAAAATATATGCAGTGGTGCTCGAAAGTTTGTGAACCCTTTAGAATGTTCTACATTTCTGCATAAATATGACCTAAAACATTATCAGATTCCAAACTCTTTAGAGATGGTTTTGTAACCTTTTTGAGCCTGATGAGCATCAACAACTCTTTTTCTGAGCTCCTCAGAAATCTCCTATGTTTGTGCCATGATACACTTTCATAAACACGTGTTGTGAAAAGCAGACTTTGATAGATCCCTGTTCTTTAAATAAAACAGGGTGTCCACTCCTGATTGTCATCCCATTGATTGAAAACACCGGACTCTAATTTCACCTTCAAATTAACTGGTAATCCTAGAGTAATCCTAGAGTAATCCTGGTAATATGTTTGACTCATTTGTTTAACTGGGTTCTCTTTATCTACTTTTAGATTGTGAGAATTTGATGATGTTTTAGGTCATATTTATGAAGAAAAGTCTAAAGGGTTCACAAACTTTCAAGCACCACTGTAGTGGATATTTTACAAAATTGATCCATGACAAGGCTCCATCCTGCAAAGCTGATCTGTCAACTGCTATTCATGAAAGCTGGAACTAGCTTGATGTAGAATATTGTTTTTCATTAGCCCATACCTCTAAGAATTCAGTTCATCATAAACTGAATAGGGGCAATAATGTTTCCTTCAGCATTGATTGATTAAGTAATAATGTACAAATTTTTTTAATGTATAAATATTCTTTATATTTGTATTTGCTACAAAGTAAAAAAGCTGGGTCAACATCCTCTAAGTGTGGTAATTGCACAATGTTTGCCACAGGTTGTACATACCTACTTTATGCTCTGACTCTGATACATTTTTAAATATTGCAATTCTATGTAGTGAAGGCACAATGAAAGTTTAAGTGTTATTTGTATTTACATCAATTAAATTACCTATTTCTGTTTTGAATGCAATTGCTGATGACTTATTAAGATCCCAAATAAAAAGTAACAATTTGCATTTGCTGCCTAATTAGACTGTGTGCCTGGTTAGTGAATGTGTTGCAGCTGACTAACTAAGAATAATTAAGATAATTAAGCATAAAAACAACATAAATAAACAACCCAGAATTACAGCATGTAAGTTAGGCTTGGTTTGTACTAATTGTTCAAGACAACCATAGCAAAACAACTTCTGAATTAAGATTTTATTTTTATATTGAATTCATTCATTCATTCTTTTCATACCTATTTAATCCAATTCAGCATTGTGGGTAGCCGGTATCTCGAGGGACAGGGCACAAGGTGGTAACCAAATTTACACAGGGTGCCAATCCATTGCAGAGCACATGCATAAACACACACAGAGTGGGACACTTTAGAGGGACCATTTGACATTATGTACAACCCCAAAACAAAAAACTCTACAATGAATAATATTATTAAACGATCTGGACAATCTGGAATAATTTCAGTGTGTAAAGGGCAAGTGCTCAAACCTAAACTGAAGACCCTTGATCTCTGATCCTTGAGATGGCACTTCATCAAGAACCATCATTCATCAATAGCTGATAGAACCACATGGGCAAGGGTTTATTTTGCTACATCTTTGCCAAAAATGGAATTACATTCACAAATGCCACTTAAAACTTACTGTGCAAAAAAATAAGCCTTATATTAACCATCTCCAGAAGTGGTGTCGACTTCTATGGGCTTGAAGGCATCTGGGATGGACCATCACACATTGGAAATATGTACTGTGGTCAGATGAATCAATATTATAGAACTTTTTTGGAATTAATGGACACCGTGTGCTACAGACCAAAGACAAAATGGACCATCCAGACTGTTGTCAGCAACAAGTCCAAAAGCCAGGCACTGTCATAGCATGGGGTTGGGTCAGTGCCCTTGGCAAAGGTAATTTACAGTTATGTAATGGCAGCATTAAGCAGGGATGTCCATGAAATGTTCAATGCTGCACACATTACAAAGGCATGGCTGCAGAAGAAGAGGGTACATGTACTGGACTTGCCTGTCTGCAGTCCTAACCTGTCCCCAATAGAGAATGTATGGAGAATTTTTATATCAAACATATGAAAGCAACAACCCTGTACTGTTGCAACAGTTCATTGCTTGGGATCCTCAGTGGCAAAATGTCTTTTAAGTGTTGTGAACAGAAATGGCAACATTACAAAGTGGTAGATGCTTTATCGTTCCAACTTTTTTTGGAATGTGTTGCAGGAATGAAATGCAGGAATGGATGTTAACAAATGAAATGAATTTGACTAAACAAAACATGAAATATCTTGGGTTCACACTGTCCTGAGCCTGCAGGACAGCTTGAATTTCTTTGGAACTTGATTGGGGCTGCTTATCCACCATCCAGACTATCCTGTGTTTCAACCTTTCATCAATTTTTCTCTTCTGTCCACGTCCAGGAAGATCAGCTACAGTGCCATGGGTTGTAAACTTCTTGATTATGTTTCGGCCATGGATAAATGAACATCAAGATCTCTGGAGATGGACTTGTAACCTTGAGATTGTTGATATTTTTCCACAATTTTGGTTCTCAAGTCCTCAGACAGTTTTCTTCTCCTCTTTCTGTTCTCTGTAGTTAGTGTGGCACACACAGTCAAACAATGCAAAGATTGAGTCAACTTCTATCCTTTTTATCTGGTTTTAGGTGTGATTTTTATATTGCCCACAGCTGTTACTTGCCACAGGTGAGTTTAAACGAGCATCACATGCTGGAAATGAAGTTATTTACCCACAATTTTAAGGTGCCAATAATTTTGTCCGGCCCATTTTTGGAGTTTTGTGTGAAATTATGTCAAATTAGCCATTTTTTTCTCTGCTTTTTTGTGTTGTTCGTATACACACAAAGGAAAGGAACATTTGTATAACACACATGTGTAATTGCAATAATCTTCAGGGAGAAATACTTCATTTTCTGGAGATATGTCAGGGGTGCTAGCACTTTCGGCAATGACTATCTATCTATCTATCTATCTATCTATATAGAGAGCTAGATAGATGATTAGGATATATACGTGATAGATATATAGAGATATATATACACGTATATAAACATGAATATATATAGAGATAGAGATATATATATATATATATATATATAGATATATATATATATATATATATTATAGACCCACCGTATATATATATATATATATATATATATATAAAACCTCTAGGATTAGCTGTTATCTATCAAAAAATTCTATCAAACAACTGGATCTATCAAATTCTGCTCTTCACAACACGTTTGTGGAAGTGTATCATGGCACGAACAAAGGAGATTTCTGAGGAGCTCAGAAAGAGAGTTGTTGATGCTCATCAAGCTGGAAAAGGTTACAAAACCATCTCTAAACAGTTTGGACTCCACCAATCCACAGCCAGACAGATTGTGTACAAATGGAGGAAATTCAAGACCATTGCTACCCTTTCCAGGATTGATCGACAAACAAAGATCACTCTAAGAGCAAGGCGTGTAATAGTTGGCGAGGTTACAAAGGACCCCAGGGTAAATTCTAAGCAACTGAAGGCCTCTCTCACATTGGCTAATGTTAATGTTCATGAGTCCACCATCAGAGAATCACTGAACAACAATGGTGTGCATGGCGAGGTTGCAAGAAAAAAGTCAGTACTCTCCAAAAATGACATTGCAAAAATAACATAATGTTGTGGAAGGACCTGAAGCGAGCAGTTAATGTGAGGAAACCCACCACCATCCCAGAGTTGAAGCTGTTCTGTACAGAGGAATGGGCTAAAATTCCTCCAAGCAGGACTGATCAACAGCTACAGTTGCAGTTATTGTTGCACAGGGGGGTCACATCAGATACTGAAAGCAAAGGCTCACATACTTTTTCCACTCACCAATATGTAATACTGGATCATTTTCCTCAATAAATAAATTACCAAGAATAATATTTTTGTCTCATTTGTTTAACTGGGTTCTCTTTATCTACTTTTTAGGTCTTGTGTGAAAATCTAATAAGTTTTAGGTCATATTTATGCAGAGATATAGAACATTCTGAAGGGTTCACAAACTTTCAAGCACCACTGTATATATACAGTTGTATGAAAAAGTTTGAGCACCCCTGATAATTTTCATGATTTTTCTTTATAAATCATTGGTTGTCCAGCTCAGCAGTTTCAGGTAAATATATCATATAGCAGATGAACACCGTGATATTTCAGAAGTGAAATTAAGTTTATAGGTTTTACAGAAAGTGTGCAGTAATTATTCAAACAAAATTAGGCAGGTGCATAAATTTTGGCACCCTTGTCATTTGAATACCTTTAGCACTAAATATTGGAACACAAAATTTGTTTTGTAAGCTCATTGACCCTTGATCTACATACACAAGTGAATCCAACTATGAGAAAGTGTTAAGGTGGCCAATTGGAAGTTTTTCTCCTCTTTGCATCTTCTCTGAAGAGTGGCAACATGGGAGCCTCAGAACAACTCTCAAATGGCCTGAAAACAAGGTTGTTCAACATCATGGTTCAGGGAAAGGGAAAAGCTCTCTCAGAGATTTCAGCTGTCAGTTTCCACTGTGAGGAACATAGTGACGCAATGGAAGACCACAGACACAGTTCTAGTTAAGGAACTCCCGAAGTGGCAGACCAAGAAGAATCTCAGATAGGCAGAGGCGAAGGATGGTGAGAACAGTCATAGTCAAGCCACAGACCACCTTCAAAGACCTACAACCTCATCTTGCTGCAGATGGTGTCACTAATCATCGTTCAACTATACAGCACACTTTGCACAAGGAGAGGCTGTATGGGAGAGTAATGCAGAAGAAGCCTTTTCTGCAGACACGCCACAGTCACTTGAGGTGTGCTACAGCACATTTGGACAATCCAGCTTCATTTTGGAATAAAGTGCTGTGTACTGATGAAACTAAAATTGAGTTATTTGGACATAACAAGGAGCGGCACACATCCCAAGACAAACATTTGCTACCCACAGTAAAATTTGGTAGCGGTTCCATCAGGCTGCGGGACTGTGTGGCCAGTGCAGGTACTAGGAATCTTGTTAAAGTTGAGGATCGCATATTCCAGTTAATATCTCCAGATTCTTGAGAACAATGTTCAAGAATCAGTGACAAAGTTGCACCGAGGCCAACGACCCAAAACCCTGCTCAAAATCTACTAAGGCATTCATGCAGAGGAACCAGTACAACATTCTGGAATGGCCATCTCAGTCCCTAGACAAATGTGAGCTGTCCATGCTCGGAAACCATCAAACCTGACTGAACTGGAGATGTTTCTAAAGAAGAATGGTCCAAAGCACCTTCAACCAGAATCCAGACTGGAAGCTGTAGGAAGCGTTTAGCGGCTGTTATTTCTACAAAAGGAGGATCTACTAAATATTGATGTCATTTTTTGTTGGGGTGCCCAGATTTATGCACCCTGCCTAATTTTGTTTGAATAATTACTGCACACTTTCTGTAAATCCTATAAACTTAATTTCACTTCTCAAATATCACTGTGTTCATCTGCTATATGATATATTTAACTCAAGTTGCTGATCTGAACAACCAATGATTTTTAAACTAAAATCATGAAAATGATCAGGGGTGCCCAAACTTTTTCATACGACTGTAAATAATGTAGCACATTCTACAACTAAAATATTATTGGGGTACAATTAAATAAAACAAATAAACAAAACAAATAATGCAATTCATCACCCGAGGCAGTAGGTATTCATAACTGAATTCAAGTGCAATGCTGATTGCATTTGCATGGTTCAACTGGGCACAGACAACCACAACCAATTTCCATTTGATGGTGATGAATGTCATAAGAGTGAATATTTAAACTAATCATATAAGTAACTATACTCCAAGGTTTTTTCTTAACCTCTTAGTACTAGGCTGTAGACCTGCTGATATTACAGGTTAATTATTGACACTTGCCCAATTAAAAAATGTCTTTATATTTTATTTACAATACAGTCTGTGTTGTGCATAGATACTTTTATGTGTTGGAATTCTCTGCCAGGAAGTCACACGAAATGGAAAAGTCTGTACTCTGCTTAAAGACATAAAGTAGTTAACTGACTGATTACTGACGCAGCCGACCAGGGTTCTATTCCCAGCCACTGAGGTTGCTTACTTTGTTGTTTATTTATTAATTTTATTTGTGTGAATCCTTGTTTATTTCTTTATCTTATTTTGGCTCACCTATTCCACTTGGATCTAACTGCATTTGAGTCCTAAACCATTTATTCTTTTGTTTTCACGGTTCGCCCTTTTCTTAATATGGCGTACTGTAACAGAACGGTGCAACCAGCAAGAGGACCCAGCGTTAGCGCCTGGACCTCCAGTTTGGAGGTCCCCAGTCGCCACAGTCGGCGGGTTTCCTTACCCGGGTTCCGGCTGGCTTATCGAGGGCCGTTCCACGACTACGGCCGAGTCATGGATCCGGTGAATCATCCCAGCCCTCCAGAGTCACCTCGCCCTCGCCGCCATAGGCGACGATCGCCACTCAGGTGTATGCAGGGGTTGTTGGTTCCTTCTAATCCTGAGGGACCAATGCTCAATCCCCACACTCATTACCAACCCTCTCATCAGGAAGGACCGTCATTACGGTCTGCCTGTCACCCCCTCCCCGTGGGGGAGTTTCTTGAACAGGGGTGAGATTAAAATTAATCCACAGACTCGGCCGGAGGAGCCGCTCGATATATACAACCCCGTCGAGTGAATCCCCGTACCGGAGTGGGAGATCCCAGGGAGTGTCGTTTTGAAGCACTCAATCTCCTGTAGGCCTGTACCAGAACACGCCGTGCTCTTAAACCCCGTACGGTGGCATCTAGTGCTGCCTAGCTCTGTATCTGAGCACGTGAGCTCTGCTTCTGAGCATTTAGCGCCACCTAGTTCCATACCTGGGCTTGCCGCACTCGTAAGCTCCGCACCTGAGCAGTTAAGCTCCGTGGCTGAGCATTTAGTGCCGCCTAGCTCCATACCTGGGCTTGCCATGCTCGTAAGCTTCGCACCTGAGCAGTTAAGCACTGTCCCTGAGCATTTAGCGCCGCCTAGCTCAAGAGCTCGCTGCGCCCCGAGCCCAAACCAAGCTTTGCACTTGGCATGAGCTGCCCTGCCCTCCCTTTCAGCCCCTTTGTTGAGGCTTGCCCTGCTTACTGTGTCCTCCCAATGCGCCAGACACTCAATCCCGAGCGTGTTAGGCAAGCCAGAGGCAGTCCAGAATGCGCTTAGGGGCATTGGGACCTGCAATCTCGGCTATTTAAGAGCCTTTTTGGCAGGTGTTGCACCGTATGACCCTGTCACGTGGCTTGCGCTCCTCGGATCGCTATTTGAATATTTTATGGTGACCGCTTCTCGCCGCGTACGTTTGAGACCTCACACGTTTCACGCTCTTTATAGAGCTTCCACGCTTTTCTTGTTCCTTTTATGTTGTTCAGGGAGAGCTGACAAACTGGGTCCGTTTAGGGGCTCAGTTCCCGTAGCGTCAGGAGGCACGAGGTAACCTGTTAGGGAGTAAAACGTAGTGTAGGGCAAGCTTTCGCGCGTTTGTTTTTCGTGTCCCGTTTCATTTTATTTGTGTGAACCCTTGTTTATTTCTTTATTTTATGTTGGTTCACCTATTCCAGCTGGAGCTAACTATATTTGGGTCCTAAACCATTTATTCTTTTGTTTTCACGGTTCGCCCTTTTCTTAATATGGCGTACCGTAACAATACAGTGTGGATTTTCTGGGGCAAGAGAACAGACTAATTAACTTTACATTATTCCTTATGGGAAAAATTTGCTCGGTATTCGTCGTTTTTGGTTCTCGACAAGACTTCTGGAACGAATTAATGACGAGAACTGAGGTACCACTGTATTCACATTATCTGGCAATTGTAAAAGCTTTGCTACATCATTCCATATAAATTTCCTTCTACTTTATGTACTACCCGATTAGGACACAAAGTAAGTACCGTATTTTTCGAACCATAAAGAGCACCGGATTATAAGATGCAATATCAACGATCGGCTGCTAACGGGTATATTTTCATACATAAAGCGCACCGGGTTATAAGGCGCATGAAATGAAACAAAACTCTTAAGTTCCCTCAAAAGCTCAGTTTGGTCTTTACCTGGCGCAGGGCGTCTTCTTGCTTCCTCCACTTCCGTATCATTGATTCGTTAATGTTGAATTCTCTTGCAGCTGCTCTATGTCCATGCTGTACTACGTGACTGATAGCGTTGAGTTTGAAATCCGCTTCGAAAATGAATGAATGAATGCACGTACCCTAATGCTGAAGCACATACCGTATTACTCCGCGATGCTGCGCACTACAGTGGCCGTAACTTACCAAGGCCGTGCTAAAACATTTTGACAGATTTATGAGCGCCGTGTACCATCTACAATCGGTTCTTGGTCAGAAAGCACAACCAGAATTAATTCATACATTAGGCGCACCGCATTTTTAGGTGCGCTATCGATTTTTGAGAAAGTTAAAGGATTTTAAGTGCGCCTTATGGTCCGAAAAATATGATATGTAATTTCAGGTGGTATTTCACATGTTGGGAAGGCAGTATATAAACTTACCTGAAATAAAAGAATATGGCCAGAGAGAGGAGGAGGGATGCAATGGACAAAGCATGTCCGACAATTGCCATGTAGTATAAAATGTATGCCATCTGCAAAAACACACACAACACTAAAGGATTCAATTCAGCAGATAACAGTATATTTTTCATAACACAGCCCTGAGCAAAGCAGTGTGCCAAAAAGGATGAACCTAGCTCATTGAAACCACACACCCTCCCAAAACTTTTCTCATGCTACTCCCAAAAGCCATACATAATCCCAGGTGTCTATTTATAGAAAACAAGACATATAAGTATGCTTAAATCAGTCTGGGTGTCTGTGAAGTCTCTACAGGTTTAATTTTAGTATGCTCCTGGCTCTTAAAATATGCATGTCAGTCTCCATCCGAAGATAAAACTTTAAGAGCAATGCAAACCCACCTTTAACTTGTCCTTGGTATAGGCAATGCAGAGTGTGTAGTTGGACCATGTCCTGTTTGTCTCAGGATGTCGAAACCAGTTTCCAGTCTCATCACAATATTTTATGGCTTTTTCTAATTAAAGAAGTAAAAATGTCAGTCAGTCATTTTATTGTCAATGGCAAGAAAATGCATTCTAGTGTCAACAGTGGGTAGGGGGGACCACCCAGAGTTTTAAATTATGCTCACACAGTGGATTAAAACAGCACGATACTGGTATTTAAGTGTCAAATTCTTTTTTCTCCTCACTTTCAGACTCCAGCATGCCTCACTCCTGGACTGTCACTCACTACCTTGTTCTGTTTCGCCCACTTACTGATCATGCGCACCGATTCCCCATCAGCTAATCACACGCACAGACAATGAAATAACATTCACCAAACACTCTTCACAAATTTACATTGTTTCCACATATTACTGAGCGTTCGTTGTTCTGATCCTGTGTCTGAACCCTGCACTGTTTTTGGAATGTATATTTTTGCTAGTGTTTTGTCTGCATGGTAAGACTGGTTTTGGATTGTATTTTGGATTCTGTTTTCTCTCAGCTCTTCGGCGCCTCTGCTCCTCAGTATTTTTATTAAATCTCCTTGAATCAGCTTTCTGTGTTCGCCTCCCATTTCTGCCAGTCAACACAAATAATTTCTACAGAAACGACAGAAGCTAGTTCTGCTCCTGACCCAATTGGAGCACATGGTCAGCTGCTGGGTTGGCAGCAGCAACAGATAGCAACGATCCCACGGTCCATCAGCAGGCTAATGTCTCAACAGCAGACCTTTATCCCAGCTGTTCAGGGACTCTCAGGAGGTCTCCCAGCTTACCATGGCTCCACCTGGTTTAGCTCAAACTTCAGCACCTGGGTATCACTCCTGGACTCAGCCAGAGTGCGTTTTCAAGATAGCGCTTCTTGACTCAAAAGGGTGCCAGGGATTTCTCTTGCAATGTTCACTATATTTCACCAATCAACTGGCAATCGTGACTTGCATTGGTCATTGGTCATCATCAAGCTCAATCTCTGTGGTGCCTACAAATGGGTGTGAAAAATGTGTTTCACATTTTGGATGTTTCATATTTAGACCATCTCATTCTTGGGATACTAAATCTGAATTTCAAAGAACGTATTGTGTAATTTAGGCAATGCATATCTGTACTAAATCTGCAAGATCCTACCTGTTGGGTCAAAATCACGGAAATAGTTGGGGCAGTTTTGAGATGTGTATGTTCCTGCAGTTGTGTCATCCCAGCATAGCCAGCCATCCCAAGTCCGATTACAGTATGGGCCTGAAGTTCAAATAGAAACATTACCAAATCTAGCCAACACATATTTATGCACTGCAGCTAAAAGTAAACGATATAGTTAGGTCAGGATAAGTTAAAGTAATTTCAAAAGTTAATTTAAGCAATGTCATGTCATGGTAAAGAAATGCCAAAGTCAAAGTTTTAAACCTTTGCACATTTCAGTTCTTTGTAAATGCGTGTCCTTTACTACCTGATTTGTTGTATGGTGGATCTCTGTTCATTTTCTCAAAGCATTTGTATTGGCCATCAATTATTTTCTTCCTCTCCTCTGCTTTCTGATTTGTCACAGGACTAATCATAGTCTCCACTGTGGAAACTGCTTCCGCATCCAATTCACCATAAGAGGAACCCTTCTGCAATTAAGAAAACTTATTAGAAACAGCTGTAACTGACTGATATACACCGATCAGCCCTACCATTAAAACCACCTGCCTAATATTGTGTAGTACATCTCAATATCTCTTGTGCTGCGTATGCTCTGACTCCCTGAGGCTTGAACTCCACAATATATTTGAAGGTGTCCCGTGGTATCTGGTACCAAGATGTTAGCAGCAGATTCTTTTGGTCCTGTAAGCTGCAAGGTGGGGCCTCCATGGATCGGACTTGTTTGTCCAGCACATCCCAGAGATGACATCCCTGACTGAGATCTGTGGAAGTTTTCCATGTCAACACTTTAACTCACTGTTACATTTCTCAAGCCATTCCTGAAAGATTTTTTGGAGGGTGCATTTATCCTAATGAAAGAGGCCACTTCGTGTAGGGCATGGCATTGCTATGGAAGGGTGTAGTAGCAATGTTTGTCTGCAGCAATGTTTAGTAAGGTGGTATGTGTCAAATTAACTTTGACATAAATGTCAAGACCCAAGGCTTCCCAGTGAAACCTTTCCCAGAGCATCATATTTTCAATGTTATTCAATTTACCTGTCAGTGGTTTTAATGTTATGGCTGAAATAAATGAAAGAAAACAATTGAAAATCTATTACCTTAAGTTTGTCCTTTGAGTGCTCGAGACACTGTACCCAGGTACTGTTTAAAGAGGGGTTGTGTACCCAATTACCAGATTCATCACAATATTTGGTTATCTTTTCTGTGGGTAAACAAAATAAAAAGCAATCAGTCAAGTTGTTATGTTGCAGTGACTGTACCAGTGCATTACCATCAGATTAATCAGTGAATGAGAGATGAAAATGATTTTTACTCTAAAAAAAGCTGATTTCTATCAAGCCTGAATAAAATAATGAAGCATCTTGTCCAGTACGCAATGTCAGTTCTACCTCAAAACAATCTGTTTTATGTTTTTCATATAGCATATACTGGGCTATAAAACTATTTTATAGGTTCTTCCAAGTCTATATACAGGTCTTCACAAGTTTCTCTTGAAGTTAATGAGTACTTTACATTTTAATACCCAATGAATGGGTATTTTATTTTAAATATCCAATAAAATACAATATGGCATGTGAACATCTGTGATGCTTAACACTTTATATAATTACATATTAATGTATATGCAATACAGAAAATGCACTATGCCCTTCTGTCATCCCATACTAGCAGCTCAGTTATCCAACTGCTAATAAACATAAACAAATAATATTAATGCAAATAAATGCAAAACTTTATTCTAGGGATCCCTCCATCCCCAAAGATGTTACACTTAAAGAATAACACAACCTTTGAGTTAAGATGTTAGACTTCCCAAATCCTTGAAGTAGTTGTTTAAAGTAGTTCTAAAATCACTGTTTTAAATGGAAAAATGCATTTAATGACATGAAAGGTAATGAAATTCACAATCAACCATCCAGGAGAAGTTCATCATTTAAAATCATGTATTTGAGCTCCAGAGGACATTTAAGGGTAACACTAGAAAAATGTATATCTGTTGTCATCCTCATCAACCTCTGTTTGCATCACGAAACTTTGGTAACAGTGACAATTATAGGAAGGTCAGAAATACACACTTGTTTGGGTATTATTATGTATATTCAAGAGAGAAAGGTGAGGTTTGATTTGATCCATTTGTTGTTTTGTCAACCTATGTACTCACCAAAGTACTAAAGGTCAAAAGCATTAATATTTTCCTGTCACATTATTTTATTATCTAGCTTTCACATCCATAAAATAGAACCGAAAAGACCATCACCTGGAGAGACACATCAATATCTGTGAAAATCTTTTTTAAACTGGAGTGCTGGATTCTTTGTTGTTAGTAATTGATACAAGTACACAAAAGCTTTCCACCACTTCTACATTGGTGCGTGAATGTTTGTGAACCCTTTAGAATTTTCTATATTTCTGCATAAATATGACCTAAAACATCATCAGATTTTCACACAAATCCTTAAAGTAGATAAAGAGAACCCAGTTAAACAAATGAGACACAAATATTATACTTATCATTTATTGTCATTTATTTATTGAGGAAAATGATCCAATATTACATATTAGTGAGTGGCAAAAGTATGTGAACCTCTAGGATTAGCAGTTAATTTGAAGGTGAATTTAGAATCACGTGTTTTCAATCAGTGGGATGACAGTTGTGAGTGGGCACCCTGTTTTATTTAAAGAACAGGGTTCTATCAAAGTCTGCTCTTCACAACACGTTTGTGGAAGTGTATCATGGCACGAACAAAGAAGATTTCTGAGAACCTCAGAAAAAGAGTTGTTGATGCTCATCAGGCTGAAAAAGGTTACAAAACCATCTCTAAAGAGGTTGGACTCCACCAATCCACATTCATACAGACTGTGTGCATTCAAGGAAATTCAACCATTTGTTACCCTCCCCAGGAGTGGTCGACCAACAATGATCACTCCAATAGCACGACGTGGTAATAGTTGGCGAGGTCACAAAGGGAGTCCCCGGGTAACTTCTAAGCATCTGAAGGTCCCTCTCACATGGCTAATGTGTAATGTTTCACCATCAGAAGAACACTTGACAACCAATGTGTGCATGGCAGGGTTGCAAGGAGGAAGCCAGTCTTTCCAAAAAGAACTTGCTGCTCGTCTGCAGTTTGCTAAAGATCATGTGGACAAGCCAGAAGGTATTGAAGCATGTTTGTGGATGAAATGAAACAAATCGAACTTGTTTGGTTTAAAAGAAAAGTGTTATGTTAGAGAAGTTTAGTTTAAGTTTAGATTATCGCCTAATAACTACGTCCAATCCCAAATTGAGCAAGCCTAGGGCTACGTGTGCAAGGAAAAACTCCCTAGTTCAGGAAGAAACCTGGGAGGCCCAATACTCAAAAAGGACCCAACCTCCTTGGGCGGCTAGATGATAAATCTAAGAGCGAACTAAAGTCATGGAGTCAAAGTTCAAATATAATGTGAAGTAATGCACATCGACATCAGTGGCCCGGGTATGATGAATAATCGAGAGCGAACTACAGTCATGGGCAAAGTTCGAATAAATGTGAATAATTCACATCGCATTAAGTGGCCCGGGTATGATGATAATCGAAGGCGAAACTAAAGTCATGGAGTCATGGTTCGAATAAAATGTGAATTATGCACCATGGAGCTCCATCAGATGAACATCAGTGGGGGCCGGAACTGCCGAACCAGCTCGGAGAGGAAAACATAAAATGTAATTATTATGATTAAGAGCACAGTGTCCTATAACAATCACTGATGCCATGCAATCACGGATGCCAAGTGTAGGCTCTAGACCCCGGCATGCATTAGCTTAGCAGCATAGCTGAAAGCTAGAAAGAGGAGAACTGGTAGGAACACATCCAAGCGGGAGCACATGAGACATTGGCAACCCCACGAGCGGCAAAGACAGCAACCCAACGTCTCTGATCACCATAAGACTCTTGTGACTAAAAAAATGAACCCCCAGCTCTGCCCTATTCTAAGGCAAGGATGCATGAGTCAGATCACGAGACCGAAGCCTAGTTCAGCATACTGCCCACTTCAACACCCCGGCTTAGCGGACAGGTCAGGCAGGAAAGACATGACTCAGACTTCCGCCCCACACCCCAAGCCTGAAACCTGGTCTAAATCTAGTCAAAAGCCTGCGTAAATAAGTAGTCTTAGCCTGACTTAAAACTTTGGATGGTGTCTGAATCTCAGAACGAAAGTGGAAGTTTTATTCCATAGTTGGGGGGCCATGTAATGAGAAAGCCTTTCCCCTGCTGTGACTTTTTTAATCTGGAACTAAAAGAAGCCCTGCCACCCTGCAACGAAGTAGACGAGTTTGTTGTACACCTCTAAGAGGTCACTCAATAATGTGGGGCGCAGTCCATGTAGAGCTTTATAAAGTTATAAGAAGTATTTTGTATCAATGCCGGAATTTGGACTGGTAACCAGTGTAGTGATATAGAACAGGATTGATTATGATCAATTTCTAGTTCTAGTTTTACACTCGGGCAGCTGCATCTGAACTAACTGAGTTTATTTATAGATTTAACTAGAGCATCCTTAAAGTAAGGCGTTACAGTAATCCCACCTTGAGGTTATAAACGCATGAACACGTTTTTCTGCATCATTAAAGAGAGGATATGTCTAATTTTAGGCGATATTACGTAATTGAAAGAAAGCAATTCGAGTGAGCTGCTAATGTGCCGCATCACAGGAGAGATCTGAATCAAATGTGACACCTAATTCTTTTCAGACGGACGTGGCAATACTGGACAACCATCCTAGATTTAGATAGATTAGCTAAACCTGTCCCCTCTCACAGCCTTGGGTCCCTCCTAATAGCAACCTCAGTTTTTTATCTGAGTTCTGTAAGAAGAAAATTAAATACCATCCAATCTTTTTATTTCCTTTACACATCCTCGATTTTGTTGATTGTAATCTGTCATTAGTTTTTGCTGATTGTAGCAGCGTGTATCATCTGCAGAGCAGTGGAATTAATGCCATGTTTACGATAACTGAGCCTAGGGCAGCATGTACAGAGAGAATAAAAGCTGTCCAAGCACTGACCCCTGAGGCACGCCATACTTCACTTCCCCTTATATGAGGACATTAACAGTCCATGAGTACCCTAATAATGCTGTTTCGTCCTATGATGGGGCCTGAGCCAGACTGTAATTTTTCATAATTTCCCATTCCTTTGGAGGTAACTACAGAGCTGGCTGATGGACGGCTTTTTCTAAGATTTTGACAAAACGGTAGATTTTGAAATTGGTCTATAATTAGATATCACCAAGGGGTCCAAGATTGGCTTTTTATCAGGGTTTGATAACAGCAGAGTTAAAAGGATTTGGGCACATAACCAAGGTAAGGCATGAATTTAAAATAACTAACTATCTCTATAACACTAGTATACTTGTTTTAGTATACTGTAGAAATGGGATCTAACAAACATGGTTGATGACTTCAGACTAGCTGATCATTGCCGGAATAGGTCAGTATTAGTAATTGGGTAAAAGATTCCTAATCTTGATTTTACGGCTAATTGAACAGATGACTTTCACTAGTGCTGCAGCTGGAGGTTGCTGAACCGTTTGGTGAGGAGATGACATCGAGTTTTATGCCTAATGTTTTCTATCGTATCATTAAAGAAAGTCAGAAATCATTACTGTTAAAATTACACAAGAATGGGAGAGTCACTTTCTGTGGGGTTTTTTGTTATTTGGAGACTGTATTAAAGAGAATCTTGGATTATCTTTATTTTTCCTCTGTGATTGGAGAGAAATATGCAGCTTTTAGCTTTATGAGGGCATGCTTATACTCTGCCATGCTGTCCCTCCACGCATCTTAAACACATCCCCATTTTACTATGTCTCCACTTGCGCCTCTAAATGCCGTGTTTTTTTGCTTTAAGGTACGGGTGTGGTCATTATACCATGGTGCTAGCCTTTTTTCCCTAATACGGTTGACCCTAGCAGGGGCAGTCGTGTCCCAGGTTGAGCGAAGCACCATTCTAATTTGCTCATTTACACACTCCATATGATTTCCTTTTCTCCGTAGGTGTAGTACATTTTTAAAGTCTGGTAGGTTTGTTAATAACGCATCTGGAGTAGTCCGTCCACTCAAGTCAATTTTATTTATATAGCCGCTTTTTACAATGGAGTCATTGTCCTCAAAGCTACTTTACCAGTTTAGATTATCTCCTAATAACTACGTCCCAATCCCACATGAGCAAGCCTAGGGCGACAGTGGTAAGGAAAAACTCCCTAAGTGTTATGAGGAAGAAACCTTAGGAGGACCAAGACTCAAAATGGGACCCAACCTCCTTGGGCGGTGTAGATGATAAATCTAAGAATGAAATAAAGTCATGGAGTCATACTTCAAAATAAAATGAGAAATATGCACATCGGCATTAAGTAGTCCGATACACAGTCACTCTAGGATCCTGAGTCCAAGCAGGGAAGTTGTTGGCGGCACTTCGACCCCCAGATAACTGGAGCAGGGTGAGGGTTACTGCCCTCCAGTGTGGCCTGGGTATGATGGGGCTGGAGCTGATGACAGAAGCAGCTTGAGTGAAGCTGCAGCAGATGAACATCATGTGTGGGGCTGGACCTGGTACCAGAACTAGAAAAAAGCTCTGAGAGAAAACAGAAAATGTAATTAGTTATTCATTAAGAGCACAGTGTCTATTAACAATCACTTATGCCATGTGTAGCATGAGATCCCGGCAGCATTAGCTATAGCAGCATAGCTAGAAAGAGGAGAACTGGTAGGTAACACAGCCAAGAGGGATCACATGAGACATCGGCAACCCAACGTGTCTGATCACAACAAGGCTCTTTGACTATGAACCCCCAGCTCTGCCCTTAGTCTAAAGCAAGGATGCACGAGTCAAGGTCAAGAGAACTAAAGCCCAGTTTAGCCAGACCGCCCACCAGACACTCCTGGCTAATGGACGAGGCAGGCAGGCCAGACATGACTCCAGACTCCGGCCCCAGTGACTCGAGCCATGCATCCCAGTCTAAATCTAGTCAAAAGCCTGCGCAAATAAGTATGTCTTTAGCCTAGACTTAAAATTTTGGAGAGTGTCTGAGTCTCGAACGAAAGTGGGAAGCTTATTCCATAGTTGGGGAGCCATGTATGATAAACTTTCCAACTGCTGTGACTTTTTTAATTCTAGCAACTAAAAGAAGTCCTGCACCCTACGAACAAAGTAAGCAAGCTGGATTGTAAGACTCTAAGAGTTCACTCAGATAATGTGGGGCCAGGCCATGTAGAGCTTTATAAGTTATAAGAAGTATTTTGTAATCAATGTGGAATTTAACTGGTAAAAAGTGCAGTGATGATAGAACAGGACTGATATGATCAAATTTTCTAGTTCGAGTTAGCACTCGGGTGACTGCATTCTGAACTAATTGAAGTTTATTTATAGATTTACTAGAGCATCCAGTAAGTAAGGCGTTACAGTAATCCAACCTGAGGTTATAAACGCATGAACCAGTTTCTCTGCATCATTAAAAGAGAGGCTATTTCTAAGTTTAGCGATATTACGTAATTGAAAGAAGCAATTAGAGTGATGCTGCTAATGTGCACATCAAAGGAGAGATCTAAATCAAATGTGACACCAAAGTTTTTTACAGATGAACTGGGCAATACTGGACAGCCATCTAGATTTAGGATAGATGTAGCCAACCTGTCTCTCACAGCCTTAGGTCCCACTAATAGAACCTCACTTTTTCTCTGAGTTAAGTAAGAGAACATTTAATAGCATCCAATCTTTCATTTCCTTTACACATTCCTCAATTTTGTTGACCGTAAAGCCATCATTTGGTTTGGCCGATATTTACAGCTGTGTATCATCTGCATAGCAGTGAAAACTAATGCCACAGTCACAAATAACTGAGCCTAGTGGCAGCATGTACAGAGAGAATAAATAAGGGGCCAAGCACTGACCCCTGAGGCACGCCATACTTCCCTTCTGAGAGCGTAGACCTTAGATTATTTATATGAACAAACTGGTCGGTTAAGTAGGATTTAAACCAAGAGAGTGCTAATCCCACTTACAGTATTTTCTAGTCTGTTTAGTAAAACATCATGATCTGTAGTGTCAAATACTGCACTTAAATCTAACAGAACAAGAAAAGAAACATCCTTTATCTGAGGACATTAACAAGTCATTTAGTACCCTAATTAATGCTGTTTCAGTACTATGATGGGGCCTGAAGCCAGACTGAAATGTTTTATAAATATCATTCCTTTGGAGGTATTGCAGAGCTGCCGATAGACAGCTTTTTCTAAGATTTGGACAGAAACGGTAGATTTGAAATTGGTCTATAATTAGATATCACACAAGGGTCAAGATTGGCTTTTTTAATCAGTGGTTTGATAACGGCACACTTACAGGATTTGGGCACATAACCAAAGGTTAACTGATGAATTTAAAATAACTAACACTGGCTCTATAATACTAGGTATTACTTGTTTGAGTAAACGTGTAGGAATTGAATCTAATAAACATGTTGATGACTTAGACAAGCTGATCAGTGCGGATAGTTTAGTATTAGTAATTAGGGTAAAAGATTCTAATCTTGATTTACAGCTCATTAAACAGATGTCTTCACTATTGCTGCATCTGGAAGGTGGCTGAATAGTTGGTGATGTGATGAGCATTGAGTTTTATGGTTAATGTCTTATCATTAAAGAAAGTCATGAAATCATTACTGTTAAAATTACCCAGAACAGGAGAATCACTGTCTGTGGGGTTTTTTGTTAATTTGGAGACTGTATTAAAGAGAAATCTTGGATTATTCTTATTTTTCTTTATGAGTGAGGAGAAGTATGCAGCCTTAGCTTTAGTAAGGGCATCCTTATACTCTGCCATGCTGTCCCTCCAAGCAATCTTAAATACCTCCAATTTACTATGTCTCCACTTGCGCTCTAGATGCCGTGTTCTTTGCTTTAAGGTACGGGTGTGGTCATTATACCATGGTGCTAGCCTTTTTTCCCTAATGCGTTTGACCCTAGCAGGAGCAATCATGTCCAGGGTTGAGCAAAACACACATTCTAATTGCTCATTTACACACTCAAGATGATTGATCTCTGTAGGTGTATTAAATTTCAAGTCTGGAGTAGCAGATGTGATAGTGCGCTTGGTGTGATAACGAGGTAGAAGGATTTTATCTATTAGAGATAGCTCAAATATTAAAAGATAGTGATCTAAAATCACTTTGCGGGAAAACATTAAGGTTATCTATATAGATACCAAATGTTAATATTAAATCTAAAGTATGATTACAGCGGTGGGTTGCTCCCATCACATTCTGAGTGATACCCATGGATTCTAAGATGGACTCAAAAGCAGTTTTATGTGGATCCTGCTCATTGTCAAAGTGAATATTGAAATCACCTACAATTAAAGCCTTATCTGTTGACAGTACTATGCAGGAAAGAAAGTTAGCAAATTCCTGAAGAATTTCTGAATAGGGACCAGGAGGGCGGTAAATAGTGATAAGCTGAAAAGAGTGTGGTTTTGACTTCCATAACGATGGATCAGTCACATTAAGAATCAGTATTTCAAAGAATTAGCCGTGTAATGGGATTTAGCTGTAACACCTAACTCTTTGTCAAAAATTGTGTCTATGCCTCCCCCCCGACCATTAGGACGAGGGCGACTTGCATGACTGTATCCAGGAGGTGAGGCTTCATTTAAGGCTAAATATTCATCAGGTCTAATCCAAGTCTCAGTGAGACAGAGAGCGTGTAAGCGTTTATCAGTGATCATTTCATTTACAATCACTGCTTTGTTTGTAAGTGATCTAATGTTAAGTAGTCCTAGTTTTAGTCTAATGTTGTTATTTCTATGGGAGCTATCTGTGTTTATACTAATGAGGTTATTAAAACAGACTTTTTGAGAGCGTTTACGTTTAGGGCAGATGCGGGTAACAGACACAGTTTCAATAATGTGGGTTCTGGGTGACGGTGCATGGCTACCAGCAGACAGTTGGTTAAGAAAGGAAAACACTGTATTCCAGAACAAGAACCTTATCCCATCTGTGAAACATGGTGGTGGTAGTGTCATGGTTTGGGCCTGTTTTGCTGCATCTGGGCCAAGACAGCTTTCCATTATTGATGGAACAATGAATTCTGAATTATATATCGGAGAATTCTAAAGGAAAATGTCAGGACATCTGTCTGTGAACTGAATCTCAAGAGAAGGAAGAAGAGAAGAACGACCCTAAGCACACAAGTCGTTCTACCAAAGAATGTTTAAAGAAAAATAAAGTTAATGTTTTGGAATGGCCAAGTCAACGTCCTGACCGTAATTAAATCGAAATGTTGTGGAAGGATCTGAAGTGAGCAGTTAATGTGAGGAAACCCACCAACATCCCAGAGTTGAAGCTGTTCTACCATCATAGAGACTTGGGTACGAATCCCAATCGGCTTGTGCATCACACAGACACTACTGACCACGTCTAAGGGAGGGAGGCTGGATGGGCAGATCATCCCCAGGTGCAGCAAGACACTCTGCCATCTGCACCCAATGTATTCCAGGGTTACCCACTGGACCTCCCACCCTGTAACCCTGATCTGGGTAACTTGAGTCAAAACAGGAGAATAACATATGCCGTTTACAATATTGGCAACAAAGATGATGATCTTATGATGAAAAATGTATTTCATTTATGTGTAAATGTAAATCTACAGTGGCAAACTGGTATCAGTTGCTTACATATTTGGCTGTAAGCCATGCATTGACCTTGTTCAAAGGTGCATATCAAGCATTAAAACACTAATCAATAATACTAAAGCTAAAATTTTGAAATGATCTACAGTAATCTCTATGTATACTGCCAAATTCTGATGAAACATCTTAGTATATACAAGCAACAGCAATAGTCTAGACCAGGGTTTCTCAATCAGGGGTTTGTAGTGAGTTCGTAATACTATATATTTTTTTGCAATCCATAAGACAATGCTGTTAAATATGATGATGTTAAATATTCCTGCTTCTAACATAATGCTAAATAATGGAATGAAACACTGTCTAGGGTTGTTCCTGCCTCCATGCTGCCGGCTAGGCTCTGGCTTCCCGCGATCCTGTCTAGGATTAAGCGGATAACATAGTGAAGTGAAGTGGAGTTATTAAGCTACTGATAACATGTATGTCTGAAACTGGATTTTACTGTACAGTGGTGTGAAAAAGTGTTTGCCCCCTTCCTGATTTCCTATTTTTTTGCATGTTTGTCACACTTAAGTGTTTCAGAACATCATACCAATTTAAATATTAGTCAAAGACAACACAGTAAACACAAAATGCAGTTTTTAAATGAAGTTGTTTATTATTAAGGGAGAAAAAAAAATCCAAACCTACATGGCTGTCACGGGTCCCCCCCAGACCTCCACATGTTGTGCCCCTTCTTGTGGCTGGGGGGCAATTCTGACCGCGTCGTTCGTGGCCAGACAGCGGAACACCGGAAGAAGAAGCTAGGGCCTTGGACTACGTGGACTCAGCTGACATGTACTGTACCTTTTGACTGTCGCCGCGTTTGGCAGATATCTTCCGCTTCTGTGTCCAGTGTTTGCTCGCGCTATTTTGCCAAAGAATGTGTGTATGTCTATGTTTTGCGGTAAGCCCGCTTCTGTTTATGCCTCGTGGTAAAGTCTGCTTATGTAGGTTACGTGGCGATAGCCTTTTTGTTTACGTTTACCTGGTGGTTCCTTTGTTATTGTTTAAAATAAAATATGGTTATTTACGTTGAACCTGCGCACATCTGCGTCACTTCTGTTTAGACCATGTCGTGACAATATTCCTGTGCGAAAAAATGATTGCCCCTAAATCTAATAACTGATTGGGCCACCATTAGCAGAAACAACTGCAACCAAGCGTTTGCGATAACTTGCAATGGGTCTTTTACAACGTTGTGGAGGAATTTTGGCCACACATCTTTGCAAAATTGTTGTAATTCAGCCACTATGGAGGGTTTTCGAGCATAAACGGCCTTCTTAAGGTCCTGCCACAGCATCTCAATAGGATTCAGGTCAGGACTTTCACTAGGTCACTCCAAAGTCTTCATATTGTTTTTCTTCAGCCATTCAGAGCTGGACTTGCTGGTGTGTTTTGGATCATTGTCCTGCTGCAGAACCCAAGTTCGTTTCAGCTTGAGGTCACGAACAGATGGCCAGACATTCTCCTTCAGGATTTTTTGGTAGACAGCAGAATTCATAGTCCATTGATCACAGCAAGTCTTCCAGGTCCTGAAGCAGCAAAACAGCCCCAGAACATCACACTACCACCACCATATTTTACTGTTGGTATAATGTTCTTTTTCTGAAATACTGTGTTATTTTTTCACCAGATGTAATGGGACACACCTTCCAAAGAGTTTTGACTCGTCTGTCCACAGAATGTTTTCCCAAAAGTCTTGGGGATCATCAAGATGTGTTCTGGAAATATTGAGACGAGCTTTAATGTTCTTTTTGCTCAGCAGTGGTTTTCGTCTTGGAACTCATGCAGGCCATTTTTGCCCAGTGTCTTTCTTATGGTGGATGCATGAACACTGACCTTAACTGAGGCAAGAGAGGACTGCAGTTATTTGGATGTTGGATGTTGTTGTGGGGTCTTTTGTGACCTCTTGGATGAGTCGTCGCTGCGCTCTTGGGGTAATTTTGGTCAGACGGCCACTCCTGGGAAGGTTCAATACTGTTCCATGTCTTTGCCATTTGTGGATAATGGCTCTCACTGTGGTTCACTGGAGTCCCAAAGCTTTAGAAATGACTTTATAACCCTTTCCAGACTGATAGATCTCAATTACTTTCTTTCCCAATTGTTCCTGAATTTCTATGGACCTCGGCATCATGTGTAGCTTTTAAGGATCTTTTGGAGTACTTCACTTTGTCAGAAAGGTCCTATTTAAGTGATGCCCTGACTGAGAACAGGTGTGGGAATAATCAGGCCTGGGTGTGGCTAGAGACAATGAACTCAGGTATCATAAACCTAGATAAGTTATGTCTTACCGGGGGGCAATCACTTTTTTCACACAAGGCCATGTAGGTTTGGATTTTTCTCCCTTAATAATAAACACCTTCATTTAAAAACTGCATTTTGTGTTTACTTATGTTGTCTTTGACTAATATTTAAATTGGTTTGATGTTCCGAAAAAAACTTAAGTGTGACAAACATGCAAAAAAAAGGAAATCAGGAAGGGGGCAAACACCACTGTACTAAGTAGTGATTAGCACACAAGTAATTAAGCTTTACTACCACAGATGATTTGGGGGCATAGTTAGCTTGCCCCGAGTGTGTTTAAGGTTAAGTTCCAACAGCTGACAATTGTTTGGGAAAAATTCACTGGTTTTACCGTTACATATGCAGCAAACGCCCTCCATGACATAAAGGAGCCAGATCAAGTTCTCAAACCGCTCTCTGCTAAAACTCTAGAATGTATTTTTTCTGCGTTTGAAACCCCAGGAAATCTTACCAAAGCACCTTGGAGAAAGAATGCTAAACTGAAAGGTACCTGCCCAAGACTGATGCTCTCTTGCAGCTCTTCAAGTTAGAGTCTGTCAAAGAATACACGAATAAAATATCTGTTTGAATCTTCGTTTGTAGTGTAGGCAACTTTCTAAGTACTACCTGTGGTGTCAAACATGGGGTAGTCTGGACAGCTCTGAGAAGCAAGGGTCCCAGCAGGAGTTTCATCCCAGCACAGCCAGCCATCCCAAAACCTGCTACAATGGGAATCTGAAAAGTATGAAAATATTAAATATTTAACAAAATGGAGTTGCTTCCTAGACATAAGCATACATTCAAACTCAACCTGTCATGTACAGCTAAATAAAGGTTACAGCTGTCAGTGTTCTGCACAGTGCAACCAGAATCCTTCATCCTGACAGCTTAGATATCTGACAGCAGACAACAAGATCATCACAGGAAAAAGCCCAACCAGGTGTCTTTAAACATGGTGATAATTAAAAGGATTTATTGTCTCTTCCAGTACCGGTTTTATTATATGTCCCATCTCTGCTCAAGAGCTCCAGACATTTATACTGAGACTCTGTCATGATTTGTTGTTCTCCCTCCATCACCCCCATAGCAGGACTGAGAGAAAAGTCTGTGGTTGGCTCAGCCTTTGGCTCTGCTACACCTGCAGTAGTTACACACTGTAATAAAAGAGATATAAGATAAAAAGTGTTGCTGATTATATACACTATACTCACACTGGTTGCCATGGATATTATAGATGTTCTACAGATAAATTAACACAATAATAATAATTTAATATTATACTTAGTTATAAACACAAATTGTATTCCACTGAAGAAACTAAAACAGTATGAGAGTCATTTTACACTTCAGAGCTACTTTAGATCCTGTAAAGGATGGAGAAGTGTGAGAATGACCTATCATATTATGATGTACAGTTCAGAGTGGCTGCAAATCCAGCCCAGGATTTTTTGAAGATAAAGCTCCTATCACAATGATTCACATGGCTCATGCAGCTGCTCTACAGAGAGGCAGGATGCAATTAAAATGCAACTTACCATTCTCCCTCTTAATTATCACAAGGTAATGAATTTGAATTTGATTCAACTCTGAGATGGTTCTGATGTCAAATGTAGCAGTTTAGCAGCCGTACATATGATGTCACTCCAAACATTGAAGTAAATGACGTCATACATACGACCACCAAGCCACCACCCAAGTCAGTTCAGAGTCTCTTCACCTCTCTGCAAATCTAATATTCAATTTTAACTAACATACCACAGCACATTTTCAAATAGAACTAGATCAAACATACACTGCTGCAAGACATCCCTTACATTTTGCTGCTACTTTGCACAACAAAGTTAAAAAACAAAAACCTCAGATAATACAGTGCACATCAACATTACATTTTTATAAAACAGCAAATTATGTTCTAATTACATACTTTACACAACACAAGGTGTAAATCCTTGATATGTATCCCCATATATGCTTCAAAATATCTACAAAAATCAACCACACGGCTTAAAACAACAACAAAATGACAGAACTGTGAGGGGTTTGGACTATGTAAGGTGACGCTACACCCATTAGAGTGGTTTAGGGAATGTGGTAGGCTACTAACTCTGAGAACACAGGGTGCAGCTGGCACAAGTATATCACAATTCTGGTAGAGGTCACTGTTGCAGCACTGGGGAATGATCTACCCACCTGCCTCTCCTTCCTCAGACACAGACGGTCGGGCACCACCAGGAGTTGAACCTGGGTCACTGCAGTGGTGGGCTAGTATCTTAAACTAAATATTCATACATACTGTATATATATATATATATATATATATATATATATATATATATATATATATATATATATTTGGAATTTCCTATATTTCTGCATAAATATGACCTAAAATGTTTTCACACAAGTCTTAAAAGTAGATAAAGAGAACCCCGTTAAACAAATGAGATGAAAATATTATATTTTGTCATTTATTCGTTGAGGTAAATGATCCAATATTACATATTAATGAGTGCCAAAAGTATGTGAACCTCTAGGATTAGCAGTTAATTTGAAGGTGAAATTACAGTCAGGTGTTTTCAATCAATAGGATGACAATCAGGTGTCAGTGGGCACCCTGTTTTATTTACAGAACAGGGATCTATCAAATTCTGCTCTTCACAACACGTTTGTGGAAGTGTATCATGGCATAAACAAAGGAGATTTCTAAGGACCTCAGAAAAAGAGTTGTTGATGCTCATCAGGCTGAAAATGGTTACAAAACCAAAGAGTTTGAACTCCACCAATCCACAGTCAGACAGATTGTGTACAAATGGAGGAAACTGAAAACCATTTTTACCCTCCCCAGGAGTGGTCAACCAACAAAGATCACCCCAAGAGCAAGGCGTGTAACAGTTGGCGAGGTCACAAAAGACCCCAGGGTAACTTCTAAGCAACTGAAGACCCCTCTCACATTGGCTAATGTTAATGTTCATGAATCCACCATCAGAAGAATACTGAACAACAATCTGCAGTTTGCTAATGATCACATGGACAAGCCAGAAGGTTATTGGAAGAATGTTTTGTGGACGAATGAAACCAAAATAGAACTTTTTGGTTTAAAAGAAGAGAAAGGAAAACACTGCATTCCAGCATAAGAACCTTATCCCATCTCTGAAACATGGTGGTGGTAGTGTCCTGGTTTGGGCCTGTTTTGCTGCATCTGGGCCAGGACGGCTTGCCATCATTGATGGAACAATTAATTCTGAATTATATCAGAGAATTCTAAAGGAAAATGTCAGGACATCTGTCCATGAACTGAATCTCAAGAGAAGGTGGGTCATGCAGCAAGACAACGACCCTAAGTACACAAGTCGCTCTACCAAAGAATGGTTAAAGAAGAATAAAGTTAATGGTTTGGAAGGGCCAAGTCAAAGTCCTGATTTTAATCCAATCAAAATGTTGTGGAAGGATCTGAAGTGAGCAGTTATTGTGAGGAAACCCACCAACATCCCACAGTTGAAGCTGTTCTGTGCAGAGGAATGGGCTAAAATTCCTCCAAGCCGGTGTGCAGGACAGATCAACAGTTACGCTTAGTTGCAGTTATTGCTGCACAGGGGGTTTACACTAGGTACACTCACTAATATGTACTATTGGATCATTTTCCTCAATAAATAAATGACCAAGTATAATATTTTTGTCTCATTTGTCCAACTGGGTTCTCTTTATCTACTTTTAGGACTTGTGTGAAATTCTGATGATGTTTTAGTTCATATTTATGCAGTAATATAAAAAATTAGTAATAGAAATATAGAAAAGGGTTCACAAACTTTTCAGCACCACTGTATAACCAGTAGTAATTGAGAGAAGTCTGGTGTTTCTGGGTCACTACTTTAGTACATTAAGCCATGGTACGCTTTTTACTTTTAATAGGTTTAAATGGAAGAAAAAAAGCTTAAAAATGATTACTTTTTAATTTGAAATATAAAAACTAAAAATATTCTTTTTACCTAAACATTTTGCACATTTTCTCACCATTATGCAATCAAAACTTGGAATCGATAAAATGCAAACAATACCCAACCCTAGTGAGTATTTAATTATAAGTGTTTAAATGGCCCTCAAACTGCAGCTGTACCACAGACAGACAGTCAGCATTTGATGAGTGGTTGCCTTGCTGCCAAACCACTTTATAATGCTGTCACTTTGTAAGAGAGTCTATTATATCTGAAGGACCTTGCATGCATACTTTCCATGTCCTGTACAAATGTCCATATGTCAGCACATATAGTGAGCACCACACTGGAAAAATTGTACCTAGGAGGCTCCATTACTTAACAAAATGAAGCAATTATTTTGTGACAGATTGCTGAACTACAGTAAATAATCTTTTTAGCTGGAAAAGTGATGCAACAAAACTTGCCAGGACATAATTTATAGGGTTTAGATTTTAGAAATAATTTGTCTACAGCTTAAAATAGATCAAAATAGTTATCTTCTTAAAATTTTACAGGGTAGTTATAGTAAAAAATGTTTTACTTAATTACTGAAAATAATTTAATATCTACAATTAGAATCACTGCATCTGAGACTATCTGAAAGTAAAAGGTGACATAATTACTACTATATTTTTCATTATTGCATTCATTTGAGTTTCAGTTTAGTGTAAAAAATGATGGGTGTAATAAAAAAATGGGTGCTTGATCCAAGGATGCTCGTAAAGTGCCTATTCACGCATTCCTCTCTGAAGATCAACACAAAAAACAACCTTACAGTCTGTCCCCAGAGCAGATGATATTAAATAAAAGTTACATGAAAACAATACAAAATATCTGGCAAGATCTACTAAAACTACACTGACATCCAAATTGAAAGTTTAATAAAAAAGTAAATAATACAATAAAATAAAAAATCTGGACTAATTATAAAGATATAAGCTATAACATGTGTGGGTCAGAGGTCATGCTGTAGCTATGTTAAAAAATCATGTCAGTGTTAATTCATGCAAACAAATCAATAAAAACATATACTATATACTAATACTATGTACTATCATATCATAATGCAAATCTATACATTTTAAGTTATAGGTTTCATACTCACCAACCCAAATGATATTAAAAGACAAGGGATGCCTTTGAAACCCATGCTTTCGGAATCTGTCTTGATCTAAAGACACAAAAATAGAATAAATTGTGATAAATGTTGGTCCCAGGTTTACATAAGTCTGTTGACATATTTAGCTTTGTCTTATGGAGCTAATGAGTCATATAGGACATACAAAAATGATACAAATAAAATTATAACAGTGCATGCTGGAATATTCTTTGATGCCATGTTGCCTGTCAAGCTGTCTTCTCATGCTGGTCTTTTTAATCACACCGTATAAATGCAATAAATGTTTGTGAAATAATAATTCTCTGGCAAAACTAGACTGACTGATGTGTATATTTGCTTTCAGCTCCTTAATGGGTAGCACTGCTGATGGACACCATCCAGCTGCTGTTCCTCTGGATCTATATTACAGTGCCAGCTTAATAGCAGGTGGAGGATTTACTTTAAGATTACACTGAAATAATGTGTCATCATGAGATTTCACCATAATATTTTTTCACTGTCACAGTGTCAGGGCTTTGTAGAACAAGTATATGTTCCACAGATGCAGTTCTGGGACCCAAAGCCAAAAATAAATTTCTGGCAATAACACTTACTTTAGAGAGCACTTCAGTACACCTAATAGTGCAGTGACATGTCAGTAATACTAACAAAGAACTTGATGTCTCATATTAGACAGTAAGGTCTTCCGTGGCAATGGCAATGTATTTAAAAATGGCAGTGGGATCCACTCTATTGCTGTCATGTAATACAACCCCAAATCAGAAAAGTTGGGACAAAAAGGAAAATGCAACTATAAAAACATGCAGCATGTCTTACATTTCCTTTATCTTGTATTTCATTGCAGACAGTATGAACCCAAGATACAATGGTGCATGAAAGTTTGTGAACCCATTAGAATTTTCTATATTTCTGCATAAATATGACATAAAACATCATCTGATTTTCACACAAGTCCTAAAAGTAGCTAAAGAGAACCCAGTTAAACAAATGAGACAAAAATATTATACTTGGTCATTTATTTATTGAGGAAAATGATCCAATATTACATATTAGCGAGTGGCAAAAGTATGTGAACCTCTAGGATTAGCAGTTAATTTGAAGGTGAATTTAGAGTCACGTGTTTTCAATCAGTGGGATGACAGTTGTGACTGGGCAGCCTGTTTTATTATAAAACAAGGATCTATCACAGTCTGTTCTTCATAACACATTTGTGAAAGTGTATCATCGTGTGAACAAAGGAGTTTTCTGAGGACCTCGGAAAAAGAGTTGTTGATGCTCATCAGGATGGAAAAAGTTACAAAACCATCTCTACAGAGTTTGGACTCCACCAATCCACAGTCAGACAGATTGTGTACAAATGGAGGAAATTCAAGACCATTGTTACCCTCCCCAGTAGTGGTCGACCAACAAAGATCACTCCAAGACCGAGGCGTGTAATAGCAGGTGAGATCACAGAGGACCCCAGGATAACTTCTAAGCAACTGAAGGCCTCTCTCACATTGGCTAATGTTCATTAGGTCATGAGTCCACCATCAGAAGAACACTGAACAACAATGGTGTGCATGGCAGGATGGCAAGGAAAAAGCCACTGCATACCAAAAAGTACATTGCTGTTCGTCTGCAGTTTACTAAAGATCACATGGAGTCAGAAAGTCAGAAGACTATTGGAAGAATGTTTTGTGGATGGATGAGACCAAAATAGAACTTTTTGGATTAAAAGAAAAGTGTTATGTTTGGATAAAAGAAAACACTGCATTCCAGCATAAGAATCTTATCCCATCTCTGAAACATGGTGGTGGTAGTATCACGGTTTGGGCCTGTTTTGCTACATCTGGGCCAAGACGGCTTGCCATCACACCAGATACTGAAAGCAAAAGTTCACATACTTTTGCCACTCAGTAATATGTAATATTGGATCATTTTCCTCAATAAATAAATGACCAAGTGTAATATTTTTGTCTCATCTGTTTAACTGGGTTCTCTTTATCTACTTTTAGTACTTGTGTAAAAAATCTGAAGATGTTTTAGGTCATATGCATCCATCCATGCATTTCTGGCCTGAAACACATTCCAACGTGTTGGGGCAGGGGCAATTTAGGGCTAGTAATGGAACAAAAATAATGATGTGATTTCAAACAGGTGAATATGATCATGATTTAATACAAAAGCAGTATCCTCAAAAGTATGAGTCTTTGTGGAGTAACTATGGGCAGAGGATCTCCAGTTTGTAAATGTAACGCTAGAAGGCGCGAGGAACGAGGAGACGAACGCAGGTTGAAAAAAGGGGTGATTTATTAAACAAAAGGCAACACAGCGAAAATAACAGGCGAGGACCGAAAACGGGTGGACAACGGAAAAGGGCCGAAGCCGGAAAACAGCCATGAAAAAAACACAAAAACAGGTAGGAAACAAGCAACGCAAACCGGGTGTGAAACAAACAGAACAAGGAAGTGAAAGAAAGCAAAGTACAACTCACTGTAGAATAGGGCAAGGACGGCGAAAGAGAGAGAGAGAGAGAGAGAGAGAGCACGGCGGAACGCGTAGAGACGCGAGACGAAGGGCGGCGTGTAGAAGCACAACCGACATAGGAACATCAATAATCCGCGCCAGCGTCTCTCACGGGCACGCTTTTATGGGAAGCCTCACAGCTGATCGCAATCAGAGCGATCGCGGTGAGGCTTCCTGGTTGGTTCGTGTCCCGGTGCGCGCTGCTGTGGCGCGTGACAGAGCCCCCCCCCCAAGGAGTCCAAGACGGAGCTAGGACTCCAGAAAGAGCCCCCCGGTCGCAGTCCTGTCTCGGGGGTCTCCTCGCCGGGCGGACCCTAGGAGGGGACCGCCAACAGTCGGGCGGTCGGCGTGTGGAGGCACCGATGAGGCGACGCTGGAGAGCGGGGGCGGCGAGGCGCCGCTTGAGAGCAGAGGGGATGACTGGAGGCAGACGCGCGGAGTCGACGGCTGGAGGCAGCAGAGCAGAGTCGGCGAGGCGATGCCCGAGAGCAGAGTCGGCGAGGCGATGCCCGAGAGCAGAGTCGGCGAGGCGACGATGCTTGACAGCAGAGTCGGCGAGGCGACGATGCTTGACAGCAGAGTCGGCGAGGGCGACGATGCTTGACAGGCAGAGTCGGCGAGGCGACGATGCTTGACAGCAGAGTCGGCGATGCGAAGATGCTTGACAAGCAGAGTCACACTGGGGGCGCGGCCGACGATGCGTGAACAGCACAGAGTCGGCGAGGCTGACGATGCTGAAACAGCAGGAGACCTGGAGGAGGCGACGATGCTTGAACAGCCGAGAGACGAGGGAGGCCCAGACGATGCTGGAACAGCAGAACTCACGAGGAGGGCGGACGCAGATGATGCTTGACAGCAGAGACGACGAGGCGGCGGCCCATGTGACACAGCCCAGAGGATCTTGAACGAGGACTATGGCCCATGCTTGAACAGCAGAGAGACGACGAGGCCGGCCATGCTTGACAGCCAGAGACGACGACGACGGCCCGCAATGCTGACAGCAGAGACGACGAGGCGTCCATGCTTGACAACAGAGACGACGAGGCGGCCATGCTTGACAGCAGGAGACGACGAGGCGCCAATGCTTGACAGCAGAGAACGACGAGCGAGCGGCCATGCTTGACAGCAGAGACGACGAGGCGGCCATTGCTTGACACCGAGAGACGACGAGAGCGGCCCATGCTTGACAGCAGAGACGGACGAGGCCGGCCATGCTTGACAGCAGAGACGACGAGGCGGCCATGCTTGACCAGCAGGCAGAGGACGAGACGAGGCGGCCATGCTTGACAGCCGAGAGACGACGAGGCCGGCCATGCCTTGACAAGCAGAGACGACGAGGTAGGCCGGGCCATGCTTGACAAGCAGAGACGACGAGGCGGTGCCATGCTTTTGACAGAAAGAGACGACGAGGCGGCCATGCTTGACAGCAGAGACGACGAGGCGGCCAGCTTTTTTGACAGCAGAGACGAGGCGGCGATGCTTGTCAGCAAGAGGCGAGGAGGCGGCGATGCTTGTCAGCAGCAAGAGGCGAGGCGGCGATGCTTGTCAGCAGGTCTGAGACGGGGGGGGGGTGGGGGTGGGGTTGGGGGTGGGTTGTTGTGTGTTTTATTTTTTGTGTTTTTGGGTTGTGTTTTTTGAGTGATTTTTTTGTATAGGTTGTAGTGTTTTTAAATAAAATTGACGGGGGTGCTTGACAGCCAGGGTCCCGTGGACGACGGGGTGCGGCTTGACATTCAGGGTCGGTGGACGACGGGGGGGTGCTTGACAGCAGGGTCGTGAACGACGGGGGTGCTTGACAGCAGGGTCGTGGACGACGGGGTGCTTGACCAGCAGGGTCGTGGGACGACGGGGTGTCTTGACAGCAAGGAGCGTGGACGACGGGGTGCTTTGACAGCTAGGGTCGTGGACGGACGGGGTGCTTGGAACAGCAGGGGGGTTCGTGGACGACGGGGGTGCTTTGACAGCAGGGTTCGTGGACGACGGGGTGCTTGACAGCAGAGTCGTGGACGACGGGGGTGCTTGACAGCAGAGTCGACGACTTGAGTCTCCGTTGGAGGAGACAGTCCCTGAAAAATTTCCTCTGGGGGTTGCCACTGGAAGTGCAGACGTGGGCCGACTGTCCGTTGGTGCAGGAGTGGGCACGACTGTCCGTGGGTGCAGGAGTGGGCACGACTGTCCGTGGTGCATGGAACTGGCAAGAGCATAAAACGGGACCACCTACTACTACCCGGTAAACCGCAGGTTCAGACTCGGAACTAGATCGGAAACTAAGAGGATCTGAAGCGAGACTAGAGCGATTAAGAGATACGAGCTATCAAGAACCTAGAGGTTCCTGAAGCGAGGTTAGAGTCGTTTTAGACGACACGAGTATCGAGAACTAAGGAGGTTCTGAAACGAGAGACTTGGAGTGATTACTGACCGGACTTAGTACTGTTGCAAGCTGACGCTTGGTTTTAGGGCCGGTCCGGCTGGTGGCAAGCTTGGAATCCAACACTTTTACTTTACCAACCAAGGCAGCCTGGACAGCGGGCGAACGGGGTTTTCTAAAAACCCGTGGCTTCGGTACCCCCTGTGCAACCCTGGTGGGGACAACGCAAAAGCAAACGAACAACAAGCACTCTTATAGGAGCTGCCCCACCAGTTCTGGTCTGAAGCACCGGCCATAAATGGGTGGCCCAAATAATAAGGGCTTCCCCAGTAAGGCGAAAGAGAAAAAACAAAGAACAAAAGACCACCCCAGCATAATCGGTCCTCCGGGGGATATAACTGAAAAAATGCAAACAATCATCAACAAAAGTAAGGCAACGAGCTGGGATTCAACACCGTTTGAAACGGCCGGGGAGGAAAGAAAAATCGGGGATCCCTGCCGTCTCCATGTGGGCGGATTATTCTGTAACGCTAGAAGGCGCGAGGAAGGAGGAGACGAACGCAGGTTGAAAAAAGGGGTGATTTATTAAACAAAAGGCAACACAGCGAAAATAACAGGCGAGGACCGAAAACGGGTGGACAACGGAAAAGGGCCGAAGCCGGAAAACAGGCACGAAAAAAAAACAAAAACGGGTAGGAAACAAGCAACGCAAAACGGGTGTGAAACAAACAGAACAAGGAAGTGAAAGAAAGCAAAGTACAACTCACTGTAGAATAGGGCAAGGACGGCGAGAGAGAGAGAGAGAGAGAGAGAGAGAGAGAGAGAGAACAGCGGAACGCGTAGGGACGCGAGACGAAGGGCGGCGTGTAGAAGCACAACCGACATAGGAACATCAATAATCCGCGCCAGCGTCAATAATCCGCGCCAGCGTCTCTCACGGGCACGCTTTTATGGGAAGCCTTACAGCTGATCGCAATCAGAGCGATCGCGGTGAGGCTTCCTGGTTGGTTCGTGTCCCGGTGCGCGCTGCCGTGGCGCGTGACAGTAAACAAATGCATGAGAAAATTATTAAAATGTTTAAAAACAATGTTCCTCAAAAAAGACTGGAAGAGATTTGGAATGGATCCTCAAAAAAGATTTGGAAAGGATATGTCTCCTTCTACAGAGCATAATATCATTAAACGATTCAAGGAATCTGGAGGAATTTCAGTGCATAAAGGAGACTGGTCACCCTGATCACTGATCTGTCAGACAGCACTGCATCAAGAACCGCTATTCATCAATAGCTGATATAACCACATGGGCAAGGGAATACTTTATCAAACCTTTGTCAGGCGCTGCAATATGGAGTTACATTCACAAATGCCACTTAAAACCTTACTGTACAACAAAGAAGCCTCAGGTTAACCCTGTCCAGAAGCAGCATCAATTTCTCTGTACTCTGAACCATCTGGGATGAACTATCACACTGAAAGTGTATTAAGGTCAGACAAATCAGTATTCCAGACCTTTTCTTGAAGAAATAGACACTGTGTGCGCTGGACCAAATATGAAAAGGACCATCCAGACTGCTAACAGTAACAAGTCCAAAAGCCAGGCTCTATTATGGTATGGGCTTGTGTCAGTGCCCTTGGCAAAGGTAAATTACACTTCTGCGTTGGCAGCACTAATGCCAAAAAGTACAATTTTTAGATTTTTGTGCTACATATGATGCTTCCAAGATGACTTTTCCAGGGACATACATGCATTTTTCCACAAGACAATGCAAAACCACTTGCTGCAAACATTACAAAGGTATGGGTCTTGGGTGGCCTGTAGTCCTGACCTGTTCCCAGTAGAGAATATGTGGGAATTTTTAAATAAAAAATATGACGATCATGTACTCTTGCACACCTTAAGACGTGATTGCAGGAACAGTGGGACAAAATAAAACCTGAAACACTTAATCACTTGGCATCCTTGGTGTCAAAAAATCTTTTAAGTTTTGTGAGAAGGAATGGCAACATTACAAAATGGTAAATGCTTTACATTTTTTGGAATGTTTTGCAGGCCTGAAATGCAGGAATGGTTGTATATTAACAAAAGAAATGACCAGACAAACCAAGACATACATGCATCTTGGGAACATACTGTCTCCAATTAAATAAATGTCAAAGTAAATGTAAGTAACACTTTGTTTATTTCATTATTTGTATTTTATATACTGTCCCATTTTTTATTTGGGGTTATATAACATGGAGCATGCTGTTTGACAAGCCAGAGCCAAACAGAAAAAAATACTGCCCTTTTTAGCCTAGCATGAAAAGCTGGAATTCTGAGCACCAATTAGTTATGTTTTAAATGTATTTTATTAACTTGAACAGTGGAGAGGAATCAGAAGCTTAACCTTGTTTTCTGTTCAGATATTATCCTCCAAAAGACCACGGTCTGCTAATAACTGATAAAAGACTCTCAGTGAACATTGTTCCATGATTATATTACCACTCTCCACCTGTCTAAGTCATGATCCAAGTCATAACTTTCTGGGTGTAAAGTTAATAATGCTGCATCAGCTGGTCAGCAATAGTATTCTCATTCTGAGCACAACATGTATATCATGCTAATACTAAGTAAAATTCTAGACCATTTCTATGGGTATTGCTTTAAACATCTGCTAGTTCATCGCAATGGTCTGTCTGGTGTATTATATACGCAACAAGCAGTCTTTTCGACAAGACAGATTTATTACGGATTAAAGCAATTCTTCAGCCACACCAACAATATCAGTAACAGATCCCTTGGAAGAGGGTTACTCGGCCAATGGAATGCCGCAGTACTTTCTTCTCTCACACAGCCCTTGTTTTCAACACTGCATTGTCTGAGTCTGTACATTCATCCATGGCATTTATTACTATTTCCATTAGCAAACTGTTTTTCCAAATTGTTATAATGCTGTTGTGTTTGGCTGTTTTAACACAACTGGCAGTTTCCACCCACTAGCTGTTCAGAGGATGGAAAACTTTCTGGTAAAAAATCTGGCACAATAAATCTACCTCTGACAAGCAGAGCTGGAGTGGATCTTTTTTTAAAAGGTCTTTTTTCTAAGCTCTGGGCGCTTGTAGTCCTGGTTCCATCTTGATTTCAGTTATGCTACATTTGCCTCCACACACACACACCTTTCTTGAGTGGTTATCATAAACATTTTTCAAGTTAATTCATGAAAAACCAGCAGAGACTACAGAATGTCTTTACTACATTGGATATATTAGTGTTTTGTGCAGACTTATACCCCATATCTCACATACTGCAAGAAACTGAGCCTTACATATGTAATGATATAGAAGGCTGTTTCCTTATTAGTATGAATTAGTCATGATGGCAGTGGATAATTGTTGATCTTTATGCCATAGGTTTTCTATGTAAGAATCTAATAATTCTAGTGAACCTCCTTGTGAAGCAGGTAGAGTAAAATCTGATCAATTTGTTGAATCACATGTTTTATATAAATATGACCTAAAATATCATCACATTGTCACACATGTCCAAAAAGTAGATAAAGAGAACCCAGTATAAGGAGAACTCAAATTCAGAACAGATGTCCATGATATGAGAGACATGACATTACATCTCTGGGGACCTCAGAGTTGTTGATGCTCATCAAGCTGGAAACAATTACAAAACTATCTCTAAAGAGTTTGGACTAAACCAATCCACAGTCAGACAGATTGTGTACAAATGGAGAAGGTGCAAGACCACTGTTACCCTCACCAGGAGTGGTTGACCAATAAAGATCAAAGAGCAAGACTTTTAATAGTCCACAAGGTCACAAAGGATCCCAAGATAATTCTAAGAAACTACAGAACCCTCTCACATTTTCTAATGTTAAAGTTCACAAGTCCACCATCAAAAAACAACAACAAAATGATGTGCATGGCTGGGTTGCTGTACAAAAATAACACTGCCGCCCATGACATAGCAAGTCAGCAGGTTACTGGAAAATAACTTTATGGACAGATGAGACCAAATGTTTGAATGAGAAGCGTTGTGTCTGGAGAAAACATGGTAGTGATACTATCATGGTTTCGGCCTGTTTGTTTGCATTTATTCCAGGACAGCTTGACATTACTAATGGAACAATGAATTATGAATTAAACCAGCAAATCTGTCCAAGAACTGAATCTAAAGAGAATGTGTCTTGCAGAGCCACACAGTGGCTCTATGCACACAATACATTCTACCAAAAATGGTTAAAAAGGAATACAAGTAAATGTTTTGGAATGGTCATGCTAAAGTCCTGACTGTAATCCAATAGAAATGTTGTGGAAACAATTTATGTTAGGAAATCCACCAACATCCCAGAGCAGAAACAGTTCTGTATGGAGGAAAGGGGTGAAATTCTCCAACAACCCTGAACTGAATTAAGTACCGTGGGGCAAAAAAGTATTTAGTCAGTTACTGATTGTGCAAGTTCTCCTAATTAGAAACATGACAGAGGTCTGGCATTTTCATCACAGGTACACTTCAACTATGAAAGAGAAAATGCGAAAAAAAAATCCAGGAAATCAAATTGTAGGATTTTTAAAGAATTTAGTTGTAAATTATGGTGGAAAATAAGTATTTGGTCAATAACAAAAGTTCAACTCAATACTTTGTAACATAGCCTTTGTTGGCAATGACAGAGGTCAAACGTTTCCTGTAAGTCTTCACCAGGAATGCACAAACTGTAGCTGATATTTTGGCCCATTCCTCCATGCAGATCTCTCTAGAGCAGTGATGTTTTGGGGCTGTCACTGGGAAACACAGACTTTCAACTCCCTCCACAAATTTTCTATGGGGTTGAGGTCTGGAGAGTGGCTAGGCCACACCAGGGCCTTGGAATGCTTTTTACAGAGCCACTCCTTCATTGCCTGAGTGGTGTGTTTGGGATCATTGTCATGCTGGAAGACCCAGCCACGTTCCATCTTCAATGCTCTCACTGATGGAAGGAGGTTTTGGCATAAAATCTCACAATACATGGCCCCGTTCATTCTTCCCTTAACACAGATCAGTCATCCTATCCCCTTTGCAGAAAACAGCCCCAAAGAATGATGTTTCCACCCCCATCCTTCAAAGTAGGTATGGTATTCTAGGGATGCAACTCAGCATTCTTCTTTCTCCAAACACGACGAGTTAAGTTTTTCCCAAAAAGTTCTATTTTGGTTTCATCTGACCACATGATATTCTCCCAATCCTCTTCTGGATCATCCATATGCTCTCTGGCAAACTTCAGACGAGCCTGAACATGTACTGGCTTAAGCAGGGGGACTGCAGGATCTGAGTCCCTCTCGGTGTAGTGTGGTACTGATGGTACCCTTTGTTACTTTGCTCCCAGCTCTCTGCAGGTCATTCAACAGGTCCCTCCGTGTAGTTCTGGGATTTTTGCTCTTGGCCATGGTTGAGTTTGTAGTCTGACTGTTTGACGCTGAGGACAGGTGTCCTTTTTACAGATAATGAGGTCAAACAGGTGCCATTAATATAGGTAATGAGTGGAAGACAGAAGAGCTTCTTAAAAAAGAAGGTATGTGAGAGCCAGAAATCTTGCTTTGTTTTAGCGTGACCAAATACTTATTTTCCACCATGATTTACAATAAAATTCTTTAAAAATCCTACCATCTGATTTCCTGGATTTTTTCCCTCATTTTGCCTAATTGAAGTCTACCTATGATGAAAATTACAGACCTCTCTCATCTTTCTAAGTAGGATAACTTACACAATCAGTGGCTGACTAAATACTTTTTCCCACTGTAGGAATAAAAATGAATTAAGGAGTAAAATGAATTGCCTGTCTTTAGAGTCACCCCTGATGTGCACAGCAGAAGGCAAAAATAGTAAGCATTGCTGGGATTTGCAGCAGTGTGATTCATCCCTCATAGGTCAAAGCACTGTCGTGAAACTGAAAACAAAGGAATGTGTTTCAATTATTAAGTGTATGTATGTTTGACTCTATATTTGGTTTCATATTTTCAGCTTTATACCTTTACAAAGATAGTTTTAGGATAAAAATAAGCAAGATTGCAAGAGAGAGAAGGAAAATAACTTGAATTTGGTAAACAAAAAGCACTGCCATCTTCCCATTACCCAAAGAGTATACATAAAGCAGGTCCATTATCTGGATCTAATAGATGTATCATGTCGTGTATATAAGTCCAAAAATGGACCACAGCAACTTCAACACATGAACAGGAATTGCATACAACGGAGTGTCTATAATTCAACAAGTACAAGCTCCATTTCCAATGAAGTTGGGACATTGTGTAAAACATAAATAAAAACAGAATACAATGACTTGCAAATTCTTTTCAACCTATATTAACCCAAATACACTACAAAGACAAGATATTTAATGTTCAAACGGATAAACTTTATTGATTTTTGCAAATATTCACTCATTATGAATGTGATGTCTGTAACACGTTCCAAAAAAGTTGGGACAGGAGCATGTTTACCACTGTGTTAAATCACCTGTCCTTTTAACAACACTCAATAAGCGTCTGGGAACTGAGGACACTAATTGTTGAAAATTTGTAGGTGGAATTATTTCCATTCTTGTTCATGTACAACTTCAGTTGCTAGACAGTTCGGGGTCTCCATTGTTGTATTTTGCGCTTCATAATGCACCACACATTTTCAATGGGAGACGGAACTGCAGGCAGGTCAGTCTAGTACCCACAATCTTTTACCACAAAACAACAATGTTTGAAGCATTAATGGTGCCTTCACAGAAGTTACCCATGCCATGAGCACTAACACACCCCATACCATCAGAGATGCTGGCACTGACAACAATCCGGACAGTCCTTTTCCTCTTTGGCCCCGAGGACACGACATCCATGGTTTCCAAAAACAATTTGAAATGTGGACTCGTCAGACCACAGGACACTTTTCCACTTTGCGTCAGTCCATCTCAGATGAGCTCGGGCCCAGAGAAGCCGGTGGCGTTTTTGGGTGTTGTTGATAGTGTATATGGCTTTCACTTTGCATGGTAGAGTTTTAACTTGCATTTGTAGATGGAGCGACAAACTGTGTTCACTGACAGTGGTTTTCTGAAGTGTTCCTGAGCCCATGTGGTAATATCCGTTACAGAATGATGTCGGTTTTTAATGCAGTGCCACCTGAGGGATTGAAGGTCACAGGCATTCAATGTTGGTTTTCAGCCTTACCGCTTACTTACAGAGATTTCTCCAGATTTTCTGAATCTTTTGATGATATTAAGGACTGTAGATGATGAAATCCCTAAATTCCTTGCAATTGCACATTGAGAAACGTTGTTCTTAAACTGTTGGACTCTTTGCTCACGGAGTTGCTCTCAAAGTGATGAGCCCCATCCTTTTTGTGAACGACTGAGCCTTTGGTTTATTTTAGTTTACTTTCGGTTTAACCCCTCATTTCTAGCGATCACGCACTTCCGTTTTTATTCCTTTCCTTGCCCTCGGATGCTGAGCACTGTTCTGTGCCTGCATGTCCCAGCAAGGAACGTAACTCGCGCTGTGCACACGCTAGGCAGTGCGCCCGTCCTTTTTGGGGCTCGCGCATGCGGGGTGATGTCAGCCCCCCTCCCTTCGCTCTCCCTCTAGCATCAGTCTGAGCTTCTATGTGTGTGGGCTAGTGTTGCTTGTCCTCACTCACAGAGGCTCGTTGGCTGTTTGTTCATTTAGATCCTCAGTGGTCTTGTGGTGCGGTCGGTTAAATCACTACTTATTGATGAGTCTGCCCAGGGTTCAATTCCCAGCCACTGAGGCAGTTTTCCTTCTGTATATTTAGTTTCTTTTTTATTTCTATTTTGGTTCATTAATTACATCTGGAGCTAACTGCATTTGGGTCCTTAATTAAGAAAAAATCTGTAACGACCCCCAGCACTGTGTGGATGTCCCCCAGGTACTGATGGTAATGCCGACTTGGCTATATTGTGCACGCAGCCATTGATTGTGGCACGATTGCCATCAGCTGTCAGCAGCATTATTTAAGAGCTTGCTCTTGCACTGACAGCATGGCACTCTCGTACACCGTATGCGGTTCGCCTCGCTTCCGCGGTGCATTCTGTGATCCCCACACGTACACACGAGACCTCACCCATCTCACGCTCTCACAGAGCAGACCCCGGCTTTTGAGCGATCGTTTTTTCTCCTCCTTTTTTTGAGTTGGTCAGGGACAGCGAACGGACTGAGCCCGCTTAGGGGCTCAGTTCCTGTAGGACTGGGAAGCCTGAGGTAACCTTCTGTTCAGGGTTTAGTTATAGCGTAGGATAAGCCATTTCGTTTTCTTTTGTGTTTTTGCGATCACTTTTTAGCGATTGCTTCGATTCTTTCCTCGTTCCCGGATGCTTAGTGCTGTTCTGCGCCTGGGCGATCCGGCCCTTTTTCAGGCTCGTTCGCGTGGGGTGACGTCTATCACCCCTCCCTTCGCTCTCCCCCCTGCGTGAGCCTGAGCTTCTGTGTGTGCGTGTGTGAGCTTTCCCTCACACACACAGGAGCCTGTTTTTGTTAGTTATTTGTTTGGGTATGCCTCAGTGGTCTGGTAGCGTGTTCGGTAAATCTACATAGCACTGACCCAGCCGACCAGGGTTCAAATCCCAGCTACTGAGGTGGCTTTCTTTTTGTGAACCTTTTTCTTTTCACTCATTTATATTTTGGTTCACTTCTTCCATCTTGAGCTAACTGCGATTGGGTCCTCACCTAGTTTATTCTTTTGTTTTCACGGAGCGCCATAATGTTGGGATGGCGACTCGTAACAGTTTGAACATTAAATATCTTGTCTTTGCAGTGTATTCAATTGAATATGGGTTGAAAAGGGATTTGCAAATCATCATATTCTGTTTTTATTTATGTTTTACACAACGTCCCAACTTTATTGGAGTTGGGGTTATACTTTAAAAAGTGAAATTACTATGCATGATGTGCTCCTTTCAGCTGAACACTGACAACAAACTGAGCAGTGATGTGGATTAAGTGCAGACACATACCAACATTATATAGGTATTAATTGCATTTAGTGGCTTTCTGGCACTCTCTGGCACTGCCTAGCATCAACATTTCTGTATGGGGCTATTTGAGAATAGAGCTGTCACTTTAGAATCAACTCATGTTGACTCAGATGAGTTCAGGTGACAAATGTCTACTGATTTTTAAAGGGAGCTTCTAGAAGTAGACATTTCTCAAACTTTTTCTAGCCCAGAATGTGACATATGATCAACTAGGTGTGAAGCTGTTCTATTATAGAAAGATGTCTTGTGATTTTTAGTATTCACATGGTCAGTGGTGGTACCTTGAGGTCCCTTCAGTATGTGTCAGCTTTGTTTAAAGTGATGAGGAGTTCTACCAGCAGCTGCTATAATCCACATCAAACCTTCACAGCCTTTATTATCTTATGACAGATATGATTATAATTAGGTTGAGATGATCAGGATGATGCTGATAGGTAGGGATGGGTATTGGAAAGGACGAGACACATCATAATACATGGGTCACTATACAATTGTATCACGAAACGTTCTGTCATGATGCATATTGCGATATTCCACATACTTCACTGAAAATACAAGTTAACACATCAAATACAAGTTAATAATGTAATACATCACATCATATTGATAATTCAGCGGACAAACTGAATCAAAATCCTGTACTGCAACATCTACAGGATGGAGATTGTAGTTTACATCCCATTTAAAATGTGTTTTGTCTTCCTTCAAAAAAATAGTTGCTTTGAGCTGAAAATCAGTGTAGTATATCATGGAAAAAAATAGATGTAGTAAATCACGAAAAAAATATCACGATGTATGGCTGTATTGACTTTTTAAAAATCTTAAAAATTTTTTTTTTTTTTAAAGTTCACATTCTCAGTAATTCAGCAGTTACAGTAATACAACAGACAGTTTGTGTGTGTTCCATTCTCTAGCATTTTGGTTTACGGGGTAGGGGGTGCAATTTAATTATTGTAGTACATATTACTGTCGCCCTAGGCTTGCTCAATTTGGGAATGGACGTAGTTATTAGGAGATAATCTAAACTTGTAAAGTTGCTTTGAGACAATGCTCCATTGTAAAAAGCGCTATATAAATTACATCTTGTTGCCTTCACATCAAATCTAAAAGTTGTAAAACCAGAAACTTGATGAAATATTCCTGTGCTATCTGAATTTTCACACTTCCCCTGCAATTATGTAGTTCAACAATGTGCAGGTCCATTTCCAAGGATGTTTATTTTGATCCACAAAGGGCCAGTATCACTGCACGTTTTCATTCCATCCAGGCAGAAGAACACTCAATACATAAGTTGCTAAAGAGCTACGAAACTATATAGAACCACAGAACCATGTAATACTAGATGTCACAGTGCTCAGGTAAGCTCCTATATACCTGAGCTCCCAGGTATCGCCAATAACATGATAGGCGGCTATTAAGATCGGCGCAGTTGCGATCACAATACCGAACCCATCCCTGCGTGACAAACGAGCCAATGCCGCCCTCTAGCAGCACAAGACTGGCTTGTAATAGTACCCCCATAATAGTACCCTGTTCAGGGGTGAAGCTAGATCCGACAAGGCCAATGAAAAAGGTTAGCACAAGTCACCTGGCTGGGCAAAGAGGCGCCAATGACATTGGCACTGAGGTCACCATAGCGCAGAGGTCGGCGGTAGCGACCCTGGCACAGGGTCAGCACAATGGGCTCAGGTACAGAGCTACAATGCACGACATGTTCAGGTACGGAGCTAGGCAGCGCTAACGGCTCAGGTACGGCACCAACATGCTCAGGTATGGATTTAAGAGGCGCGGTGTGCTCAGGTATGGCGCTAGGCGGTGCTAATGGCTCAGGTATGAAGCTAAAATGTTCAGGTACGGAGCTAAGAGGTGCAGCATGCTCAGGTATGGAGCCAGGTGGCTCTAACAGCTCAGGTACGGAGCTAACGTGCTCAGGTACGGAGCTAGTGGGCCAAACCAGCCCTCTCACTGGCCCTCTGAATGCGGAAGTCTGCATTTATGGCAATGTCATAAAGCTCGGCAAGGAAGAGGACTGACAAAAGCTCGTCCCTTAGCGCTTTGTTGAGGCCATGCTTGAATTAACGACCAGTGATTAAGGCCAGAACCCACAGCTAGCTGGTTGAAATCCCTCACATATTCAGCATCCTGTTTGGGGCCCTGACAAAAGTAAAAATACTGGGCAGGTCGATGGGCTCCACCTGTGGGTAAGGGTCCATGTAAGTGGTGGGTGGAGACAAAGCAAAGTGACTGCGCGGCTCAGCAGAGTCGGGATGCCACACTGGATCATCACTGACCCAAGAGTAAAGGATGGACTTCCTAAAGCTAAGTGGGACCCAACCAGAGACTGATGACGCCATCTCCAGCGAGTGGGGAACTCCATACTGGAGGTCCAGGAGCTAATGCTGTGTCCAAATATTAGTCGCAGCTTTCTGTTACAGTTCGCCATAATGAAACAAAGGCGAACCGTGAAAATAAAAAAATATAATATAATAAAAAGTATTTTAGGACCCAATTGCAGATAGCTCCAGATGGAAATGGTGAACCAAGATAATTAAAAGAAAAGAAAATAAATTAAACGGAAAAAAGAAAACAACTTCAGTGACTGAGAATCAAATCCTGGGCAGAGGTGTTGGAAATGGCTGTTTTAACCAAACGTGCCACTCAAATACTGAAGATAAATGAAACAGAATTTCAAAAGTAAAGAGGCTCCGTCAGCACCCCTAAGCTGAGGTAAGCTTACGGCGTAGCTCCACTGCACCAATGGCGTAAGCAGGTCTGCGCGAAAGCGAATCACGGTTCTCCCGTGGCTTAAGGAAGTGTAATTTGGACGTGAAAGTGAAAAGATGAGACTAAGTAAGCAGCACAGCGCCTTTCCGAGTGTGATCACGTGGGGAGCGCTACTTTTCCCAATCTAAGACTGAAGAGGGAGGGGTGAATTAAAGCCCAGAGGGCTGTTGGCAAACAAGGAAGATGGCAAAACCGAGAAGGGGACAAAGGCGCATGAGCCTTAACGTACCTTGGACCTTTTAGTCCTACATGACCTACCTCCTTTGCGAGACAGGTCTAACCAATCTCCCTAACATGAGAACAAAACAAACCACGAATGAGCACATGCGAGACAGATGAGGTCTGGGGATAAATCGCTGTTACATAGATAAAGATGCGACACCCAACAGTGCTCAGGTAAGCTCTTATATACAGTGAGGCAAAAAAGTATTTAGTGCAAGTTTAGTGCTGATTGTGCAAGTTTTCCTACTTAGAAAGATGAGAAAGGTCTGTAATTTTCATCATAGGTACACTTCAACTATAAGAAACAAAATGAGAAAAAAAATTCAGGAAATCACATTGTATTATATGTAAAGAATTTAATTGTAAATTATGGTGGAAAATAAGTATTTGGTCAATAACAACAGTTCAACTCAATACTTTGTAACATAACCTTTGTTGGCAATGACAAAGGTACACACTGTAGCTGGTATTTTGGTCCATTCCTCCATGCAAATCTCCTCTAGAGCAGTGATGTTTTGGGGCTGTCGCTGGGAAACACAGACTTTCAACTCCCTCCACAAATTTTCTATGGGGTTGAGGTCTGGAGACTGGCTAGGCCACTCCAGGACCTTGAAATGCTTTTTACGGAGCCACTCCTTCATTTCCCGAGTGGTGTGTTTGGGATCATTGTCATGCTGAAAGACCCAGCCACGTTCCATCTTCAATGATGGAAGGAGATTTTTGGTTAAAATCTCACTAAACATGGCCCCGTTCATTCTTCCCTTAACAAAGATCAGTCGTCCTGCCCCCTTTGCAAAAAAACAGCTCCAAAGCATGATGTTTCCACCCCCAAGCTTCCCAGTAGGTATGGTGTTCTTGGGCTGCAACTCAGCATTCTTCTTCCTCCAAACACGATGAAGTTGAGTTTTTACCAAAAAGTTCTGTTTTGGTTTCATCTGACCACATAATATTCTTCCAATCCTCTTCTGGATCATCCATATGCTCTCCGGCAAACTGCAGATGGGCCTGGACATGTACAGCCTTAAGCAGGATCTGAGTCCCTCTTGGTGTAGTGTGTTACTGATGGTAGCCTTTGTTATGTTGGTCTCAGCTCTCTGCATTCATCAGGTCCCTCCGTGTAGTTCTGGGATTTTTGTTCACCGTTCTCATGATCATTTTGACCCCACGGGATGAAATCTTGCGTGGGGTCCCAGATCAAGAAAGATTATAAATGGTCTTGTATGTTTTCCATTTTCTTACAATTGCTCCCACAGTTGATTTATTCACACCAACCTGCTTGCCTATTGTAGATTCACTCTTCCCAGCCTGATGCAGGTCTACAATTTTCTTCCTGGTGTCCTTCAACAGCTCTTTGGTCTTGGCCATGGTTGAGTTTGGAGTCTGACTGTTTGAGACTGTGGACAGGTGTCTTTTATACAGATAACGAGGTCAAAACAGGTGCCCATTAATACAGGTAACAAGTGGGAGGACAGAAGAGCTTCTTCAAGAAGAACTTACAGGTCTGTGAGAGCCAGAAATCTTGCTTGTTTGTGAGTGACCAAATACTTATTTTCCACCATAATTTACAATTCAATTCTTTAAAAATCCTACAATGTGATTTTCTGGCAATTTTTTTTTCTCATTTTGTTTCTCATAGTTTAAGTGTAACCTATGATGAAAAGTACAGATCTCTCTCATTAGAGTAGGAGAGTCTCACAAGTAGGAGTCTCACAATTAGTGGCTGACTAAATACTTTTTTGCCCCACTGTACCTGAGCTCCCAGGTGTCGCCAATAACATGATAAGCGCCTATTAAGACCGGCGCAGGCGCGATCACAATACCACACCCGTATCTGTGTGACAAACAAGCCAACGCCACCCTCTAGCGGCACAAGACTGGCTCGTAATATACCACTGTATTTATTTTCATGTTTTATTCCCACATTTCCTTGACAGAGTCATGGTGCCTATCTTGGAGAACACAGCATGCAAGTGTAAACAGGACAGGGATGATTCTGACCAGCCTCCACTCCCTCAGACAAATACAATTGTGTCTGCATGTGACAACCAACACAACTGGAATTGTAATAATGTTTTCATTATTTATTTGAATAATGTTGTTATTATTCTAAATGCATGGTCCAATATACATATTATTGTGCTTTTAAAAAATGTAAAAATGTCATTAAAAATGCAATTTCAGCAGAATACCTGTATTTTCTTTTTACTTTAATAGTGAATGTCTGTACTTCATGTACAAGCTAGCCAACCAAATGAAAATGAGAAGAACAGATCTAGGACACTATCCAGTATGAAGTTGAGATGTCGTAGGGAAAAATACCGTAGCATTACAGATTTCCCCACAAGAATCAACCAACTGTTTTTCTTTACAGTAGACAGTCGGGGTTGAATTTTGGTTTAAAAATGACAACAAAAGCCTGTTGTCTAGGACAGAGTCTTTTGGACAGATGTGATGAAGATTAACCTGAAGGAGAGTGATTGAATATGGAAACTGTGAAAAAAAGGAAGTACTTGCGAGCCAAAGGAAAATACATAATCTGTGAAACAAGTTGGCAATGGCATGCATGGCTATGAAGTGGAAAGCTTGTCTTTACTGATGATGTGACTGCTGAAAGAAGCAGGATGAGTTCTGAAATATATAGTATAATCATTACTGCTTTGATCCAAACAAATGCCCCAAAGCATACTCGCTTTAACTTTTTGAGCTCTATATTTTATGTTTGTTTATTAAAATAAATTATATTTTGTCAATTATGCTTCAATAACGTAAAATATTTTGCTTATATTTACCCAGCCTCCCACATATTAAATATATTGGCTTCTGTAGATTGTCACGCCGGCTGTACGTTTCAGGAAGCACACGCAGGGAGGGTGATCTGAACACAGGCGGCGTTTATTGAAGAAACTGAAACAAGTTACCGACACGATAACGGAACACAGAACTTACACACGAGATTAAGGATCGGAACTAGGACTAGAATAGGAATACCGGCAAACCAGGCGTTTAACGAGGAGATTACGCGAACGGATCACGGACGGAGTGAGAGACACAGTAGGTGACGTGATAGAGGCTTGAAAAACGATAAGATGCATGATAGTGAAGGACGCGATACTAGGAAGCGGTACGGAAGGTAGAGAAGCGGATAGAATGATGAGGAGACGAGCGTAAACACGCTAGAGACGTGATAGAATAGAAGGGGCTTGTGACATGGTAGGGACCACAAGACTCAGCGATGAGTCTGTGGAGGTGAGCGGTATATATAGGGACGTGGAATGCACTAGAAACAAGAGGCAGGTACAGGTGATAGAAGGAGGAGAAGAGAGAAAGCGCAAGAAAGCAGTGGAAGGTGATGGAACGCAGTGGAAGGTGGGCATGGCAAGCAGGTGAGCGAGTGAATGTGACAGAGCCCCCCCCATGGAGTCCGAGACGGAGCTAGGACTCCACGGATGGCCCCACGGGGACTCTGGACGGTCTGGTGGTTTCCTCTCTGGGCGACGGTCGGGAGGATTCTGGAAGATACCGGGCTCCTGATGATCCAGACCGATGGACCCGACACAGCTTGACGGGGGAAGGCCGAGACGAGGGTCAGGATCAGGGCTGGAGAATGATGACTTGGTAGGAGGCCTGGTGGCCGACGACCTCTGGAAGGCCCCGAGGACAGACGACTTCTGGTAGGCCTCAGGGACTGACGACTTCTGGAAGGCCTCGGGGACTGACGACCTCTGGTAGGCCTCAGGGACTGACGACCTCTGGTAGGCCTCGGGGACTGACAACCTCTGGTAGGCCTCGGGGACTGACAACCTCTGGTAGGCCTCGGGGACTGACGACTTCTGGAAGGCCTCGGGACTGACGACCTCTGGTAGGCCTCGGGGACTGACGACTTCTGGAAGGCCTCGGGGACTGACGACTTCTGGAAGGCCTCGGGGACTGACGACTTTTGGAATGTCTCGGGACTGATAACTTCTGGAAGGCCTCGGGGACTGACGACTTCTGGAAGGCCTTGGAGACTGACGACCTTGGAGCAGGCATGGGGACTGACGACCTCTGGAAGGCCACATGGATGAATGATCTAGGCACAGGGACTGGGACCAACGGTCTAGGTGTAGGTATTGGACTTGGCGAGCGTGGTGCAGGGACTGGAACAGACGATCTTGGCGTAGGTATTGGGATGGAAGACCTCGGAGCTGGTACTGGGATTGACGATCTCGGTGTAGGAACCGAGAGTGTCAACCCTGGAGCTGGTACTGGGACTGAAGACCAAGAGGCAGGCACGGGGTCTGATGATCTCTGGAAGATCTAAGGAACAGACGATCTGGGAGAAGGTGCAGGAACCGGGAGTGATGACCTCAGTGTAGGCACTGGACATGGTGACCGTTGTGCAGGAACGACCTTGGCCGAACTGACGACCTTGGCATAAGCAGTGGGGCGGACGACCCTGGTGCGGGACCCGGAGCTGACGGCTTCTGGAAGGCCTCAGACTCAGGTGGTCCTAAGAAGGTCCTGGATGACTTTTGAGGGGTCCCCGACTTGACTGACTCAGGGACGAATACTGACTTGGATGGATTCTGGTCGGGTTTAGACATACTAGGGACAGAGTCAGGGGTAGAGGCACTCAGGATGGATTCGGGCGAAAATAGAAGGTATTCAGACAAAGATGAAGGTTGGTCAAACACAGACAGATTAGGAACAGATTCAGAAGTAGACATACTCTTGACAGACTCAGATGAACATGGAAAGGACTGGGGTAGAGAGAGGACAGATTCAGACTTAGACAGAGGAAGAGTGGACTCGGACAAATCAGAGATATAGACAGACTGAGACAGAATGAGAAGGGGCTAAAACCTAGACGCAGCTTGGACAGACAGAAAGGTACACGGATGCTGAATGCACACAGACAAACTCGACATCGACTCGGAATTAGATAGGGACTGGACAGGCTCGGATGGACACAGAACGGAGTCAAGGTTAGACGGAGTTTGGCCGGACTCCGATAGATTCGGAACCTGAAGAGACTCAGACTGACTAGAAGGTGGCTTAGAGTTAGGTAGCTTAGACTGATCTGAAAAGGATTCAGAGGTGAACGACCCTTGGAAGGTCTCTGGATTAGGCGGATTCAGGAAGGAATCTGACATAAAAGAGCTTGCCACAAACTCAGAATGGTTGGAGACGGACTCGGATTTAGGAGATCTTTGAGAGGTCTCGGGGACCGAGGACCTTTGACAGGTCTCTGACATCGGCAAACTTAGAGCAGGCACAGTTTTAGATGACCTTAGGGTGGTCTCAAGGATTGAGGACCTTTGGGAGGTCCCTGACGAAGGCGAACTTTGATTGCACAAGACTTTAGATGACCTTAGAGAGGTCTCGAGAAAAGAGGACCTTTGAGAGGTCTCGGAAATGGCCGACTCATTATTGGACGGCTTGAACCCAGGTACCGAAGGTGGTGGTAAAGGGGCCAGTCAAACGTGCTCCATTTCTGAGCTAGAAAGCTCATGCACGCAACCAACTGGATTCGGTACCGAGCAAACGTGCTTGCATTCCGGGCTAGGATGCTCAAGCACGTGGCTGACCGGCTTCTGTGCCGGGTAATGACAGTAACGACTCCTCGGCGAAGACAACGGACGCGGCATGCACAGATGCCAGGCAATCATACCTAGAAGGTCCCAACATCGTGCTATGAGGAGCGAAATGCTCAACGACCAAGTTAGGCTGCCTGACTGCAGGAGTACCAGACCTTGGAGATCTATGACAGGTCTTAGACAATATCGGGCCCTGTAGTGACCCTGGGACGGGCATACCTAGAACGGATTCTAAAACGAGCGACCCTTGGACTGGGACGGGCATCCCTACAGCAGACTCTGGGGTGGGCAAACCTGGAGCTGAGACGGGCATCCCAAGAGCTGACTCTGGGACGGGCAACCCTTGGACTGGGATGGGCATCCCTAGAGCAGACTCTGGGATGGGTGAACCTGAAGCTGAGACGGGCGTCCCAAGAGCAGACTCTGGGATGGGCGACCCTGAAATGGACTCCAGGACAGGCGGATCCTGGACTGGACCGGGTGTCCTCTGAATAGAGACCGTTGAAGTGCATTTAATACTGCGCTTGTCCACATTAATGGCTGTGATCCTCTGACAGCCAGCGAGTGGAGGATCCAGCAAGTGGCGAACAAAATGAGGTGCCAGCTGAACACTGGGAGACCGGTAACTCGGTGTGGACCCGCCAAAAGGTGGAGCCTCGGAGGCGTATGGCTCACTATCCGGAAAGGAAGCAAGAACAGCCCCGAGTGCATCCAGAAGTGGGTCATTCGGCATGGACCCGCCGAACAGTGGGACCTCAGGGGTGTATGGTCCACTATCAACGGATGGACCAAAAACTGCCCCAAGTGCATCCAGAAGTTGGTCACAGTCCCGGGTTTGCACCTGTGACCATCTTTCCGTGACTCACTGCAACGCTCTGCCTGAAAGGCAGAACACCACCAGTGAAACAGCGGCAAAATCTGAGCTGGGAGGATAATGCTCGAGGTAACGTAGACATTGTGCACGAAATTTGTTGTACCGTGCAGGGTTACCATCAAACCTCTCCGGTAACGCGATCTCAGGGACAGGTGGAGAGCCAGAAGTGGGCGGAGCTACCATTGCAGCAGTCGCGGTTGACGGGAACCGGTCTTGCCGTAACACACGCTGGGAGATCGCGTTCACGGAGGGAGCCAGCTGTGAAATGGCTCGCGTTACCTCGGCGACCTGAGCACGAAGCTCAGCGAGTTGTTCCCAGCTCATATCAGCGGCACCAAGTTCAAATCGAAAACGAAACTCCCACTGCCTCCAAGCACGGCTGAGTTTTCTGTCATGCCAGATGTAAGTTTCAGGAAGCACACGCAGGGAGGGTGATCTGAACACAGGCGGCGTTTATTGAAGCAACTGAAACAAGTTACCGACACGATAACGGAACACAGAACTTACACACGAGATTAAGGATCGGAACTAGGACTAGAATAGGAATACCGGTAAACGAGGCGATTAACGAGGAGATTACGCGAACGGATCACGGACGGAGCGAGAGATACGGTAGGTGACATGATAGAGGCTTGAAAAACGATAAAGAGGCGTGATAGTGAAAGACGCGACACTAGGAAGCGGTACGGAAGGTAGAGAAGCGGATAGAATGATGAGGAGACGAGCGTAAACACGTTAGAGACATGAATAGAGGGGGCTTGTGACGTGGTAGGGACCACGAGACTCAGCGATGAGTCTGTGGAGGTGAGCGGTATATATAGGGACGTGGAATGCACTAGAAACAAGAGGCAGGTGCAGGTGATAGAAGGAGGAGGAGAGAGAAAGCCAAGAAAGCAGTGGAAGGTGATGGAACGCGGTGGAAGGTGGGCGTGGCGAGCAGGTAAGCGAGTGAATGTGACATAGATTCTTTAAGAGTGTACATTGTCTGTGAATACTGTATATATATTCAGCTCCAGAATTATTAGCTCCCGTGGTAAAAGTGAAATAAATTCTTTGCATACCAACCTCTGGGATATTTTTGATGGTGGCAAGCAGCAGGTGGTTCTTGTATTCAATATATTGGATGCGAGAGAAATTAGCAGATGTAAAGACCTGAGCAACGTAAACAGGGTCCAAAACAATATGGCTAAATGACTGGGTCAGAGAATCTCTGCCTAGACAGCATACATTATGCAAGTTACTAGTCAGACAAAAAGTGATGAAATTATTAAGGATTGCTAAATTATTAAGGATCTGAAACAGTGGACATTGCTATTATCCTAATATTGCTTACCGCTCAGTGCTGCAAAAATCCCAACTATCTAGCCAGCTGTTGCTGTTTGCTGGTATGTTCTGCTCTTTCTTAAATCACTACTCAATGAGTATCTGATTGCTGATCCTCCACATCAATGAGACATTTTAACCCTGAATCCCTGCATCTGATTAATGGAGTTATACTAACAATTACAACATTTAAAAGAGGCCCTTATCTAGAGCAACTTACAACAGAACAATTGATACAGTCTTACAAAGATACACCAAGCAATCGTGGGTTAATGGTCCTGCTCAAGGGCACAACAGTGACAGCTTGTCAGTGCTGGCATTTGAACCTTGGACCTCCTTGTCCAAAGTCCAGTACCTTATCTGCTGCACCACCACAGTACTTCAATTTGAAACTAAGCCTTCTGCCATAATAAGTCACATTTCCACGTAATCCATCTTGGCTGTTCTGCTGTGAGTCATCCAAGTGCCACATAGCCTTCAGATTCCCTTTACTCAGTCAAAACTAGTACTTGCACTTAGCAGCAGAAAGCAGCTTTTCATTAAAGAAGAATTGTAGTAACTGGAGAAAGAGGGAATGATGAGTGTCAGTCGTTAAGGTGGAAATGGCCCAGATTATGATCAAAATGTCTTTGTGGCTTCATGAGGCAGAATAATCATGTCTCATGAAAATACTTTGCCTAGAGATGTGGAATTGCATGTGTTTATTGAGCTGCTCTAGTGGCTGTGTAATATTTATCAGTTAAATTTTTGTTTTCACTCCTTAGAATATGAATTTCGGAAGACTACTCCTTACTAAATTTTTAGATTTTAGGTTTTTGTGTCTTGTAAAAGAATTTAAAATGACTATACCATCAGGGTGGGGGTGAACATGAGACACTGTTCAAACTGTTTGTGATTGGTTGGTGAGCCTGAGCATCATCGCGAGTGGGCCTGACCGAAAGGAGAACCTGAAGTTTATTTCTTACTGGTTGGTCAGACTGAAAGTCAGTATGAATGAAGGAATAATAAAGTTTGTCAAGTCAGATTTATTTATATAGCGCTTTTTACAATGGAGCATTGTTTTAAACCAGCAATTGCAATTGAAATTTACAATTTTAGATTATCTTCTAATATATAGTTCCAATCCCAAATTGAGCAAGCCTAGGGCAACAGTGGAAAGGAAAAACTCCCTAAACATTATAAGGAAGAAACCTTTGGAGGACCAAGACCAAATTTGTCCCGAGTGTACTCCACTCACAATGTTCCTGTCATCATGTACTTGCCACTCACTAAACCACAAGTACTGGCATCTGATGAAACCAAAAGATTACGCCATTCCCTTCAAGTCTCAAATGATCAGTGTGGATGATGGATAATGTGCTTGCACCTCTTTCAAGCCCATATTGCATCTGCATTACATGCAGGGGCATCACTGTCCATTTAAAGGGCACACCAATTGAAAGCCTCACTGCCCATTTAAAGGAAACACATTACCCTTCCCTATTTACATATTATAGACAACACTATAGAAACTATAACAAATTGGTCAGAATCTCCACATGACCACCACTTACATGGTAATACACCACCATCAGTGTCACTGCAGTGCTGAGAATGATCCACCACTCAAATAGCAGCTGATATGTAGTGACCCTATGGGGTTCCTGACAAGGTTGTCAAGGTTACTGACACAGTCCCATATCATTACAAACCCTGGCTTGTTACTAACAACGCTTCTGGACATGGTTAACATAAGGCTTCTTATTTGTATATTATTGGCATTTTTGAAATGTAACTCCATATTGTAATGCTTGACAAGTGTTTGCCAAATATCTACTATTTATATGATGGGTCTTAATGCAGTTCTGTCTGAGAGATCAGCAATCACAAGCATTCAGCTTAGGCTTTTATCCTTTCGTGGCTGTCATCAGCCTTTGTTGGATACCTTTTATCTTTTTTTAACTTTTTTCTTTTTTTTTAACCAAATCATGATTATAATCATCTGTTGACATCACCTGTTTGAAACCACATAATTTAGCCTATACAGTTCTTCTTTGTTTTTAATATAAGTGCATTAAAAACCACCAAAGTTTGATTATTTCATAGAACCTATTGTAATATACTTTTATTGCATAATTATGAAATTTATATAATGTTTGTTTTAATTAGTAAACTAGGACAAACTTTCTTATTCATTATTTCATCCTGGCGTTCAGCCTGATCGGCTAGTAAGAAGAAATCTTTATGTTCCTCATTTGGATAGGTCTGCTCACAATGACGCCCAATGATGACTCACTAAGCAATCACTCACAGGCATCATGTTCACCTCCACCCTGTTGCTGCAGTCCTCCCATTTTATATTTAAAAAATTGATTAAATAATAATTTTCCAAAGGAACAAAAATTTTTTATGAAGAATTGGCTTTCATTTTTTGCTTCAAAATTATGAAAACTGAACTGATAAACATTATCACATTAACACAGATATTGTAGCCACTGTTTGTGTCTAACTGTGCTGTCTTCTTTACATAATTTCAAATTATTATCTAAAATGTAGAGCATGTTTTTTTTTCATTGATAACATTTATCATTTTTAAAAAAAAGAGTGTTGTGACCTGAAATGTCAAGCTCCTTGCTGCTCCAACTTTCAAAGCATTTGACTTAAGCACATGTATATAGTACAGCACAAGTACACAATCTAATGCAACAGTTTGGGCACCACAAGTGAAATTAATTTTGGTCATCTTTTAAATGCAGAACATTTGTTACATTTGTGTTCAAAGAAGACCTAAGATTTTTATAAACTATTACTTGTACTGTGCTTCTACTGATGTATTTACAATTACTACTGTTCGAAATCAAAAGAGTTAACCTGGAGATGGCAGTTTATCCACTTAGAAGATTTCTTTCAAGTATAGGCAGATATGAAAGCCAAGCTAGTCCTCTCATTTGTAAGGAGTTCACAGAGCATCAACATAATTAGAAAGTGACAGTTGAAACAACCAATCAGTTTTTGTTTTGGATAGTGTTCGATGCTGCCTTTTGACTTCAAAGTCACAGAGATATTGGAAACGTCAAATGTCTGCTTTTTAAAGTCAACTACCGCTATCCAAATTCCTGCTTTAAATGGCGTAATTTATTCACCAAACCCACTATCTGAGCCACTAATCCACTACATCGAATGAATATTCAAAACTGGATTATTGTGTGTGGTAATATAAAATGATCACCACAGCCAAATTTGCTCTTGGTTCATAAAGGAAGTTTAGGACCAAGGGCAGTGTGATGCTCCTTTGATCTCTCACTAATATTCAGATCCCTTTAGATCTCTTTATAACTCTTAATTCCAGCCTGAATACAGACATGCGGTTTGTCTTATAAATGTGAAGCCAATGATCACTTCATTTACTGTCCAGCCATAGCACGTACACCTACATCCTATATCCCTCCAGTGGAGCTGCAGTTAGGTGTGTTGCCTAATACAAAGCTGTTTGTTATTTTATCCTTATACATTTTAAATATTGTAAATATACATCTTAATGAAATTAGAGAATTCTGTCATGTTCAGAAATTCTCAATTTACTGACTGACATCACCATAATCATTATAAAGAGAAGTCATGCATCTAGACAGGGTAAACCCAAAAGACCACTATCAAAAAAATGCTGAGACGCATTCATCTGCACAAAGTTATGCTCCTACACCATTCACTACCACTGAAGCTCACACATCCAGGCACTGCTTAAAACGATGTGTTAAAAGCCATCGTGCAAATCGTGTTAATCTTACCTTCTATTAAAATAAGGATTACATGAGCACACAGTAGAGTCCCAGAGTCACACAGATATAGGAGATTTAATTTAATGAACGAACAGTCCAATACTGCAGTGACATCATTTAACTTGCTAAAATATTGAATTAATGAATAATATAATAATAAACATTTCATTTCTGCATCTAAGTGAAATTGAGGGGGAAGCCAGGCTTTCAAAGTTGTCTTAAAGCAATCGCCTGCAGTTCAAACAGTTATTAAGAAGTGGAAAGCGTATGCCACCATCAACACACTGCTTTGATTGGGCCATCCCTCCATAGTTGATCAAGGAAGCTACTGAGAGTCTAGGACTAACTTTAAGCACTATCATATCTTTATGCCTGTGATTGATCTGTAGAACAATCTCACAAACTTTAGACAAATCAGCTCTATGTGGCAGTCTCAAGGAAGAAGTCGCTTTTCAAAAGGTGCCACACTTTTCACGATCGCATTTCTGATACCATGTGTAAAAAGGTTTTATGGTCAGTTCGGGATCAGATTGAATTTTTTAGACTAAATCCAAACACCATAACTACTGAAAATCATGGTGTTGGCAACATTATGTTACACTGATACAAGTGCCAGTCATTTCAAAGAAATTACAGAGCAACCTATGTAATGAAGAATGTGCAAATATTCCCCAATGTAGGTGTGCAAAGTAGAGACATATAGAAACAGTGTAGTACCGTCATATGAAAAAGTTTGGGCACCCCTGATAATTTTCATGAATATTCTTTATAAATCATTGGTTGTCCAGCTCAGCAATTTCAGGTAAATATATCATATAGCAGATGAACACCGTGATATTTGAGAAGTGAAATTAAGTTTATAGGTTTTACAGAAAGTGTGCAGTAATTATTCAAACAAAATTAGGCAGGTGCATAAATTTGGGCCACCCTTGTCATTTGAATACCTTTAGCACTAATTATTGGAAATACAAAATTTGTTTTGTAAGCTCATTGACCCTTGATCTACATACACAAGTGAATCCAACTATGAGAAAGGGTTAAGGTGGCCAATTGGAAGTTTTTCTCCTCTTTGCATCTTCTCTGAAGAGTGGCAACATGGGAGCCTCAAAACAACTCTCAAATGGCCTGAAAACAAAGGTTGTTCAACATCATGGTTCAGGGAAAGGGAAAAAGCTCTCTCAGAGATTTTCAGCTGTCAGTTTCCACTGTGAGGAACATAGTGAGGCAATGGAAGACCACAGGCACAGTTCTAGTTAAGGACTCCCGAAGTGGCAGACCAAGGAAAAATCTCAGATAGGCAGAGGCGAAGGATGGTGAGAACAGTCATAGTCAAGCCACAGACCCCTCCAAAGACCTACAACCTCATCTTGCTGCAGATGGTGTCACTGTTCATCGTTCAACTATACAGCGCAACTTTGAACAAGGAGAGGCTGTATGGGAGAGTAATGCAGAAGAAGCCTTTTTCTGCAGACACGCCACAAACAGAGTCACTTGAGGTGTGCTACAGCACATTTGGACAATCCAGCTTCATTTTGGAATAAAGTGCTGTGTACTGATGAAACTAAAATTGAGTTATTTGGACATAACAAGGAGCGGAAAAAGAACACAGCATCCCAAGACAAACACTTTGCTACCCACAGTAAAATTTTTGGTGGCGGTTTCCATCATGCTGTGGGACTGTGTGGCCAGTGCAGGTACTAGGAATCTTGTTAAAGTTGAGGGTCGCATGGATTCCAGTTAATATCTCCAGATTCTTGAGAACAATGTTCAAGAATCAGTGACAAAGTTTTTGCACCGAGGCCAACGACCCCAAACCCTGCTCAAAATCTTCTAAGGCATTCATGCAGAGGAACCAGTACAATGTTCTGGAATGGCCATCTCAGTCCCCAGACATGAATATTACTGAAAATGTGGGCTGTCCATGCTCGGAAACCATCAAACCATGACTGAACTGGAGATGCTTCTAAAGAAGAATGGTCCAAAGCACCTTCAACCAGAATCCAGACTGGAAGCTGTAGGAAGTGTTTAGCGGCTGTTATTTTCTACAAAAGGAGGATCTACTAAATATTGATGTCATTTTTCTGTTAGGGTGCCCAAATTTATGCACCTGCCCTAATTTTGTTTGAATAATTACTGCACACTTTCTGTAAATCCTATAAACTTCATTTCACTTCTCAAATATCACTGTGTTCATCTGCTATATGATATATTTAACTCAAGTTGCTGATCTGAACAACCAATGATTTATAAACTAAAATCATGAAAATTATCAGGGATGCCCAAACTTTTCCAACCCCGTTAACTCTAGGCTTTTTTTTTTTTTTTTTTACGTTTATTACAATACATTTTCAGATCTGTTGCTTTGCTGATGTTTTTTGTGTTGCTTTAATGGTATAAAGTAAATTGCATAAATATTGCTGTAAAAAGATAAAATTACAAATTAAAGAGATTTGAAAATTACTATTTCAAAATGGTATGATGATATTTTATAAGCACTGTACATGGTGAAAAATACAATGTGTTTTTGAGCTACCAATTTCACACTAGAGTAACAAAGCATAAACCTTACAGCTTAAATCTTAAACGTTGAACTGTGATGGAAACGAGAAGAACACAACTCAAACCTCACATTGTCAGAGCTGGGATACAATCTGGAGAGTGCATTAGAGTGCTGGTTGACAGTGCTGAAACAGTCTGCTTTGTATTCCACTTTGGTGAGGTGAGGTTTGGGCTGCATTCTTCCCTTTCCTTCAAGGTTCATGTCTCATCAGTTATGGGTTATTTTTCTTTGAAAAATTGATTTGAATTTTGAATTTCACAGAGCATTATATAGGCTTTTCGAAAAGGATTCATCATTTTACTTGGAGTTTTGGAGTTTGTTTACTTCCATTAATGACACTTTCCATTAATTAACTTTGCTTTATCAAAGATAGAAAAGTTCATTACAAGCTGAATTATAATGGAAGAAAATACTATCTTTGAAAACTTCATACACTTTTCCAAAATATAACCGGGATCAGAGAGGTAATGAAATGGTGAATTATGAGTGCTCACTTATCACAAGCTGGACCACTGAACTAAATGTTTCTCTAATCAGGGACATAAAATTTTGATATATGGCTTTTTTGTGTTGTCATGTTTTAATCAAGGGCGGACCAAGTGGCACAGCTGTTTGTGTGGTCACCTCACAGCTCCGGTGTCCCCGGTTTGATCTTGAACTCAGACTCCGCTTGTGTGGAGCTGCATGTCCTCCCTGTATCCATGTTGGTTTACTCCAGATACTCCCACATCCCAAAGATATCCGAGGTTATCTCAGGTTAAGTGGTGTTTGTAAAGTGCCCACAGTGTGTGTGTGTATGAGTGTGTGAGTGTATGTGGATATGATGGATTTATGCCCTGTCTAGGGTTGTTCCTGCCTTGCACCCTGTGACACTGGCTAGGCACTGGCTTTCCTGCAACCTTGACCAGGATTAAGCTGCTAAGAAAATAAAGAAACAAATAAAAATCTGAATTGCCGACCTTCCTGTTTGGCGGTCATGATCATAGAGTATAAATACGGCACTCTCGCAACCATATGTTGCAAAGTCTTGTTTGTACCATACTGCATTACAGTGCGTTATTCTTGTGATTATTCAGTTCTGGTATATGACCCTACTGCTTTGGATTATCAATTATGACTTTAGCCTGTTCCTTTGGATTTCTTTGCTGCCTTATTTGCATCTCCAGCATTTCGAGCCTTGCTCGTCTTCTGACAAAGATTCTGGGTGGGTCCTAATAAACCTGCTATTGATTCCCACCTGGTTCCCAAGTGCTTTCTTACAGAAGACTTTGCCTAATATGGAGTGAGACATCAGTCAAATATAAATACCCTCTGCCTTTAGTCCCTGCAGCTCTGGAACAACTTCGTGGCGCTACAGTCTTCACCAAGCTAAACTTGAGGAGTGCCTACAACCTCATAAGGATTTATACAGGTGATGAGTGGAAAATGGTGTTCATCACCACCAGGGGATACTACAAGTACACCGTGATGCCATATGGTTTGGCTATAGTGCCCTCAGTGTTCCAGGCATTCATTAACGAGGTACTGCTAAACATGATTAACTGGTGGATTATAGTCTATATTGATGACATTCTGGTGTGTTCTGAAAACCTGGAGAAACATGTGGACCATGTACAACAGGTTTTAGCACAATTGCTTGAACACAAGCTATTTCTTAAACTTGAAAAATGTGAATTTAATTTATCCACTGTGTCATTTCTAGGTTAAGTCATGGATCGAGAAGGGGTGCGTATGGATGAAGGTAAAGTTAACGCCGTGGTACATTTACCCAGACCCAACACTATAAAGGAACTTCAGAAGTTTCTGGAGTTTGGCAATTTCTACAACTGATTCATATGCGGTTTCAGTAGTGTAGCCAACCCCCTTACATCTTTGTCAGGTGGTAAGAAGAAGAGGGTAGTATGGACTGACAAGGCTTCTAAATGTCTAAGAGTTGGTTCACTCTGTCACCTTTTTTGAAACACCCCAATCCCGAGTACCCCTTTTTAGTTGAAGTGGATGCATCTGATTTGGGAGCGAGAGCCATACTATCGCAGTGATCTGGCTTCCCATCTAAACTTCATTCATGCGCCTTCTTCTTGTGGAAGTTGAGTAAGGTGGAACGTAACTATGACAAAGGTAAATGGGAGCTTTTGACCATGAAACTCACGTTAGAGGAATGGCACCACTGGTTAGAATGGGGTAAGGATTCGTTTCTGGCCATAGGAACCTGGAGTATTTGAAAACTGCTGAGAGACTTAACCCCAGGCAAGCCAGATGGGTTCTGTTCTTTACACGATTTGATTTCACTGTGTCATATCGTCCAGGTTGCAAGCACAGTAAAGCAGATGCTTTGTCTCATCAATGGGATGCTGAGCATGAGGAGGTTCAGTCCTCTATTTTCCTCCGACCAGAGCTCGTAGTCGGACCTATCAGATGGAAAGTGATGGAAGAGCTATGCCGTGAACAGGAAAACTAACCTTCTCTCGTAGACCAGCCCGTGAGTTTGTTCCCACCACACTGCGCCAAAATTTGATCAAAATAATTAATTGTACTCCTAGTTCTGGCCTTCAAGGCATCAGTAAGACCCTGGAGTTCGTAAGGGATAGGTTCTGGTGGATGGGAATGGAGAGGGACGTCACAGAATATGTTAAGGCCTGTCCTGTATGTGCACAATCTAAGGCATCTCGACAGTCACCCATGGGTTTTGCTGGAGAAACTTCCCATTCCTAATCGCCCCTGGTCTCATCTGGGGGTCAATCACCAGAAACCGTGTTTATATTTCACTTATTTCATGTCTATATTGATTTTTATACATTGTATTACATTCCTTTGCTTTATTCATGTTTTTAATCATTAATTACACACAAATATAGGTGTGAAAAACAATCATTTTGGGGATCGAACGGTCTTCTGGACCACATTATGTATGAATTCCGAGTTCACACTGTACAGTTAAGAATATGTCTGATAAAAATTTTCTAATTCAAAGCAAAAATATTTTATTATGTGTTACAGAATGGTGCTAATGAATCCTGAATGCAGCAGAAGGTGTTGACTGATTTTCTATAATGTCACAACTACTGACTGCAAATCTCCACTATTCACTGGGCTGATGATGATTCCCTGCCTTCCCTTAGACACCACAAATCATGTCTGTGTCATGCCTGACATTGCCCTAGCATCTATGCTCCGATTTTCAATGACAAACAATTGTGCATTTTTTAATATGTATCTTGCTATAATATGTGCCACTAAGTTTAACTATAGCAGTTTACTAGGGATTCTTCAGACACTTTCATACATATGTTCTCAGGGATGTTCTGTAAAATATGTCTGCAGAAAATGAAAGAATTTGGAGCTTCTTCACAGTATAACACCAGACAGAAATCTGACTTCATGCTAGTCATAAATCTGACATGAAACTTGTGCAGAAGGCCTTGGAAACAAATACTGAAACAACAAATGAACCTTACCGAGGCAAGTGAAACGGTAGATTGGTGAGATACCTGTACAGTGGTGCTTAAACGTTTGTGAACCCTTTAGAATTTTCTATATTTCTGCATAAATATGACCTAAAACATCATCAGATTTCCACACAAGTACTAAAAGTAGATAAAGAGAACCCAGTAAAAAAATGAGAGAAAAATATTATACTTGGTAATTGATTTATTGAGGAAAGTGATCCAATATTACAAATTAGTTAGTGGCAAAAGTATGTGAACCTTTGCTTTCAGTATCTGGTGTGACCCCCCTGTGCAGCAATAGCTGCAACTAAACGTTTCCGGTAACTGTTGATCAGTCCTGCACACAGGCTTGGAGGAATTTTAGCTCATTCCTCCATACAGAACAGCTTCAGCTCTGGGGTGTTGGTGGTTTTCCTCACATTAACTGCTCGATTCAGGACCTTCCACAAAATTTCGATTGGATTAAAGTCAGGACTTTGTCTTAGTCATTCCAAAACATTAACTTTATTCTTCTTTAACCATTCGGCATTAACCAATGTGAAAGCGGCCTTCAGTTGCTTAGAAGTTACCCTGGGGTCCTTTGTGACCTCGCCAACTATTACACGCCTTGCTCTTGGAGTGATCTTTGTTTGTCAACCACTCCTGGGGAGGATAACAATGGTTGATTTTCCTCCGTTTGTCTGACTGTGGATTGCTGGGGTCCAAACTCTTTAAAGATGGTTTTGTAACCATTTCCAGTCTGTTGAGCATCAACAACTCTTTTTCTGAGGTCCTCAGAAATCTCCTTTGTTCATGCCATGATAAACTTCCACAAACATGTGTTTTTAGACTTTAATAGATCCCTGTTCTTTAAATAAAACAGGGTGCCCACTCACACCTGATTGTCATACCATTGATTGAAAACACCTGACTTTTATTTCACCTTCAAATTAGCTGCTAATCTTAGAGGTTTTACATATATTTGCCACTCATTAATATGTAATAGTGGATCATTTTCTTCAATAAATAGGACTTGTGTGAAAATATGATTATGTTTTAGGTCATATTTATGCAGAAATATAGAAAATTCTAAAGGGTTCACAAACTTTCAAGCACCACTGTATTTGGTTAATGGAATAAACATTACAGTCCTAAAGCTTGAACATGAAGAAAGGTAATTACATAATTTTAGAATCAAACAAATATGTAATTGTATGTAATAATTAAGCATAACAAAGACACAGGAAAAGTAAATTCTACATTGCAGTATGCACTCAGTAATCTGTGGACAAAAATATATTCCTACCAATATCCCACACCAGTGGTGAACAGAAATGACATTAGAAACACAGATAATGAATGAATCCTAAAACAGCCATAATGCTATGTCACAGAGGAAAGGTTCATTTGTTATCCAAATCATCAGACAGAAAAAATGTGTGGCCCAACCAAGAGGATTTTATGACAGTCACAATATAGATATAGCTGTTGGAAGGATTTCCCACGAACAGATGAGTGTCTGGCAGCTTCTCATGCATCAGCTCACTTGCACTCCATTTAATGCTTGGCTGGAGCTGTTCACTCCATTCCAAACCTTCACTCGGCCTCTAAATTTTATCATCTGACTACACACAATAAGTTCAATCACAGATACTGCAGTTCAATGCTGCGTTTCTGTGAGAGAAAGCCTTTTTAACATGCACTCACCCTCATCCCTTGACAATTCAGAAGTACATAGCACCTGCGTCACACAAGTGGCTACTTACAAACCCAAATCGGAAAATGCTGGACAATATGGAAACTTTACAGAATGCAATGGTTCTTACCTTTGCTTTGACTTTTATTTCATTGCAGATAGTATGAGCCCAAGATATTTTATGGTTTGTCTGGTCAACTTCATTTCATTTGTTAAAATACATCTATTCCTGCATTTCAGACCTGTATACATTCTAAAAAGTAAAGTAAAGCAGTAAAGCATTTGTCACTTTCTAAAAGTGCCGTTCCATCTCACAACACTTAAAAGATGCTTTGGCACTGAGGATACCAAGTGATAAAGTGTTTCAGGTGTTACAGTGGGGCTAAAATGTATTTAGTCAGCCACTGACTGTGCAAGTTCTCCTACTTAGAAAGAGACCTGTAACTTCTTCTTTAAGAAGCTCTTCTGTCCTCCACTCGTTACCTTTATTAATGGCACCTGTTTGACCTCGTTATCTGTATAAAAGACACCTGTCCACAGCCTCAAACAATCAGACTCCAAACTCAACCATGGCCAAGACCAAAAAGCTGTTGAAGGACACCAGGAAGAAAAATTGTAGACCTGCACTAGCTGGGAAGAGTGAATCTACAATAGGCAAGCAGGTTGGTGTGAATAAATCAACTGTGGGAGCAATACAAGACATACAAGACCATTGATAATCTCCCTCGATCTGGGGCTCCACGCAAGATCTCATCCCGTGGGGTCAAAATGATCATGAGAACGGTGAGCAAATATCCCAGAACTACACAGAGGGACCTGATGAATGACCTGCAGAGAACTGAGACCAAAGTAACAAAGGCTACCATAAGTAACACACTAAGTCGAGAGAGACTCAGATCCTGTAGTGCCAGGGGTGTCCCCCTGCTTAAGCCAGTACATGTCCAGGCCCGTCTGAATTTTGCCAGAGAGCATATGGATGATCCAGAAGATGATTGAGAGAATATCATGTGGTCAGATGAAACCAACAAAGAACTTTTTGGTAAAAACTCAAGGAAGAAGAATGCTGAGTCACATCCAAAGAACACCATACCTACTGTGAAGCATGGGGGTGGAAACATCATGCTTTGCGGCTGTTTTTCTGCAGAGAGGACAGGACGACTGATCCGTGTTAAGGGAAGAATGAACAGGGCCATGTATCGTGAGATTTTAAGCCAAAACCTCCTTCCATCAGTGAGAGCATTGATGGAACGTGGCTGGGTCTTCCAGCATGACAATGATCCCAAACCCACCACTCGGACAACGAAGGAGTTCCTCCGTAAAAAGCAGTTCAAGGTCCTGGAGTGGCCTAGTCAGTCTCTAGACCTCAACCCCATAGAAAATTTGTGTAAGGAGTTGAAAGTCCGTGTTGCCCCAAAAACATCACTGCTCTAGAGGAGAGCTGCATGGAGGAATGGGCCAAACTACCAGCTTCAGTGTGTGCAAACCTTGTTAAGGCTTACAGGAAACGTTTGAACCTCTGTCATTGCCAACAAAGGTTATGTTACAGTATTGAGTTGAACCAAATTTATTGACCAAATTTACAATTTACAACCATAATTTACAATTAAATTCTTTAAAAATCCTACCATCTGATTTCCTGGATTTTTTTTCTCATTTTGTCTCTCATAGTTGAAGTGTACCTGTGATGAAAATTACAGACCTCTCTCATTTCTCTAAGTAGGAGAACTTGCACAATCAGTGGCTGACTAAATACTTTTTTGCCCCACTGTATTTTGTCTCATACTTCCTGCAATGTTTTAAGGTGTGCAACAGTATGGGCTTGTTGTTGTCACAATTTTGATTTCAAAATTCTCCACACATTCTCTGTTGAGAACAGGTCAGGACTGCAAGCAGGTTAGTCCAGTACCCATGCCCTCTTCATGCCTTTGTAATGAGTGCAGCAAAATTCTTGGACGTCCCTGGAAAAGATGTCATCTTGAAGGCGGCAAACGCTACTCTAAAATCTCAATGTATTTTTCTACATTAATGCTGCTATCACAGAGCTGTAGGGTTGGATACTGTTTGCATTTTATCGATTCATTTTATCAATGCTTATCGATTCCGGTTCTTATCGATTCCAAGTTTCGATTCCAAAATGTAGTCGGCAGTATGGGTAGTAAGTCTCTCTGGGTAAGGGTGTAAATACAAATACACTGCTCAAAAATAAAGGGAACACTCAAATAACACATCCTAGATCTGAATGAATGAAATATTCTCATTGAATACTTTGTTCTGTACAAAGTTGAATGTGCTGACAACAAACTCACACAAAAATCATCAATGGAAATCAAATTTATTAACCAATGGATTTGGAGTCACACACAAAATTAAAGTGGAAAAACACACTACAGGCTGATCCAACTTTGATGTAATGTCCTTATAACAAGTCAAAATGAGGCTCAGTATTGTGTGTGGCCTCCACGTTCCTGTATGACCTCTACAATGCCTGGGCATGAGGTGGCGGATGGTCTCCTTAGGGATCTCCTCCCAGACCTGGACTAAAGCATCCGCCAACTCCTGGACGGTCTGTGGTGCAATGTGACGTTGGTGGCTGGAGCAAGACATGATGTTCCAGATGTGCTCAATCGGATTCAGGTCTGGGGAACGGGCGGGCCAGTCCATAGCTTCAATGCCGTCATCATGCAGGAACTGCTGGCACACTCCAGCCACATGAGGTCTAGCATTGTCCTGCATTAGGAGGAACCCAGGGCCAACCGCACCAGCATATGGTTTCACAAGGGGTCTGAGGATCTCATCTAATGGCCAACTCAGCCAAGCCACCACTGTTGGGTCCTTGAGCAAGGCCCTTAACCCACAACTGCTCAGATTGTAAGACTGTATCACTTGTAAGTTGCTCTGGATAAGGGCATCTGCTAAATGCTGTAAATGTAAAATGTAAAATGTAATGGCAGTCAGGCTACCTCTGGTGAGAAAAGAAAAACCCTCCAAAGAAATGCCACCCCACACCATTACTGACCCACTGCCAAACTGGTCATGCTGAAGGATGTCGCAGGCAGCAGATCGCTCTCCATGGTGTCTCCAGACTCTGTAACGTCTGTCACATCTGCTCAGTGTGAACCTGCTTTCATCTGCGAAGAGCACAGGGCGCCAGTGGCGAATTTGCCAATCCTGGTGTTCTCTGGCAAATGCCAAGCGTCCTGCACAGTGTTGGGCTCTGAGCACAACGTCCATCTGTGGACGTTGGGCCCTCATACCATACTCATGGAGTCGATTTCTAACCGTTTGTACAGACACATGCACATTTGTGGCCTGCTGGAGGTCATTTTGCAGGGCTCTGGCAGTGCTCCTCCTGTTCCTCCTTGCACAAAGGCAGAGGTAGCGGTCCTGCTGCTGGGTTGTTGCCCTCCTACGGTCTCCTCCACGTCTCCTGGTAGCGCCTCCAGCCTCTGGACACTACGCTGACCGACACAGCAAACCTTCTTGCCACAGCTCGCATTGATGTGCCATCATGGATGAGCTACACTACCTGAGCCACTTGTGTGGGTTGTAGAGTCCGTCTCATGCTACCACGAGTGTAAAAGCACCACCAACATTCAAAAGTGACCAAAACATCAGCCAGAAAGCATAGGTACTGAGAAGTGGTCTTGGTCCCCACCTGCAGAACCACTCGTTTATTGAGTGTGTCTTGCCAATTGCCAATCATTTCCACCTGTTGTCTATTCCATTTGCACAACAGCATGTGAAATTGATTGTCAAGCAGTGTTGCTTCCTAAGTGGACAGTTTGATTTCACAGAAGTTTGATTTACTTGGAGTTATATTGTGTTGTTTAAGTGTTCCCTTTATTTTTTTGAGCAGTGTATAAATGTAACTCACTTGCCCTTGCCGACAAACATCCATCCCAATGAATTAATTTCCTTTACACTTCTAAATATTTAAAAGTAATGAACATCAACCACACTGTAACCTAACACTGACTGGGTTTCTTCATAAAACCCAATTCAAATGTACCTATACTTTGTAGTGTAAAACATGTATATGATATATTTCTGAAAGTTTAAGCATTGTAAGAGTTTTGTTTTGGTTTACACTTATAAATGGCTTTTTTCTTCCATTGCATTCCCTCTTGAATTGGAAAATGTGTCAGGTTGCAATGCTGGACATTTGTGTTCACTCATTCCCTCGATTCTCCGACGGCACATGCAAGACACTTCACTCCAGTTAATACAATGATGAAACAACTCCCGGAAAAGGTGAGGTGAAGTGGACGAGGGTGTGTCAAAAAGGCTACTGAAACTGTATGTGTGAATGCCATCTGAGCACAAAAACTGAACTGATATAAGACTATAATATCAATGACAGTAATTTTCATGAGATTGCACCATGGTTCTTCATCAGTACAAGAAAGAACACTACCACTTACTGTGATCCATTCAACAGTATATGTAAAGTTTGGAGATAAAAAATTAAAAAAAACGACAGGAAAGCTCTACAAGAACCATACATTAGTTGACTTTAAGTTTATTTCTATTTGTGTAGCATAAAAACATTAGTAAACATAGGTGAGTCCTGACTGGGAACTGAACCAGGGATCTCTGGAGCTGTGAGGCAACAGTGCTAACCACTCTGTCGCCTCCCACATGATATGCAAATTATAATTTACCATTGATTATACAAGCAAAATTGGGATATTCAGAGGTCAGAGCACAAATGAGCCATTTCAGATTAATCAAAAAAATGCTCAAGGCTCATGCGTCTGTGAATAGTAATGACTTATGCATGTACTTCTAAGTGCTGAGTATAGCTGCAATGGCACAAGAGTGAATCGTGCAAAAATGTAAGGGCTTCTGTCCACCACATCATCCTTCTTATTAATTACACTAATAAAAGCACACATTTCCGCTCTCCTCCATGTGCTTTAATTAAAGTTCTCACTCCTTCAAGTCGCTTTGTAATCTGAATCATTAGAGGTTTTGGATTTAAATATACCCACACCACCACTATAGTGACTGTGTAGAGGAGTATAGAGATGGTGCAGAGGAGCTGCAAAGAGTCTCTGATGAAATACTGATTATTCAGTCCACATGTGAGTATTCTCGTTAATAAGCTTAGACAATACTTCCAACTTCCTGGCCAAACTACTAACCTTCATTACCTATTACTAGATTGTATTACTCTGGGACAGTGAAGTCAGAAGACCACCATGAGCTTCCATATGTTCATATTTCGTTCGTAATGCAGTTAGGTTTAAATGCATTTTTACAACCCATAACTTACGGGGAGATGAAGCAGGCCTCTTTGTGCTCCAGTGTAGTGGGCAGGGCTGGACTGGGAACTAAATTCAGCCCTGGACTATTTTCTATACTAGCCTACTACAAACATAGCAACTCCAAAGTGAAAATGCCCAGCTCCCCCCAGCAACCCCCAATAAGATATCAAAAATATGTTAAACGCTAACACGTAAAGATATTCTTTCTATTGATAGTTTCCATCTATCTTATCACTGAAGTAAATCTGAATAACCAGACACCAGATGAAAAGCAAAGTATCTTTTCCTTGAGATTAATAAATTTCTATCCATTTATTACACGCAATAAAAAAATCTACAATATAAATTTTTTTAATATATTTTTTAAAAAATGGTTCCATTGGGTTTTTTAACAATCTTGTCTCAGCAAACGTCTAGGCACTGATAGATGTACAACTTGTGCTTTCATATTTGTCTAAGACAAAGAGGCCTGCTGTCAGTTACTGTGGATGTTTATTTCTAAACAACATTAAGCACTGTCTTATTCAGGAGCACTGAGGAGGGTAATGACAATGTCTCAAATTATTTCCTCCACCCTCTGTAGTGCACTATATTGGACATAAAATGGCAGAACCTCCACCCAATTTATTTATGTTCACCAATTTATATTCAGGAATTGTTTGGACAACTGCTTATTTAACATTGAATGGCTGTTAATTTATATGTTTGTTCTTTTTAAGTAGTCTTCTAAGTCGGAATAGGTGCCAATGAGACATGGCTGATAGTCTCTTCGCAAGCTTATCAAGCTAGTTAATGAAGTAAAGTCTCTGAGCTCTGAGCATGCCTTTTCTGTACTTCTGTCTTTCTGTTTGGTCAAGATGACTTGGTGGGTAGCACTGACGCCTCACAGCAAGAAGGTCCTAGGTTCAATCCCAGGGTGGAGTGGCCTGGGTCCTTTCTGTGTGGAGTCTTCATGTCCTTCACATGCTCATGTGGGTTTACTCCGAGTACTCCGGTTTAAATTGGTATTGACTTGACTTGAGTGTATATATATGTGTGTGTATGTATATATGTATACACTGCTCAAAAAAAAGAAAGGGAACACTTAAACAACACAATATAACTTCAAGTGTTCCCCTTATTTTTTTGTGATTGCAGTATCCTGGGGGAGATGCCATTTCCGTGAATTGGCTGATGGCCATGCAATTAGGATTGTGTGGGCCAATTCAAACTTCAGTATCAGAATACGTAAATCAGGTTCAATTCCTGGCTCTTTCAGCCCACACACCGAGTGGCTCACCGGGAATTGTCCCAGTACTCCCAATGGCCAGTCCATCCATGCTAGTGGGGAAAACATTCCAGTGTCCTTTCAGTACTTTTAAGAGAAATTCAAGTCCATGCTTTCTTAGCATTCAAAATGGATTTTGTGGTTACAACTGTTAAGTGGGAATTGTGAAAGAAGTAAATGCACAATGTGAATTTTTGTAATGTAGCGCTGCTCTTTGTTTAATATTGGCATCAGGTTTTTGTGCATTTAAACCTTAGACAGGCAAAACTACCCCAGTGAATTGCATTTTCTTGATAATGTTGCAATAAAATGACATTCTGTATGGGATGGATTACTTCTATAAGTGCTGGCTTCTGTTTGTCTTGCATACATCTTTAAACAAACAAAAGGTACAAAACAAAGTTTGTGGTTTTCATTTTTTTGTGTGTGTTTGGTTCTGGTGTGAAGTAAAAAGGAAATTGCAAGTCATATTGGCTAAATTGTATTGTAAAAAACAATACCAGTCAAATACATGGTCACAGTTTAAAGGCCATAAAACAGCATTACCAGCTCCGGATCTCTGAGTTCATTTCCATTCTAACTGCATTTTAGTTTCCTGCATATATACTTATTATTAACTTCATACCAACTGTTTATCACTATATACTGTATATTCATTGTGGCCCAATGAAACCAGAAAGACAGTATGGGTGGGCGGTCTGGCTGAACTGGGCTTCAGTCCTCTTGATCTTGACTTGTGCATCCTTGCCTTAGACTAAGGGCAGAGCTGGGGGTTCATAGTCAAAGAGTCTTATGGTGATCAGAGATGTTGGGTTGCTGTCTTCTGCCTCCCGTGGGGTTGCCGATGTCCCTCTTTGCTGTGTTACCTACCAGTTCTCCTCTTTCTAGCTATGCTGCTATATGCTGCCGGGGTCTCATGCTACACATGGCATCAGTGATTGTTAATAGACACTGTGCTCTGAATCAATAACTAATTGTATTTACTGTTTTCTCTCCAAGCTCCGGTACCAGTTCCAGCCCCACACATGATGTTCATCCTCTGCAGCTTCACTCAAGTTCCAGCCCCATCATACCAAGGCCACTTAATGCCAATGTGCATATTTCACATTTTATTTGAAGTATGACTCCATGACTTTAGTTTCATTCTTAGATTTAACATCTACGCCATCCAAGGAGGTTGGGTCCCTTTTTGAGTCTTGGTCCTCCTAAGGTTTCTTCCTCATAACACTTAGGGAGTTTTTCCTTGCCTCTGTCACCCTAGGCTTGCTCAATTTGGGATTGGACGTAGATATTAGGAGATAATCTAAACTTGTAAAGTTGCTTTGAGACAATGCTCCATTGTAAAAAGCGTTATATAAATAGATCTGACTTGACTTGACTTGAAGTTTGAATGCTATATAATCTTGCTTTGACCAATGTTGCACGAGCTGTAGTTTGAAAAGCAGCAGTGAATGGTTTTGTGTGTCTTGAAGGAAAAACGATAGGCCTCACCTTCCCAGAAGTCATGTGGGAGACTTAGTGGGTGGGTACTGAAAATTACTATGTTGAAAGAAATGGAGGTAACAAAATCCCAGTAAAAACATTCATGTTTTTTTAAATATGTAGCTAAGCATGGTCATCAGCTTTTATAGGTAGCTGACAATATTACTGATGTGTGCATTTGCCAGCGGGGAGAAAAACCTTTTAGGTGTAACTGTGTTAATATCACTGCTGCAGAGTACCAATTTTCAGCACTAGAATGACTAAGGCAGATAAGTGGACTACTATTAACTAATTATTGAGCAAATGAGGTAAAACCTTTTAAGAGAAGCATGCTGAGCTCAGACATGGTTTCCACCTAACATAATACAACCAGCATACAGATAGTTTTAAGGTTTAGTAGCATATCACACAAGACATTACCAACACAACTGAGACATTTATTTTAATTCAATATATTTAACACTAATTAATACAAAAATATATTATCCAGAATACTTGAGCTTAAGTAGTTTAAATTTAAGTGGACTGTGGTGGCACAGCACTTAAGGTACTGCTTACTGACCAGGAGGTGCAATCCCAAGACTGCCACTGTAGGGTCCTTGAGCAAAGCCCTTAAAGCGTCATTACTTGGATTGTACCAAAAGACTGCTTCATATGTGAGTCACTCTGGATTAAAGCATCTGCCAAATGGCTATAGGTAAAGATTGGGACATGAGATGTTTTCAATTATTATCTCTTAAAACAAATTACCTTTTAAAATACAGTTTTGGTTTGTGTATGTGTGTGTTTTTTTCCAGTTCATAATCACTCACTAAACAGGATATGGGCAGTTATACTAAACATATCTTTTTCATTAAAAGGGATATCAGGCTGGAAACATACTGGCCACATAAAACACTTCCCCAAAGATTGTATACGTATATAAGTTGATGTATAAGATGTATATCTGTATAATCTGTATAAGTTGAAAAACTAAAAATGCTAGCCAAATTGGTCAGCTTTTATCTGAAATGTTGACATATGTTTGTAATAAGCAGAGTATTTGAGTTGTAACCCATTATGTTATTATATTATATTATATTATATTATATTATATTATATAGTACATTATTTGTTTCAGAGAAATAAGGGGTCAGAGCAGGAGTTTGTACTGCTTACCCATGGAACATCTGCAGATACGGAGCTGTAACTACAGGTAAGGTGGCAGATTTAGAGTTGGCATATATATGGCTAAGTATTGCCATACTATGTCAGTCTTACAATGTTCCATACTTCAAGCTGCTTTCAAAGTAGAGCATGTGCACATTCTTTTTGAGTGTGCTTTTAAATAGACACAGTATCTGTTTTTGTCTATCCCTTTCTCGCTATGTCTACCCCTTACTCTTCCTTTCTACAGTGAAACAGCAGCAGTATTTCCGTGCCAATTTTATCTTAAATTCATAAAGAACACTTTGGTTACCACAGCTCCAAGTGGCTCATGCGATATATTACATGTCAAATGTTATCTACCCTTTATAGCCTTTATGTAATATTCTAAACTGAACAAAGCAACAACATAAAATTAGAAACAACGTCAAATACATTTGCGCATACTCCATATAAAAAGGATCAGTAGGTACAGATGGTAATCAGTCCGTGTGATTACAGAGACACAAAAGTAAACACAAAACACAAATGTCAAGACCTCATAACCCCAAAATAGAAAACCATAACTGCAATGTTCCTAATAAATTTCTACAATTTAGAATTTAAAACCTTAATTTATTTATACATCTAAGGAATTCTAACGTCTTTCTAATTGTGCATTTTGATATTTGTTTCTGCATTCCGTCAAGACAAAAAGAAGTAAACAAAGATTTCATTGCTTCTGAGATAATAGTTAAAGCAGGATGCTTCTATTTTATAATGGTGTTTATAGTCACTCTGGTATATTATATTATGATCCTCCTGACTCCTTAAATGAGGACAGTAACATTTGGTGGCTCTGTGCACAAAGATTTTGCAGTTGTACCATTCTGTACATGGAGAGAAAAATGTAGAAAGGTAAAAAACATCATGCAATAGATGAAATAAAGGTGACATACATTGGTCAAGATTTAGATTTAAAATTGCAGTATTAAAGTACACAGTGCAGACATATTGCACCATTTTTCAGTGAATTAAATAGCTTTTTGTATCACCAAAGATACAATACAAGTGGTTAATAGATTGAAGTGTAATATTCTGAGAAGCAGGGACCTTCTCAAAATAACACTGATTTTATTACTGAAGTGTGGAAAGATTTTTGTATTTCATTATTTTTGCCCTGCACAATGTTTTCCTTTTCCTTTTCATTATAATGCACATAATATTTGATGTGTGTTTAAATATCCTAAAACTATTAAGTCTACTTTATCACTTACCAAAGGTATATTCTCATTAAATATTTTGTATGATGAACTGCCTCTTAAATCACTTATTCATAATGAAAATAAGAAACATACTTCTCGTTAGAACTGTAGGGAGCAGTTAAAAGGATCCTTACACAAGAACATACACTTATTATATTTAATTTTAATCTTCTTATTGTCTTAACATCTTTTTGTGTTTTAACACAATACTCACAACATACAATACTTCCATCTGCTTTATTAATTTTTTCATTACAATGGTCGGTTTAAATCCAATGAATCTCTAGAATACTGTAGACATGTAGATTTATAATCTAAAATGTTGTATTTAAACCCTGCCAGTCATGAGTAAAAGAGCAACATCATTTAAGCAATGCAAATCAGTTCAGACCGCAATGAACACTTAACAGAGGCTAAAACACAAGAGGCTCTTTCACACAGAAAACTGACAGCACTTACTTCAAAGACTATTTTAAATGAAATGGCACAATTATTTGCAATAATTAAGGAAATGTGTCCTGAAATCCAAAATTAGAACTAAATGCTAGCAAATATACTTAGCTTGTTTGTCAATAACTTTAGGCTGGCCTGAGTGAACCTGCATTTAGAATAATTTATTTTTTAGTTAAAAAATCAGAGTTTTCAGATCTCCCTACACCCAATAAAAATCAGGTTAAGATTTATAGTGATACGTGTGAAACGTGAAATGTGTGATATGACTAGTGTTGCACCGATACTGATACTGTATAGATTTTTTTCATGGCTCTAAAATGTTTCAAACTCAACCAGTACATACTATTATTTCAATCGTATTATATCTAATTTGGGATACAGAAAACTGCTTTTACCAAAATAAAGGCACGCCAATATGTAAAAACTGGAAGGCTATAAATATTAGGAATTATAGGCACCTATCAAGTAGTTAAGTTAGATAGAGTTGGGACTGGTACTTGATATCGTCAGATACTTTAACATGAGGTATCAGTTTCAGTATCATAAGGAAAAAAGTGGCATCAGTGCATCCTTAGATATGACATTTTAAGATACACAGCAGCAGCCTCAATGCCTGAGAAAGGCATCTACTTTTGCTGCAGTGACATATGCATTGACGGAAGACATATGCATTGATTTATAAATGTAAGCAAATAAATAATGTAATATACAAAGGCAAAGCATTTATGTATACAATCATGTAAACTTGAAGCAGTTCTGGTGGCTGATAGGGTACATCAAGATGCTGGAAACAGCAGAGCCTACAGTGGTGTAAATCTATAAATAAACTTCAGTTAGTTCAGAATGCAGCTGCCCGAGTGCTAATTCGAACTAGAAAATTTGGTCATATCACTCCTGTTCTATCATCACTGCACTGGTTACCAGTCAAATTCCGCATTGATTACAAGATACTTACTTCTTATAACTTATAAAGATCTACATGGCCTGGCCCCACATTATCTGAGTGACCTCTTAGAGTTTTACAATCCAACTCGTCTACTTCGTTCGCAGGGTGCAGGACTTCTTTTAGTTCCTAGAATTAAAAAAGTCACAGCAGGGGAAAGGCTTTCGCATACATGGACCCCCAACTATGGAATAAACTTTCCACTTTCGTTCGAGACTCAGACACTCCAAAATCTTAAGTCGAGGCTAAAGACATACCTATTTACACAGGCTTTTGACTAGATTTAGACCGGGATGCTTGGCTTGGGTCACTGGGGCCGGAGTCTGAGTCAGTGTTGGCCTACCTGCTTGTCCGTTAGCCGGGAGTGTCGAAGTGGGCGGTCTGGCTGAACTGGTCCTCGTGTTCTTGACTCGTTGCATCCTTGCCTTAGAATAAGGGCAGAGCTGGGGGTTCATAGTCAAAGAGTTTTATGGTGATCAGAGACGTTGGGTTGCTGTCTTCTGCCTCACCGTGGGGTTGCCAATGTCTCATTTTTTTTTTTGTGATCCCTCTTGGCTGTGTTTCCTACTCAGTTCTCCTCTTTTCTAGCTAATGCTGCCGCCGGGGGGTCTCATGCTACCAATTGGCATCAGTGATTGACAGGGCATCAGGGATTGTTAATAGACACTGTGCTCTTAATCAATCAACTAATTACATTTTCCGTTTTCTCTCCGAGCTGTGTTCCGGCAGTTCCAGCCCCACACATGATGTTCATCCGCTGTAGCTCCACTCAAGCTGCTTTCGTCATCAGCTCCAGCCCCACCATACCCGGGCCACTTAATGCCGATGTGCATACTTCATATTTTATTCGAACTTTGACTCCATGACTTTAGTTTTGCTCTTAGATTTATCATCTATGCCGCCCAAGGAGGTTGGGTCCCTTTTTGAGTCTTCGTCCTCCCAAGGTTTCTTCCTATAACACTCAGGGAGTTTTTCCTTGCCACTGTCGCCCTAGGCTTGCTCAATTTGGGATTGGACGTAGTTATTAGGAGATAATCTAAACTTGTAAAGTTGCTTTGAGACAATGCTCCATTGTAAAAAGCGCTATATAAATAGATCTGACTTGACTGACTTCACTTGGTGCTTGAAAGTTTGTGAACCCTTTAAAGTTTTTTATATGTCTGCATAAATATGACCATCATATGACCAGATTTTCACACAAGTCCTAAACATACATAAAGAAAACACTGTTAAACAAATGAGATACAAATATTATACTTGGTCATTTATTTATTGAGGAAAATGATCCAATAGTACATATTAATGAGTGGCAAAAGTATGTGAACCTCTAGGATTAGCAGTTGATTTGAAGGTGAAACTAGAGTTAGATGTTGTCAATCAATGGGATGACAATCAGGTGTGAGTGGGCACCCTGTTTTATTTAAAAAACAGGGATATATTAAAGTCTATTCTTCACAACACATGTTTGTGGAAGTACATCATGGCATGAACAAAGGAGATTTCTGAGGACCTCAGAAAAAGAGTTGTTGATTCTCATCAGGGTGGAAAAGGTTACAAAACCATCTTTAAAGAGTTTGGGAGTTTGGACTCCAGCAATCCACAGTCAGACAGACTGTGTACAAATAGAAGAAATTCAAGACCATTGTTACCCTCCCCAGGAATGGTCGACCAACAAAGATCACTCCAAGAGCAAGAGCAGGGTTGCAAGGAGAAAGCCACTGCTCTCAAAAAGAACATTGCTGCTCATCTGCAGTTTGCTAAAGATCACACGGACAAGCCAGAAACTATTGGAAGAATGTTTTTTTAAAAGAAAAGCTTTATGTTTGGAGAAAGGAAAACACTGCATTCCAGCATAAGAACCTTATCCCATCTGTGGAAAAAGGTGGTAGTATCATGGTTTGGGCCTGTTTTGCTGCATCTGGCCCAGGAAGGCTTGTTATCATTGATGGAACAATGAATTCTGAAGTATATCAGAGAATTCTAAAGCAATATATCAGGACATCTGTCCATGAACTGAATCTCAAGAGAAGGTGGGTCATGCAGCAAGACAACGACCCTAAGCACACAAACCATTCTACCAAAGAATGGTTAAAGAAGAATAAAGTTAATGGACCTGAAGCGAGCAGTTAATGTGAGGAAACCCACCAACGCAATTGAAGCTGTTCTGTATGGAGGAATGAGCTAAAATTCAACAGTTCCCGTAAACCTTTAGTTGAGATTATTGCTGCACAGGGGGGTCACACCAGATACTGAAAGCAAAGGTTCACATACTTTTGCCACTCACTAATATGTAATATTGGATCATTTTCCTCAATAAATAAATGACCATGTATAATATTTTTGTCTCATTTGTTTAACTGTGTTCTCTTTATCTACTTTAAGGACTTGTGTGAAAATCTGATGATGTGTTAGGTCATATTTATGCAGAAATATAGAAAATTCAAAAGGGTTCACAAACTTTCAAGCTTGCAGCGTGAGGGTTGAGTGGTACGTTTACAGGGGAAAAAACCTAGAACTGGAGCTGCACTCGCAGTGATAGTCGTAAGCATAGATATATGAGGAATATTGCATAAGAAAGGGCATCCGGCATAAAATCTGTGGCAAATCCAGTGCCAAATGTGGTAATCCCTAACAGGAGCATCATAAACAGGATCGTCATTCATATAAACATGAAACACTAACATCGACACCAAGCTATTCGGCAAACTTCCAGATGTAGCACTAGTGTAGACATCTGAATAATTAGCTACAGACTAGAATATTTTACCAAAATACTAATACTGAATTAAATTTGTAAAATTCATTGTGTTTACTAGATCTAATTCCTACACACTTACTTAAAGGACTATTGCCGAATATAGAGCCACTGCTTATTACTGTAGTTTTCGGGCTATAAAGCGCACCGGGTTATAAGGTGCGATATCAATGATCGACTTCTAACGGGTCTATTTTCATACATAAAGCGCAGCGGGTTATAAGGCGCATGAAATGAAACAAAACTCTTAAGTTCCGTCGGAAACTCAGTTTGGTCTTCTTTACCTGCCGCAGAGCGTCTTCTTGCTTCCTCCACTTCCGTACCATTGATTCGTTAATGTTGAATTCTCTCGCAGCTTTGTCTCGCAGCTTTTCCATGTTGTACTGCGTGACTGATAGCGTTGAGTTTGAAATCCGCTTCGAAAATGAATGAATGAATGCACACACCCTAATTCTTAGCTTGGCTTTGTTCTCAATTCAGTAATTAATATTAGCAGTAAAACAAAATTAATAATATGCCATAACACAGTTTAGTCAGACATGACGATTACTGTGAATATACAGAGGTAATTAAACGTTTGTGAACCCTTTAAAATTTTCTATATTTCTTCATAAATATGACCTAAAACATCATCAGATTTTCACACAAGTCATAAAAGTAGATAAAGTAGATAAAGAGAGCCCATTTAAAGAAATGAGACAAAAATATTATACTTGGTCATTTATTTACTGAACAACATGATCAATAGTACATTTTAGAGTGTGGCAACAATATATGAACCTCTAGGATTAGCAGTTAATTTGAAGGTAAAATTAGAGTCAGGTGTGCATGGCAGGGTTGCAAGAAGAAAGCCATTGTCCTCCAAAAAAACATTGCTGCTCATCTGCAGTTTGCTAAAGATCCCGTAGACCAGCCAGAAGACTATTGGAAGTATGTTTTATGAACAGATGAGACCAAAATAGAACTTTTTGGTTTAAAAGTTTGGAGAAAGGAAAACACTGCATTAAAGCATAAGAACCTTAACCCATCTGTGAATCATGGTGGTGGTAGTATCATGGTTTGGGCCTGTTTTGCTGCACCTGGGCCAAGACGGCTTGCCATCATTGATGGAACAATGAATTCTGAATTAAATCAGAGAATTCTAAAGGAAAATGTCAGGACATCTGTCCATGAACTGAATCTCAAGAGAAGGTGGGTCATGCAGCAAGACAACGACCCTAAGCACGCAAGTCGTTCTACCAATGAATGGTTAAAGAAGAATAAAGTTAATGTTTTGGAATAGCCAAGTCAAAGTTCTGACCTTTGACTTGGATATTCCAAATGTCGTGGAAGAAGCGTAAGCGACCGGAAGCGAGCAGTTAATTTGAGGAAACCCCCCAACATCCCAGAGTTGAAGCTTTTCTGTACAGAGAAATGGACTAAAATTCCTCCAAGCCTGTGTGCAGGACTGATCAACAGTTACCGGAAACGTTTAGTTGTAGTTATTGCTGCACAGGGGGGTCACACCAGATACTGAAAGCAAAGGTTCACATATTTTGCCACTCACTAATATGTCATATTGTATCATTTTCCCTGTAATCTGTTTAACTGGGTTCTCTTTAACTACTTGTAGGACTTGTGTGAAAATCTGGTGATATTTTAGGTCATATTTTATTTCATATAAATATAGAAAATTCTAAAAGGGTTCAAAAACTTTCAAGCATCACTGTAAGTTGCAGTTCACTCTAAAGAAAAATGGATTTATTTTATTTTCTAACCTTCTTTTAAAAAGTTAAGAACCTTTCTTTGGTATTGAAGTGGTGCAGGCAGCAGCAAGAACAATTAAGTGTATAAGAAAGCTTATAACTGAGACGCTCCATACATACATACAAATACATACAAAAAATATCCGTTATAATATCGGCTAAAATTCTGATATGGGACTGATGCCAATAACTGAAAAAAATTCATATATCGGCAAATAATATATCAATCGCCGATATACAGTGGGGCAAAAAAATATTTAGTCAGCCACTGATTGTGCAAGTTCTCCTACTTAGAAAAATGAGAGGTCTGTAATTTTCATCATAGATACACTTCTATTATGAGAGACAAAATGAGAAAAAAAATCCAGGAAATCACATGGTAGAATTTTTAAAGAATTTAATTGTAAATTATGGTGAAAAATAAGTATTTGGTCAATTACAAAAGTTCAACTCAATACTTTCTAACATAAGCTATGTTGGCAATGACAGAGGTCAAACATTTCCTGTAAGTCTTCACCAGGTTTGCACACACTGTAGCTGGTATTTTGGCACATTCGACCATCCAGATCTCCTGTACATGTACTGGCTTAAGCAGGGGGGCACGCCTGGCCCTGCAGGATCCCTTTCGTGTGTTACTGATGTAGCCTTTGTTATTTTGGTCCCAGCTCTCTGCAGGTCATTCATCAGGCCCCTCCGTGTAGTTCTGGGATTTTTGCTCACCGTTCTCATGATCATCTTGACCCCACGAGATGAGATCTTGCGTGGGGCCCCAGATTGAGGGAGATTATCAATGGTCTTGTATGTCTTCCATTTTATTACAATTGCTCCCACAGTTGATTTATTCACACCAACCTGCTTGCCTATTGTAGATTCACTCTTCCCAGCCTGGTGCAGGTCTACAATTTTCTTCCTGGTGTCCTGCGACAGCTCTTTGGTCTTGAGTTTGCAGTCTGACTGTTTGAGGCTGTGGACAGATGTCTTTTATACAGATTATGAGGTCAAACAGGTGCCATTAATACAGGTAACGAGTGGAGGGCAGAAGAGCTTCCTAAAGAAGATGTTACAGGTCTGTGAGAGCCAAAAATATTGCTTGTTTGTGGGTGACCAAATACTTATTTTTCACCATGATTTACAATTAAATTCTTTAAAAATCCTACAATGTGATTTCCTGGATTTTTTTTTCTCATGTTGTTTCCCATAGTTGAAGTGCACCTATGATGAAAATTACAGACCTCTCTCATCTTTCTAAGTAGGAGAACTTGCACAATCAGTGGCTGACTAAATACTTTTTTGTCCCACTGCATCGTGCATCATTAGAACCTACAGTGACTGTACTAAATAATGCCAGTACTCACTCATATTCTTTACAAAATTATATTTAATATTTCTTTTATTATATACAGTGTTACCTTGGTTCTCATCATTAGTTCGTCCAAGAAGGCTTGTCAATTACCAAAACGACAAGTACCGAGCACATTTTTCCCATAAGGATTATTGTCAATTTAATTAACATTATTTAATAGAACTTCCATACTGTATAAGGCATTATATGCATTAATAGAGTTGTATTGTATAGATGCTCCCTGATTTACGATGGCAAAATGTTCTGACAAATCCATCATAAGTTACATGTGTCATGAACTAATAAACTATTGAAAAATGTCATGTAATTTAGTGAGTAATGTATTGAAAGTGAAAAGTACAAAACACTTACTCTATTGGTGAACATAGCTGCTAAGCTAACTGCAGCCTGTGTTCTGGAGGGTTCCTGATTTCCTGTTTCCCTTTCGGTTGGCTGTTATAAGTAATCTTTTTAGGATCCATGGAGACTTATTTGCATTAAGAAGACAGTACTGTAGATGTAAGAATAAAAAAACACTCAGACAGAATCACTGTGTAGTGAATCATGAAGCAGGAATCGCAAATTAAGTTTTGGCTGAAACAAGTTGCACTGCTCGACTCACAACTTTAAGCAGGTGTGACGAGCACAGAGCAAACAAAAAGAACAAATATTTCTAGTCAAAATGTGTCAAGAACCAATTTTGTTGAGTTCATAGGTGGTCGAGAACCGAGGTACCACTTTATACTATTGTCATTCATTCTATAATTTTATATTCTCTAGTTTATTATATCCATCATGATATTATATTATCTTTAATTTATCATTGTCTATATAATATTATACAGTGGTACCTCGGTTCTCAACCACCTCTGAACTTGTCAAATTCAGTTCTCGATGCATTTTGACTAGAAAAATTTGTCTCTGTCCTTATCGGTTGCTTGGTACTCTGCACCCTTGCTTACAGTAAAGCCACATGACTCATATCAGCTGAAACTCGATTCATGATTCACGATTCGGTACACAGTGATTCAGATGCACAATAGCCCTTCATCAGTCATGTTCGCTATGTTTATTGCGTTTTTATTTTTACGTCTACAGTACTGTATTTTTATTGCAAATAAGTCGCCATGGGTCCTAAAAAGGTTAGCTTATGAGAACCAACCAAAAGCAAAACTCTAGATGCTCCAGAACACAGGCTGCAGTTAGCTTAGCAGCTATGCTAGCGCCCTGAGTTCACCAATACGGTACGTATTACATTTACTTTTCACTTTCAATCCACTACTCACTAAATTACATGAGACTTTTCTCACACTGTATAATATAAGCTTTGTGTTAACAATTTTGACCATCTGTAGGTTAATGTAAGTATTTTTAGTGCCGGGTGGGCGGTCGGGCTGAACTGGGCTTCAGTCCTCTTGATCTTGACTTGTGCATCCTTGCCTTGGACTAAAGGCAGAGCTGGGGGTTCATAGTCAAAGAGTCTTATGGTGATCAGAGATGTTGGGTTGCTGTCTTCTGCCTCCCGTGGGGTTGCCGATGTCTCATGTGTTCCCTCTTGGCTGGGTTACCTTCCGGTTCTCCTCTTTCTAGCTATGCTGCTATAACTAATGCTGCCGGGGTCTCATGCTACACATGCCATCAATGATTGTTAATAGACACTGCTCTTAATCAATAACTAATTATATTTCTAATTATAATTCCTGTTCCTGTACCAGTTCCTGCCCCACACATGATGTTCATCCGTTTCAGCTTCACTCGAGCTGTTTCCATCATCAGCTCCAGTCCCACCATACACAGGTCACACCAGAGGGCAGTTACTCTCTTCCTCCTCTGGTTATCTGGGAATGAAGTGCAGCCAAGGACTTTCCTGCTTAGACTCAAGATCCTGCAGTGACTTTGTGTATCGGACTACTTAATGCCGATGTGCATATTTTACATTTTACTTGAACTATGACTCCATGACTTATTAGTTTATATAAATTAGTTTCATTCTTAGATTTATCTATTATCATCTATTATCATCGCCCAAGGAGGTTGGGTCCCTTTTTGAGTCTTGGTCCTCCCAAGGTGTCTTCCTCATAACATTTAGGGAGTTTTTCCTTTCCACTGTCACCCTAGATATTAGGAGATAATCTAAAATTGTAAAGTTGCTTTGAGACAATGCTCCATTGTAAAAAAAAAGCGCTATATAAATAAATCTGACTTGACTTTTAAACATTTACTTACTTATTATTACTTATCATGAGGCTGAATCTCCATCTACAGGCCCCATACTTATTTAAGGTGGACTGGAAAACAAACAAACAAACAAAGCAAACAAAAAGCTGGCAAATATGAAGCCAACTTCAGCCTTGTCTCCTCTATGATACACCAAACACTCGTTAAACTCCCCAGTTCATGTTATATTTAACTTATTATGGATTGAAAGAACTTATCCCCATAGTAAATCGGGGAGCACCTGTACAATACAACTACATTAATGCATATAATACCTTATACAGCGTGGATTTTCTGGGGGTCAGGATTGGACCTAATTAAAGTACAATATTCCTTATGGGAAAAATTTACTCTGTACTCGTCATTTTTGGTTCTCGACTAGCCTTCCGGAACAAATGAACAATAAGAGGTATCACTGTATTTCATTTTATGTATTTTTTTTTCTTGAAATATGTTCTAAATATTTAGGTTCTGTCTATTTAAACTATAACATATTAATTAGGCTACTTACTTTCGGTCTTACATATAATTTCTAGTCTGCCCAAGGAGGTTGGGTCTCTTTTTGAGTCTTGATCCTCTTAGGGTTCTTCTTCTTTATTGTCATCCTAGGCTTGTTCAATTAGGGTTTTGGACCTAGATATTTGTAAAGCTGCTTTGTGACAATGCTCTATTGTAAAAAGCCCAATATAAATAAATCTGACTTGGCTTGACATTAAGACCTTGCAAGGCTCCTAGAGATAAGATGACTAATCAAATAAGCACTTATAGGGCAATGAATTCACTCATTATTCAAAACAAAATCATCCATTCAGATCTAAGTGCTAATGGGGACGAGTGTGCTTATCAGAATCATGTGAATGACTCACTAATACGGTAACAGAAATGAAAAGCTGCCTTCTCTACACTTAAAGTTAATTTTGTAACTCTTAATGATGTAATACTCCATGCAGTGTATCTTCCAAGTAGGCCTATAATGATTAGGACATTCTATTTTTTTATATTTATTTAAATATACGGTGTACTAAACAAATTGCTTCGGGCTGAAATTCAGGACCAAAGGCAAACTGTGTTGTATGAAACTCTAACCTTGCCGCTTTTCATAAACTTGACTGCTTGTAACTTTTTATAGGAGTTGGCTCATGTCAGTGCCTCTGAATCTGTAATACTGAGTCCAGGGGTAAAATGTTATTCAAAGCCATAACATCACTGAAGCTCAGAGCAGCTTCTTATAGCTCATGGCTGTGCCATAGCTCCACCTATTGATAACTCATATACAGACAGTTCAGACTGAGAAAACTGGATGTGCCCAGCTACTTCATATGTGCACAGCTGTAGTTATATAATAGCTGCAGTTCAATTCCTTGCTTTTTCAAATAAATAATATTTTATTTAATAGTTTACTAAATATGGAGTCTTTTCTACCAAATCCTAAATATGTTGAATTAATTATATTAAAATGCCCATGCAAAGTGCACACAAGTTTAACTACAATTCAATGCTTTATATACACGCTATATATACATTCTGTTTTCTATCCATGTGTGTTTAAAACTTAATAACATAATTAAACTTTTAATAATTCTTAATAATTTACAGAAACAATTGGGCAGGTATTATTTCTGTAAAATCACATCCAGCAAGCACTAAGTTTTGTGGGCATGCATAAATTTCCTAACACGTACTGTATACATGCTGATAAATAAATATTGGGTCAATAGCTGAATGCACAAAAAATGACTGGGACCCCAAGCTGAGTGGGCATGAAGAGTATCACGCTGACTAACTATAATATGCTCACAGGTTTAATGCATGTTCTAAAGAGCTATTACATATAGAGTGTTACAGTTTACTAGTGTGTGTGTGCATGTGGTAGGATAACATTAGAACAGACAGACTGATGATGAATGTGTCTACATCAGTTTGAAGTGATGCTTCAAGAGCATGAAGGCGTCCACCCTGAGGCAAGACTTTCTTTCCATTTCTGTGCATCTCAGAGCTTAGATCATACTCAAATATCTAACAACCACACAGAGATGAGATGGTACAATCTAACTAAACTAAGCCACCTTGGGATCACACGCTAATGCATCATAATGATATGTAGAAAATAAGGAATATTGGGGGGTTTACACAACTCCAGAAAACAAATCCTAAACTCAGTTTTGCTTCTGTATCTTGGTCAGACACTGGATACACTCTAAAATCTAATTATAGATTGCTTGAAAGCTTGTGGATTTTTTTTCTCTCTCTCTCTCCTACTGTAAAGTGGCCATGTGTATTAGAAAGGTGTTATATAAATGCAACATTATTATTATTATTATTATTATTATTATTATTATTATTATTATTGTTGTTGTTGTTGTTGTAAACCACTTTTGCTATATTTTTCTATATTTCTGCATAAACATGATTTAAACCATAATCAAGTTCTAGGAGATCAAGAGAACTCAATAAAACAAATGAGACAAAAATATTATAGTTGGTCATTCAATATTTCATTTATGAGTGGCAAAAGTATGTTAACCTCTCATATTAGCACTTAATTTGAAGGTGAAATTAGAGTGTAGAAATCAGGTGTGAGTGCGCACCCTGTTGTATCTAACAATGTCTGATCTTCACGACACATGCTTGTGGAAGTGCATCATGGCACAAATAAAGCAGTCTTCTGAGAACATCAGAAAAATAGTGTTGATGCTCATCAGGCTGGAAAAGGTTACACCATCACTAAAGATTTTGAAGTTTGGTCCGGCAGATTGTGTACAAATGGAGGAAATTCATGACTATTGTTACCCTCCCAGGAGTTATTAACCAACAAAATCACTCCAAGAGCAAGGTAACAGTCCACAAGGTCACAAAAAAACACAGGGAAAATTCTTAACAACTAAAGGTCTCTCTCACGTTGAAAAATGTTAATGTTCACGAATCCACCATCAGGAGAATACTGAACAATAATGGTGTGCATGGTAGGATCACAAAGAAAAATCCACTGCTCACCAAAAATAACATTCTAAAGAAAAATATCAAGACATCTCTTTGTGAACTGAATCTCAAGAGAAAATAGGTCATGCATTCAGCAAGACAACGATCCTAAATGCACGTTCTACCAAAGAATGTTTAAAGTAGAATAAAAATAATGTTTTGGAATGGCCAAGTCAAAGTCCTGACCTTAATCCAACGGAAAAAATGTTGAAGGATTTGAAGTAAGCAATTCACGTGAGGAACCACAGTTGAAGTTGTTTTGTATGGATGAATGAGCTACAATTCCTCCAAGTTGATGTGCAGGACTGATTAACGGTCACCAGAAATGTTTAGATGCAGTTATTGCTGCACAAGTGGGTCAGCAGCAGATACTGAAAGCAACAGTTCACATACTTTTACCACTCATTTATCTGTAATATTGGTTAATTTTCCTCAATAAATAATAAGCCAAGCATAATATTTTGTCTCATTTGTTTAAATCTTTATTTAATTCTAGGACTTGATGTTTTAGGAAATATTTATGTTGAAATATAGATCATTCTAAAATGTTCACAAACTTTCAAGCACCACTGTATAACAATGATTCTGTACCTACCTATATACCTATATCCTATATAATTTTCAAATTCAGTCCTCCAACAAGTACTTACAGTAAAGCATGGCTTGATGAAGAGTGTACATATGGATTCTTCTTCTATTTAGTGGAAATAAACATTTACTCTGTTAATATGCAGGACATAAAATAGAATAGTGTTCTTGAGTTAAAACATTCAGCATTGTAGTTTAGAACAGCCTGTATCTACATGCTTATACTGTGTGGAACCTGATTACTTGTTATATATTGATGATATACAAGACACAATTAGTTTTATAATTACTGTACTGTACTGTCAAAAATATTAAATTTTGTAAACCAACACAAGCTGGCAAGTGGTATAATGAGAGGACTTGATGGTTTAGATCTGCTTATATATTTTATACTTGCCACATCTACATGTCACAACTACATATTGGTGGTATTTTATGGTTTTGGATGTAACCAGGTACAAGCAAAAACAAACCGAAGGTCAACTGCCAAGTCCATTGCTGTCATTGTGAACATTCCTATTCGAATGTAAACTCAACATACAACTAATACTTTTTCAGTTACAAAGAGTAAAGTCTTACCTTTGCAGGATTCAAATGTAAAGTCCTTCAGTGATGTTCTTCAGGCTGTATGTCACTGATACTGAATTCCATCATCAGGAGCTCTTTAGGAGTTGTGCTGATGCTTCACTCTGGTCTTTATTTTTTGAAAAATGCAGATTCACTTGATTTAAGAAAATAAATCACGCGGTGACGTCAAATATAGTAGTATTTCAGTGGTGGATCATTACTTTTTACGAGCGGAGGGATGAAGGTCGTTTTGGTTCTTTTAGCTCAGCAGTCGGTAGTCCAAGAGCCAGGCGTTTCCACGCGCTCGCCTCGCTTCTCCTTCACTCGCAGCTGATCGCCTGGGTTGCCAGGTTGTATTTTAAATTCTCACTTAGACACAGTTAAAAACTCTAGCCTCACTCTAGATTAAATTGAACCGTAAATGGATTTTCACATGTCTTGAATATTCGATACCATCATCCCGAATGATCTACCAACCCGGAGTTGGTTTATGTAATAAAATAAGGTATGAGCGCGACACCTTACGTAGTCTGGCAACCTAGCTCAGCCGTCACGGAGCTTAGAGGGTGCAGGAGCCGCACTCACGCTCTCTCTATTACAAAAAAAGCTTCAGATAAGATAAGGTGACATGGCTATCCAGCTCTTGTCTACTGCCAGTGAATATTGGAGACTCAAATATAAACGTTAATTGCTCTATAGTCGAAATTAACGTATATTTCTAGCTTTAATCTAGAATCTAGTCTTGTTACAGATGTATGTGGCATAAAAAACAGGTCATTCTACCTGTAAAAGACACTGAACACCACTCAAAATGTTAACGTGTAGAAAACTACGAAGAACCAGAGACACCAGAAAAAAACTGCGTAACAAAGCTTTATTAAGCACTGCTCAAGCGTACTAAAGTCTGCTCAGGCATAAAGCCTAGCAATCGTGCTATCCAATTTGGTGAGGTCAGGGAATTGATTTACCATTCCCCTAAATGGTAAGTAAATGCTCAGAATACATTTGGAGTTCAAATGTTTCAAAATACAGTAGACTAAACGCATTTACCATGCATAACCAGTATAAATTTAAAAACACCACAAAATGTAAAATATAGCTTAAAAACCCCAAGCCCCAAGCCCCTTGAATCAGAGGTCCCACACATGTTCTGAAATGAAGCTCGAGCTCAATTCCTGACTAAGTGAGGTCCCAAAGGGATTTGAAGCTTGTGTCCAAACATTAAATGGTGGTGTGAATCCCATGGTGGTGTAAATCCCAATCCCCTGTACAGCTGCCTGATAAGCCAGCAACACCATATATTGAACTGAGTGGAAATTGTTAGGTTGAAGATCTCCACCAACTCATCACCTTGCGGCTGAAGTCTATCAGAACTCTAGCCAAGAGCTCATCTCCACCATGACCACTACCTCAAAATTGTGCCCTTGGTTACTGTGAAGCTACAAAAGAACTTCCAAATAGCTGCTCAGCTGTAGTAGTAGAACTCTAATTGGGGACCATTTTGTAAAATAGTCCAAAGCGAAGAATACATTAAAGCAGGCAGGCAAGTCGAACCACTGATAAAGAAGATAAAGAAGTATTTTTAAAACTCTAAAGTTTTGAAAATACTTCAGAGTAGCAGCATGGTGAGTGACATGGTAGTGCAGTGGTGTATGAGGATGAGCTTTGACTGCCTGCTCCAGCATGCATGGTGCAGCCAGTCGAATGTGCCACTTTTGGCAATGCCAGGATTTGAATTCACAACTTTTAGTTTAGTAGTCATGCGCTTTAACCATTAAACACATATCCAACAGGTTTATAGTGGCTAATAGTGTATTAGGGTGGCAAGGTGGCAGAGTGGTTAGTGTTGTCTCCTCATAGTTCCAGAGGTCAGGCTGCTGTCTGTGTGGAGTCGCCACGTTCCCCTTGTGGGTTTCCTGTGGGTACATTTTCCTCCCACACTCCAAAGATGTGTTAGGTCAGCTGGCATTTCTAAAGTATCCCAGTGTGAGTGAGTGAGTATGTGAGCATTTACCTTGTGATGGACTGATGCCAAGTCTAAGACTGGTTCTCGCCTTGCACCCTGTGCTCTGGCCCTGACTTACCATAACCCTGAACCAGATTATGTGGGTATGCAATGTGAGTGGCTAATACTGTATTATAAAACTGATAAAGAACATTAACAGATGCCACAGAAGGTTCTTTAAAATATCAGCTAGAAGAATAATATATTCCTAAAGAACTGTTCACTGATTGGTTCTTGACAATCATGTTGGCACCATGAAATCACAAAATATTTTAAAAAATCAGGAGAGTCAGTATGACTTTTCTCTTCATGGACAATTTCAGTTCTTTAAAGATTTTTTGTTGACCATGGACTCTCCATTCAGTAATCAAAGGACTTATAAGATCCTTTCATACACTCTGATTATGCAGGACATTACAGTTTAGCTAATGCCAGATGTCACTTTTCGTATTTGATTTTCTTTCAGTGTTTACTTCTATATCAATATTCTCACTGTAGCTCTTGGTGTGACAGCATTTGTTACATGTAAAAGTATTTAGACACCCATTCTAATTAGTGATGTTTCAGCAACACATGGTGCTAACAGATTTATAATATGAAGTCTTCAAGCATGGAATCTCCATAGACAAACATTACTAGTAAAATAGGTTGAACTGAACACTTCATTGACTCTCAATATGAGTCTCTCATAGATTTCCTCCTCCCAGTCAATTGATCAACTTTCTGCCCTTTTAAAACATCAAGTCCATAAAAATCTTGTCAACTGAGGCCTGACGTTCAATTTTCTCAGAAAGGTGAGTGCTGTTGTAGGAGTAAATGGGGAGTTTGGGGGGTATTAATCAATTTAATTAATTTATTTGGGGGGTACTAATATCCATGTTTATGAATGAAATATTAATGTTTATGGATGAGTGTGCACAAGTTTGCTGTATACTATAAGCTATTATAAGACAGAATTAGTACCAGCAACAAGAACTGTTATTTACTGAGCTGGTTATTATATCTTGGATATTACTTATTAAAGTCAGCTTTACACTCTATGATTTTTGGCCCAATTTTGCAGTCACATACAAAAGTCGCCCAATGTGATAGGATGCTTTGGTCATCACTTAAAATTGGCAGACTTAGAATGGAAAATGTGACAAGCTTGCCGGTGGCCGATTTAGTGTCAGTGCAACCAAACACAACCAATAGCAAAGTTCTTGCACTGTTAGACATTTTGTATTAAAATGACTTGACATAAAACTGCTGCTACCAGTTACAAAAGCCACCAATAGGAAGACCTCGATGATATAGTGGTAGCGGAAATGTGGAAGTGGCAATAGTGAAATGCAAACAAAATGTACACTCATAGACAAAAAAATAACTCACCAAGAAGGAGTTATTGGAATTGAATGAAACTTTATATGATGATATATGTAAGTGATTACAATATTAGAGCAAAAGGACAAGTTTATTGGGAAAAAGCGTAGAACTGAAAGGAGGCTCTAGCACCCTGTTAGTCCATCTCTAGCCTGGATACAAGATTAGATACAGTTGGGCATTGAAGCATAGAGGTTCTGTTTGGTATCTCATTGCAAACATATCTCACTGCAAATGAAGAAAATAGTGACTGGTTATCAATGGAAGGACACATAATGGGAGCTGTGAAAACAAACTTAATTCTGCTAAGCAACTGGAAATGGTCCAGGCAGAGACATGAGTGTGTAGTATAGGTCCCACCTGTGTCTGGATGGTGGACAAGAAACTAATGGAACTGCTCATGCTTGTCAGTGAATCAAATAGTCCTCTCTACTGGTGGTCTGTCTGGGCCGTCCACACCTTGTGTGCATGTCCTCAGGGATTCCCTGCTGCTCCCAACACCTCCTAACATGTAGGTCAGAACAGCGGGCAATTCATCAAAACAACCATCCTGCCCTTATCAGTCCAGTGACACACCCCCTTTGTCACTCTGTCAACTGGCAAAAATGTTATTGAGTGCATGGTAGAGCAGTCAATGGTATTTCACAAAGTGGTACACTACCCAAGAGTACCCTCTGAGAACCTTTTTAGAGGGCAGCGAAGGAAGCACTTTTACGCTGTCTTGTGGCAAGATCCAGTGTCTAATCAAACCACACCTGTAATCATTTGCATACCTTCCTGAGACATAACTTCATGCTTTTGCAGCAATCTGACATTTCTATTTGGATGCGTTATTGTTTTTGTCAATGAGTACAGTATATAAAAATGTGTTCTCTCTAGGAATAACATTTCAACTGTTATGCCAAATGCTTTTCTTCTCATTGTGATACCTATTAAGTAAAGTGAAATTTGTTCAAACAGAGCATTGACTCAAAGCGTTTTTACAACTGTCTAGGCCCACAGCTCTAAATGAAAAAGAATAGGGTGACAGTGGCAAAATATCCCTAAATGTATGAAACCTTGGATGGATGAAGACTCAAAATGAGACCCAACCTCCTTAGGCAGCGTAGATGAAATATGTAAAATTATTTTTTAAAAGCTACCTAAATAATAAATTTATAATAATAGATTAAATTCACAGATGCTAAATAAAAAATTTACATTTTTCAAGAACAGTTTTAAAGAAAATATAACAAATATAATATAATAATATATTGAATGTAATAAAATAAAAAGAATACAATACTATGAAGAATATAATAAACAGATTGTAACGCCGGAGGGCAAGGAATGAGGAGACGAGCGCAGGTTCAAAGTAAACAGTGGGATTTATTGATTAGAACAAACAAAAAACAAACACAGCGAACTGAAAGCGGTGAGGACCAAAAGGGGTGTGAAACGCAACCCGTCCGTAGCCGGAAAACGGGCATGAAACGAAACGCAAAACAAGGAAGTGACTTAAATGTGCGATACCTGAGACTCTAGGAGGTGAAATGAGAACGGACGAACGTGGACACCAGATCGAGCTAGGACGCGAGGTAGAGCCAGGACGAGGGAACCAGGTGAGGCGCGTAGGGACGCGAGCGGCATAGACGTGACAAGAGTGACATTAATAATCCGCGATGACGGTGAGGTGAGTGTGGCTTATATGGAGTGTGGATGTGATGAGGAAAACTAGGAACAGGTGCGTGTGGTCGTGACGTGGGCAGGTGACGCTGGCGTGGTGGCCAGCGGGCGTGACAGAGCCCCCCCCCCCCCCAAGGAGTCCGAGACGGAGCTAGGACTCCAGAAAGAGCCCCCCGGTCGCAGTCCTGCCTCGGGGGGTCTCCTCGCCGGGCGGACCCCAGGAGGGGACCGCCAACAGTCGGGCGGCTGACGTGCGGAGGCGCCGACGAGAGGCTGCAGAGCGAAGTCGACGACGTGATGCTGCAGAGTGGAGTCGACGACGTGATGCTGCAGAGCGGAGTCGACGACGTGATGCTGCAGAGCGGAGTCGACGACGAGGCGACGCCTGAGAGCAGAGGCGACGAGGCGACGCCTGAGAGCGGAGGCGACGCGGCGACGCCTGAGAGCGGAGTCGACAAGGCGATGCTTGAGAGCGGAGTCGACGAGGCGATGCTTGAGAGCGGAGTCGACGAGGTGACAATGCTCGACAGCAGAGACGAGGCGGCGATGCTCGACAGCAGAAACGAGGCGGCGATGCTCGACAGCAGAGACGAGGCGGCGATGCTCGACAGCAGAGACGAGGCGGCGATGCTCGACAGCAGAGACGAGGTTATGCTGCAGATCGGAGTCGACGACCGGAGGCAGGCGAGCAGGGTCGTGGACGAGCTGCTGGAGAGCGGGGTCGTAGACGAACTGCTGGAGAGCGGGGTCGTGGACGACGTGAGGCTGACGAGCAGGGTCGTGGACGACGTGAGGCTTACGAGCAGAGTCGTGGACGACGTGAGGCTGAAGAGCAGAGTTGTGGACGACGTGAGGCTGACGAGTAGAGTCGTGGACGACGTGAGGCTGGAGTGCAGAGACGACGACGACGTGATGCCGCAGAGCGGGGTCGACGACGTGATGCTTGAAAGCAGAGTCGACGACGTGATGCTTGAGAGCAGAGTCGACGAAGTGATGCTTGAGAGCATAGTCGACGACGTGATGCTTGAAGGCAGAGTCGACGACGTGATGCTTGAGAGCAGAAGTCGACGACGGGATGCTTGAGAGCAGAGTCGCGACGGGATTCTTGATAGCAGAGTCGGCGACGGGATGCTTGAGAAGCAGAGTCGGCGACGGGATGCTTGAGAGCAGAGTCGACGACGGGATGCTTGAGAGCAGAGTCGACGACGTGATGCTTGAGAGGCAGAGTCGACGACGTGATTGCTTGAGATCAGAGTCGACGACGTGATGCTTGAGAGCAGAGTCGACGACGGGATGCTTGAGAGCAGAGTCGACGACGGGATGCTGGAGAGCAGAGTCGTGGACGGGATGCTGGAGAGCAGAGCCGTGGACGGGATGCTGGAGAGCAGAGCCGTGGATGGGATGCTGGAGAGCAGAGCCGTGGACGGGATGGATCTCCCTGGAGGAGACATTTCCTGGACGGGTCTCTTGGGAAGAGACGTTCTCTGGACGGGACTCTTGGGAAGAGACGTTCTCTGGACGGATCTCTGTCGAGGATGCGGCCTCAGGGAAGGCCTCCGTCGAGGATGCGGCCTTAGGGAAGGCCTCTGTCGAGGATGCGGCCTCAGGGAAGGCCTCTGTCGAGGATGCGGCCTTTAGAAAGGCCTCTGTCGACCTGGATGCAGCCACTGGGACTGCCGACGCCCTGGGGGCAGCCACTGGAAGTGCAGACGCCCTGGGGGCAGCCACTGGAACTGCAGACGCCCCGGAGGCAGCCACTGGAACTGCAGACGCCCTGGGGGCAGCCACTGGAACTGCTGACGCCTTGGATGCAGTCGCTGGCACTACTGACGACCTGGACACAGTCACTGGTACAAACGTACGAGACGCGGAAGTGGGCACGAGCGGGAGTGACGCGGCTGTCTGTATCGGAAAGGTCCGTGGTGCAGGTGTAGGCACGCCTGGGGGTGACTCGACTGTCCGTTTTGCCAATGTGCGTGGTGCAGGAGTCGGCGGTACTAACAGTGCAACCGTGGAGACTGACGGGCCTAACATGGGACTAGAGGAGTCAGAAATGGATTCGTGCACTATAGCTGGTTCGGACACAGAAGTGGAGAGGCAGGAAATAGGTCTCTCACTGACCAGAGGTCCGGATACGAAACTAGGGCAGTTAGACATAGGATGTACGTGAACCGGGGGCTCAGGTATGAGTGTAGAACGCGTAGAGACACGGTTTTTGGGAAGCAAACTACCACGAACTAGGTCACGGGACGTTACGCGCGCACGTTGACTCTTAACTAGAACGGTCCGGCTGATGGCAAGCTGGGGATCCAGCACATGACCCACCAAGGCTGGCCAGACAGGGAGAGCGATAGGGCTATCGTAATGGATCACGCCACAGGAGAGCTCCGGTTCGCTTGCGGAGCATTCTCGTTCGGAGAAGTCCGAGCCCGTGAAACCCCGTGAGGACCCAAAGCCAAACTCCAGCAATTCCAGGAACTGACCCGAGGTTCCGGCTTTGAGTATAGGCCAAAGCTGGGCGGCCCAAGTTAGGGCTTCACCAGAGAGGTGGAGCACTAAGAAGGACACCTTGGCATACTCAGAGTCAAAAGGGACGAGACCAAAATACTGCTCGCACCGTTCCACGAACGGCCGGCAGGTGGCAGGATCGCCGTTGAAACGGCCGAGGGAAAACGAAAAACCAAAAGAACCTGCCGTCTCCATAGCGGCGGATTATTCTGTAACGCCGGAGGGGCGGGAGGAATGAGGAGACGAGCGCAGGTTCAAAGTAAACAGTGGGATTTATTGATGAGAACAAACAGAAAACAAACACAGCAAACTGAAAGCGGTGAGGACCAAAAGGGGTGTGAAACGCAACCCGGCCGAAGCCGGAAAACGAGCATGAAACGAAACGCAAAACAAGGAAGTGACTTAAATGTGCGATACCTGAGACTCTAGGAGGTGAAATGAGAACGGACGAACGTGGACACGAGATCGAGCTAGGACGCGAGGTAGAGCCAGGACGAGGGAACCAGGTGAGGCGCGTAGGGACGCGAGCGGCATAGACGTGACAAGAGTGACATTAATAATCCGCGATGACGGTGAGGTGAGTGCGGCTTATATGGAGTGTGGATGTGATGAGGAAAACTAGGAACAGGTGCGTGTGGTCGTGACGTGGGCAGGTGACGCTGGCGTGGTGGCCAGCGGGCGTGACACAGATAATATAAAACTATAAAATATCAAAGAATTGTATATGTAATAAATAAAATAAAACATGTTATAATGTTAAATATAGTATATAGAGGTAATAGAGGTTAGTATATAGTATCATAAAATTTACTGTACAAACCTGGATAACGCTGATTGAAAATTCATGCAGCACATAAGTCGTTGTCTTTATTCACACGCCTGTCATTACAAAATCGTATTATCAGAAATGGAGAACTCATGATATTGGACAGTCATATATTTTGTCCAAGACCTGATGGGAATCAACCCATACAGATTGATTTAATGTAATATATTATAAGACTGCTGAAATTGCACAGTTCTAAACCTGATTAGGTGTGATAAAAGAGCTTCAAGGTGACTTTGTAGATCAAGAAAATGAACAACTATGTGAAAGTTTGAACATAGCTTCAGAAAGATTTATCGAAAAGAGATATCAGAATCAGCCAGAATCACCCTTTAAGCTGATCTTTTCTCTTAAAACTAGGATTAAATGTGAGTGGATCTGATTGAAGTATTTAAAGCAATAATACAGTTCATCTGTTATGATTGAATTGATATTATTATTGCAAATTTCATAAATTGTGAATTCACAAATGAAAAAAATTGTTACAAGACCAATGACGGCTTAGGTGCCCTACAATTGCTCTGACCTACCATCCTAATCTTACCATGTTTATATTACTGCTGGAGTTAAGGACAGGATTTGTGGTCATGGTTCTTTACAACTGTTTACATGGCTTTTCATACCATCATTATTTTGAGGCCACTCAACTCATACTCTCCTTCCCTCCACCATATACACAGGTCACCACTTGCATCTCAGCTTTTCTGAAGGACAACTTGTCATAGATGACATCTCATCATTTGAAGCTGCTGAGCTAATGTACTGAGCTAATTTACATTTCTGGAAGATGGCAAAATGTTGTCGTCTGTCTGGGTAACTCCTCCATCACACTCTACAAGAATGCAAGATACCCTGAAATAGTCTTTGACAACCAGCTGAGAGTCTCTGCTCACTGTTGTTCCTGCTACAACATCTTCTCTTATACAACATCAGGAGAATTAAACTATTATTTCCATGGAAGTCAGCCAGGTGCTTGTCCAGTCTCTTGTGTTATCTGAACTAAACTAATGCAATGTACTCATGGCATGCCTCCCCTTGCATATAATCAAACCCCCGTAACCTATGTGAAAATGCAGCAGCATGTCTAGCATTCAGTCTACCCAAGTTCCCCCACATTATCCCACTGTATGCTGTAATAAAAATGGAAAATAACTGTAACATAACTGTAACTCTTGCTTGTTTTCAGTCCTACAACTTTTGCTTGATATCAGATTAAAAAAAACATTTTGTGGTGCTTCAAAATTCTAGTGCAGGAAATTGAGATCCAAGATGTTGAAGACATTTGATTTGACAGTTCAGACCATTTTTTGCTTCAAGCCTGCGTAAGCCACTACATGTATATGAGTTACTTTACCAATGCACCATTGCAAAAGGCTCATTACACCAGATTTTGCAAGCAAATAGATTTGCAAAAGTGTATTTATCCACAAAGCTGCTTATCAAGATGAGTACAAGAACCCTTTTGATAGTAAGCTGAACATCTAAATAGAAAGACTTATCTCATATGATTTCATGTGTGTGATTTAGGGACACAAACAGTGCAAGAACAGAATAATTTCCTGTTCTAAGAGCAATGAAATTCAGATGTTCTGTAACCATGGCCCTCACAAGAAACAAACAACCCCCTCCCCACACACACACAGACATGTATGCATTACCTCCTCTCTTCCTTTCTCACCTACCCACACATGCTCATTCATGTATACACACAGACAGACAGTAGGTGATGAGTGTCAAGAGTCACATCCTCACTGTGGGTAGGATGGATGTTTTTCAAAGGACAGACACTACTGAAATAAAGGTAAGCCAACAAAAGGCAATCTGCCTTTTCCATATCTCATAAATTCCAAATCTCCAGCACTGTCTCATGAGTGGACAAAGAAAGGTTATGAGGTTAATCTCCCCTCCAAGGAGGGCAAATCAGGCCTTCACAAACAATGTGTTATCCAGAACCCGGAGGAAAATCCTACCTGTTTCATAAGCAAGCACAACCCTCTATTGAATGATGACAATGTCATTAGTATTGAGTTTCTCCCTCCATTACAAATGTATCTGACAAACTCTTGGTAACCTTAGGAGAGATTATTTCTGCATCAGCGCCTCCAGTCAGCCTATTACAAATTGGTAGCTAATGTATATGTTCTAAATATAAACCTAAATAGTGAGCAGTAGTTTAATTCTGTGAGATTCTGCAGATAGTCAGTCTAGAAAACAGTTCACTAAACTAATCAAATAGACTGAAATTGAGACTAGAAAAGTGCAATCTTAAGTAAATATCAGTGTTGTATCTTATCATACATTTTGTGGACAAATATATATCCAAACCCAAAGATAAAATCCACATGTGCTTGTGGAATATTTTATTCCAAAACGTTTGACTTTAACACTATACTTATCCCCCTCTGCTGCTGCAACAGCCTCCACTCTTTTGGAACTTTCTGGAACCTAACTGCTGGGGTACTCTCAATTCAGTGACATGAGCAAGGATGGTGGTAATGATGGTGATAAGGTATATCTAGCAGTCAGCAGGTGGGATTTGCATTCAGCTGTAGTCAAAGCTTTGTGCAGGGCAATAAAGTTCTTCTACACTTAACTCAGCAAACAATTTCTTTATATACTGTCACGATACTGTTACTCTGCTCTACCCCCTCTGTCTCTCTTTTTCCACAGTAGGTGGGGCTGTTGCCACCTGCTGCCCTTTTCTGTAAATACCTCACTTCCTGTTCACTTCATTGTCTGCCTTTTTGCACTTCCCTGGTTAGTATTGGATCCTGTTTGTACTCCTACCCAGTTTGTCTCTTTCTCTATGTCTTGTTATGGTAGCTGCGTCCAATTTCAGGGGCTGCATTCTTTGGAGGCTGCATTTGAAGACCGATTGCGTCATAGCAGTGCGCCTAGGCTATCCAATTTTGATGGATCCTTCGTATGCAGCCGAGAAATGTGGCCTTATTTTCCATGTTAACGAAAGATCCAACGGATGTATCTTTCGCCACACAACATATACCAAGGTGCATGGCGTGCTGTGACGCAAACCAGAAATCTGCTGTAGAACGAATCGTCTCATTTTGATTTGGCCTTCGCTGCAGTCTACGCAGCGTTCAAAGGACACGCCTTTGTAGACCACGTCTTTCGAAGGATGCAGCCCCTGAAATGGGATGCAGCCTGTATTCTTGTCTCTGTTTCCTCTGTTTTCTGTCCTGCTCTGTGTCTTGTATTACATGTTTAGTTTTGTCCCCTTGTTAGATTTTTTGTTGGTATTAGTCTGTTGTCAACGTATTGTTTCTAGTTACCTGTTAGCATAGCGTCATGTGGTCTTGTCTTGTTTGTTAGCTTTCGTTGTTAGCCCTTTGTCTTGCTAGTTCATAGGTGTCCATTTTTGCATTGTCTGTTTCAGACTGGTTGGTCTGTTAGTTTTGTTTGGTTGATGCTTAGTGTTAGTTTAGGTTCTTGTACTGTTGTGTAGTCTTTGTTGTTAACACTGTTGCCTATTCTCCTGTATTTATACCTAGCCTGTCTGTTTGCTATGTCTCACCATGTCACATGTAAATAAACCTAGCACACTTGCATGTACGTCTGCCTCCCTTGTCTGTCCTTGTCCCAAGCCTGACATAAAGCCAGACCTCCAGAAAGATGTAGTGAGTGTGCCCATTGTACTCTGTAGTATGTGGTCTCAGACGATGAGTACCCGGAGGACTACCTCAGGTGGTATTATCAGCCTCCCATAACCGCGCTTAGCATGGATTCTGAGGTGAAAGTTGCCTCAGGAGTCCAAACCCGGTACTCTCCTGCTCAACCAAGAAGTGCCGAGAGAAGCAGCGTACTACGCTCGCTACCTCGACCCCGAGGTCCATGCTTGTTAGCACCACATCGGTACCTCCGTACACTAGTCGCCAGCCTGTGCCTCAGCTTGCCAGACAACTGCTGGATTCTCCACTCACCAGCTGCTCGAGGGGTCCAATTATTTCCAGGGCCAAGTCGGATTCAGCGCTCGCCAGTTCCCCAGGGACACCTGCTTCGGCCTGCTCACTGCTAACCCCAGCCTTCCTGGCTATGGCAGAGATCCAGCATGCACTCCAGGGGGTCTGGTCTTGGGATCTCTGTGTGCTGCCAAGGAGGCAGTGGAGTTTGCCCGGCAGACAGCAGATGGGTCGGAGGTGAAGAGGCTCATCCTGAGGATACTGGAGGTCCTGCGGTGTCCCAGGGACTTGGAGTTGCTGAATCCTGGGTCGTCACACCACCAACCCTATGGCGGCCATTGTCCCCAGATCCTGACACGGCGACGCCCCCACTGTCTGGCGCGGCCACTCCCCCACAGGTGTGGCGGTGTGGCGACACCTGTTCCAGAGTCAGTCACTGTGATACCGTGTAAACTTTTACTTTTACACATCACATGCTATGTATTCAGCTGTCCATGGCTGTGTGATGTACCACTTCATAATTTTTGCCTGATAGAAACTTTTCACGTCACAGTAACATAACTTAAAGTTGATCAGGCAGCACTAGCAGGGCAGAAAGGTGAGAGTTAAGGTATCTGGCTTCATCAGTTAAACCCAATCCACTGCCATTGTTTGTATATGGATACTGTATGGCCATGTGCTTGTTAACAAAGGATGAGTCTGAAATAGAAAGGAAACATGGATATTACTAAATATAAACTAAAATAATAAGTAAAAAAATAATAAATAAATAAAATCAAATATAATAATAAAACACTTTCCACAAACATCATCATTATCATGTATTGCATTATAAATGGGCAAGATTCTTAAACTAACTGGATCACTGAACAATGGAGAGACAGCTTCTGCTATACTTCATTCAAAAGCTCACCAACTCCACACACTTCCATTAATAAAGCTTTTTTTTCACATCACAGTAATCATTCATTCCAAGCATTATTTGGAAACTCAATAAATTAACACATTTAGACCAGTGAATGAGCTGACTGATTAGATTTCTCACCAGTCAATATTGTTTGAAAGAACATAGAATAATTGTTATGATGAATCAAGTATCATTTAAGATGTTTCAAATATGTTAGGTTTATACTAAGGTTTGGCTAAGGTTTGTAAGTAAATATCATTAAATAAAAAAAAGCAGTGTACTTTACATTATATTATATTATATACAATTATTATTAGAAAAAGCTGATCACAGATTGGCTTTGCCTTAAAAAAGAATCTATTTAACTGTGTCTCTGTCATTAAGTTCCATGATACCCACTTTGTTTAGAGTGTTTATCTCAAGGGAAGCATGCTGCACTCCAACAACATACCTATAAACTAGCATGTTATTAACTTGCAAATTACACTGTGCCAGCTTGTTTACCGGCCAACCCACCTGAGAGACACTAAATCTGTTTCAGTATAAATCAGTTAAACTTGCAACCTTTATTCTATGTAATTGTTGCAAAAGATTAGAATCAGAAAAAAGACGTCATTAATATGTTCAACACTGGAATTATATTTTTAATTATAACTTATCTTAGGTTTAAAAAAATAATTATAAATAATGTTACAGTACACAAGAAATAAAACATATTGTTTATGAAGTATTTTGTCAATGGTACTTGCTCTTTTGTAATTAAGTAAGTACAATATAATAAAATAATAATAAAGTATATAAATACCTCCTAAACTCAGTGATGAATATTTGCATATATTTTAATATAAGGTTTTGCAACCTCTAATCTGAGCAGTGCGGAGTATCGAAAGTCAGTAAAAAGAAATCTCAAAGAATGGATGCAGACCTCCACCTTGTGGCTGTATAGTCCAGTCAGCTGCAACAAGTGTCTATTCAAGTTATGCAAGTGTAGCTGTTTATTCAAATTCACAATAATGGCATTTTCCTTTGATTTATTATAGTAATACTGTTTTTCATCTGCAATGGTATGCCTTTAGCTGACCTGTAGTCTGAGCAGACATCCACAGCAAGAGGTGCTATAAAGACATTCATACACTGTAGTTAGTACATTGTTATAATTTTTTTTTAGTAATGTCATATTGAGTCTATATCCAAATTAGCTATCTGTTTAGATTTTATTCACGTAAGCAAAACAGCATTTGTTTCCATAAATCTTCTTTATGTCAGAATAAGTTATTCACCAAGTACAAGAAGTACAAGGAATTTTTCTTGGTGCAGGTGTAAACACAGAGTTATATCAAATGTAAACATAGACATTAAATCTAATTTTTAAAAAGACTATATAGAGAGATATGTTGAATATTACAAATATGACTTGATGTATATACTGTACACAGCATATGTAGCTAGCAGCAAATATAAATGAATTGAATAGAAATATTAAATGAAATATGTAAATGTAAATGTACTTTGCAGAGGGTTAAAGTGCATGTGTTCACAGACCATAGTCCTAAGAATTGTGTAATATGTGTAATGTGTGAGTAATAAAGTGTGTGTGCAGAGTTATGTGAATCTTATTCCAAGCAACTGAAGACTCGCTTATTCTAATACATTTTAAATCTATTTATATGTACAGTATTTAATAGATTCCCTTTTCCAGACAAACATACAACTCATAAAATCTTACAAGCAACAATTCAAGCAACTGAGGTTTAAGATTTGCTCAAGGGCAAAACCATTGATCTTTGGCAGTGCTCTCATCCCTCAAACTTCACGTCAATAGTCCAATCCAATATTTTAACCATTACCTTGACCGTTATGCCACCACAATCACAACAGCAATTCACAGATGTAAGATTTAATCACTAAATCACTTTATTTATAATTCAGTACTATGTGAACTTAAACAAATATTTTGTTAAATAAGTGATATGTGTAATGAGCCCAGTCTAATTGTCTTTAATAATTATATTACCCTTTTAGCAGTCATTTACTTGTTCATTTGGTTTATTAAATGTTACTATCATGCATCAGTGGCCATTTCAGTGCAACCCACAAGGTTACTGTCACGGGTCCCCCCTGGCCTCCACGTTTTCGTGCCCCTCCTTGCCTCAGGGTGGCAGTCGGTACTGCGTCGTTCGTGGTGCACCGCCGGACAGCGGAGTGCCAGAAGAAGAAGCTAGGGCCCTCAGACTAGTGAACTCCGAGATACAGGCGCTACAGACGCGACAGATTATTTTGTGCGCATCTTACGGTGAGTCCGCTTTTGTTCAGAGTCGTGTGGTAGCCAGATGTTGTATTGTGACAGAACGTGACAGAACAACCCGCCAAACTAAGGAAATGGCAGGTTTTTGCGCTATCCCGATTGAGACTGCGCAGGCTGAGCTGCTGGAAAAATTTGATGGGAATGTCGATGCGGCGAATTTTTTCGACAGTGCTCGGCCTATTTACACCAGTTCCCCCAATACTCAGAGTTTAGGCGTCTTGTGTTTGTGAACTGGCGTCTTACAGGTCCAGCGCTTGACTGGGCGAAGGCCAACTGGTCCCGGTTGTTACAGGGGACTTATGATCAGCTCGTTAGTGAGCTGTGGGACCAGTTTGGTCTCACTACTAGCTCTAGGTTGGAGTCCACTAGTCGCCCTGTCTGGTCAGCTTCGATAGGTCAGTTATTAGATCCCCAGCTTACCCAGTTGCTGGAAAGTTCAAACCAAATGCCGGTCAGCACGCGTTAGCCTGGTACCCAAACACGCTAGCTCAGTAGTAGAGCCGACAGCGGTAGATATTGGTGTTTCAAACCACGCTAGCTCAGTTGTAGAGCCGATAGCGGTGGATATTGGTGTTTCGAACCACGCTAGCTCAGTTGTAGAGCCGATAGCGGTGAAAATTGGTGTTTCGGACCTCGCAAGCTCAGTAGTAGAGCCGATAGTGATAGCTGTTCATGTTTCAGACCATGCTAGCTCTGTATTAGAGCCGATAGCAGTTGGAGTTCATGTTTCTGAATTCGCTAGCTCAGTTATTGAGTCGAGAGCGTTTCGTCGTGGTGTTTCTGAACACACTAGCTTCGTAAATGAGCCAATAGTGTTAGTAAATAAGAAGGAGATGGGACCCAAATGCAGTTAGCTCCAGATGGTTTTATTGAACTGAAATGACATAAATAAATAAAGCAAAGAGCAATAAAGAACAAATGACTAAGAAACTAAATAAAGAAAGCCACCCCAGTGGCTGGGCAACGAACCCAGGTCGACTGTGTCGGTGCTTAGTGGATTAACCTATCACACCACCAGACCACTGAGGTTAAACCAAAGAAATAACCAAACAAAAGCCAATCTCCAGCGTGTGTGAGGGAAAGCTCACATACACACACGCACACACACGCACACACACACACACACACGCACACACACACACTGACATCACCCAGCGAGAGTGAGCTGGAGAATGGAAGGGAGGCGAAGCAAAGGCTCCGGTATTTTCTGAATGAACTGAAAAGGAATAAGACGAATGAACTGACTGGTGAGGTCTCAACGGCACGTTCTGCCAGCGAGTCCTTATTACTAAGCCTGAGCGAGGATCGGGGCTTACGAAGCGTGTCGGGAGTGGAGACGAATGATCCCACACTTGCTTCCACCGGCGAAGCGCTTATATAGCCAGAGGAAGCAGGTGAGGATCATTAGCTGTAATCAGCCGCCTTACTGACGGGGCGACTGATCACAGAAAATGCCACAGATGCCGACCACTAGCGTCGAGCTGGCGGCACCTGTGACAGATAGTGTCAAAAATGTGTTTTTCTGAACAAGCTAGCTCAGTTATTGAGCCGATAGCATCTCGTTATGGTGTTTCTGAACATGCTAGCTCAGTAAACGAGCTGATAGCGTCTTGTTATGGTGTTTCTGAACACACTAGCTCAGTAATCGAGCCGATTGTGTCCTGTATTGGTGTTTCTGACCTCGTTAGCTCAGTAGTAGAGCCGATAGTGGTGGAATTTGGTGTTTCCAACTTCACTAGCTCAGTAGTAGAGCCGATAGTGGTGTAATTTGGTGTTTCCAACTTCGCTAGCTCAGTTATTGAGCCGATAGCAGACCCAATATGCAGACCCAGGAAAATGAGGACAATGACGTAAAAATAAAATAGATTTATTAAACAAACGTGAGATTATAAAATAACGGGCAGAGAAGGTAAACACAAAGAAACCAGACTATGATCCAGGAAACTGGCGAGGCAAAGAAAAACCCGGGACATGAAATGGCGGCGTGTGGTGAATCCTCCCTGTAGCGGATGGTACTGGCAGGTGATGATGACACCAGGGCCTGGGGTGCTGAATCCAGCTGTCTTTCGGCGTGAAGATCTAAGGGGGAAAGAAGGGAAAATAAGGTGGCAAAATAAAACCTGGCGTGAGAGCCAAAAACAGGCAGAGAAAAGTAACAACCAAAACCTGGCGTGGGAGCAGAAATAAAAATGTAACAAACACTCCTGAAACAAACAATAACTAACATAAAAAGTACTAGAGGGCAGAGCAAGCGATAGCTGACTGCCACGTTTAGCAGGAGGCAATGCTGAGGCTAGAGGCTAGGCTAACGCTAGCAGAGCTAAGCAAACCGCTAGCGCAGAGATCAACAACTAGGCAAGGCAAGGCGAACGTGAATCGCTGCAACAGCGAAGTACTAGAGCAAAGTTTAAAATAAAAATACTTGGTAGGATGAACACAAGAGTTACCAGAGTCATTTAGCGGACGATCCGGCGATCCATGGCTGCAAGGCTTGCAGTTTTATGGAGGAAGCGTGATGACAGGAAATGCAGATCCGGTGATGAGGGGGGGACGAGGAGCAGTGACAAAGAGTGTAGCAGCCAATGGATCTGACAGGGAGGAGAACAACACACACGCGCGCCACCAAAACAAAAACAAGATGCACGTGGAAAAATAAACAAAAGACGCGTAGCGAAGGGAGTAGGAAAACGAAGACGAAAAAAAAGGGGGAAAAATAATGACGGGCAAAAACAGCTAAGGCGGGGACCCTGACACGCTAGGTCAGTGGTAGAGCCGATAGCGGTGGATGTTGTTGTTTCTGACCTTGCAAGCTCAGTAATAGAGCCGACAGCGGTAGATGCTCATGTTTCTGATTGTGCTAGCTCAGTAATTGAGCCAATAGCGTCTCGTGGTGATGTTTCTGAACTTGCTTGCTCAGTTATGGAGCCAAAAGCGCCTTGTCGTCCCGTTTCAGAACACGTTAGCTCCGCACTAGAGCCGATAGTGTTGCATGGTGGTATGTCTGAGCATGTTAGCACAGCATCCGAGCCACTGTTGAGCAAAAACTCGGTACCTGCAAGCGTGACTCCTGTGCAACGGACATTCACGCCGGTTCCCACGCCACGGACATTTGCACCGATTCCCGCGGCACGGACATTCACGTCGGTTCCCACGCCGTGGACATTTGCGCCGACTCCCATGCCACGGACAATCGTGCCGGTACCAGCTCCCAGGAGGTCTGCTCCAGATCCAGCGCCGAGGGCGACTGATCCAGTAGCTGTGCCGAGGGCGAGTGTTCCTGTTACAGCACCGAGGACGTTTGTGCCTGTACCGAGGTTGTCTGTTCCAGGACCTGTGCCAGCACCGAGGGCGACGGATCTAGTAGCCGTGCTGAGGGCAAGTGTTCCTGTGCCAGCACCAAGGGCAACGGATCTAGTAGCCATGCTGAGGGCGAGTGTTCCTGAGTCAGCACCGAGGGCAACAGATCCAGTAGCTGTGCCGAGGGCAAGGGTTCCTGTTCCAGCACCGAAGGTGTTGGTTTCTGTGTTGAAATTGTCTGTTTCAGAACCTATGCCAGAACCGAGAGCGACAGATCCTGTAGCCATGCCAAGAGCAAGGGCTCCTGTTCCAGCACCAAGGTTGTTGGTTCCTAGGTCGAGACTGACTGTTCCAGGACTTGGTCCAACACTGAGGGTGTCTGTGCTGGAGACTGAAGACCCAGAGAGGCCTTGCCAGAGGTCGTGAGTCCGAGAGAGGCCTTGCCAGAGGCCTTGTGTTCGAGAGAGGTCTTGCCAGAGGCCTTGTGTTCGAGAGAGGCCTAGCCAGAGGCCGTGAGTCCGAGAGAGGCCTTACCAGAGGCCTTGTGTTCGAGAGAGGCCTTGCCAGAGGCCTTGTGTTTGAGAGAGGTCTTGCCAGAGGCCAGGAGTTTGAGCGAGGACCAGCAGGAGGCCATGTGTTCCCGTGACACTCTACGAAAGGGGGTCCGGTCGAATCAGGTGCCCATGGGGGTGTCCAGGAAGCGACCGGAGAGGAAACCCCCTGATGTTGTCATACGTCCCGGTGAAGGGGGGGCATGTAAGGGTGCCCTAGCTCCGACTCGGGCTCCATAGAGGGGGAGTATGTCATGGGTCCCCCCTGGCCTCCACGTTTTTGTGCCCCTCCTTGCCTCGGGGAGGGGGGGCAGTCGGTACCGCGTCGTTCATGGTGCTCCGCCAGACAGTGGATCGGCAGAAGAAGAAGCTAGGGCCCTCGGACTATTGAACTCCGAGATACAGACGCTATTTAAGCAGCTCCCTAGCTTCCAAACGGCGCAGGTCGTATTTCTGGAAGCTTTAGGAAGTGTGTGGATTATCTTCCTTTTGACTGTCGCGACAGATTATTTTGTGAGCATCTTATGGTGAGCCCGCTTTTGTTCAGAGTCGTGCAGTAGCCGGCTGTTGTATTGAGTTTCAGTTTGTCTTTTGTTCTGTGCGGTCATGTTTCTAGGATTTGTTTTGTGCCAGTAATTCTGCTTTTGTTACTGTTCTGTGCTCGTTAGATGGAACTGCGTGTATTATGCTGGTAAGCCCGCTTTTATGTTCATTGCGGTTAAGTTATACTCTGTTCATATATTGCTTTTGTGACTACTTGTGTGTTTTGTTTCTTGTAAATAAAATCTATCATGGGGATCACTATAGAACCTGCGCTCGTCTCCGTTCCTCGAGTACGGTCCCGTCGTGACAGTTACATCTATACACAAGGCTACATCAAGACTAGACATGCAAATATATATATATATATATATATATATATGTATGTGTGTGTGTATATATATATATATATATATATATGTATGTGTGTGTGTATATATATATATATATATATATATATATATATATATATATATCTATATATATAAAATTTAGGTAGACTTTCAATTGTGAGAGACAAAATGAGAAAAAAAAATCTATATATATATAATATCTATATAATCTATATAATCTAAATAATATATATATACACACACACACATATATATATATATATATATATATAATATATATATGTATGATGTGTGTGTGTATATATATATATATATTATATATATATATAAAATTTAGGTAGACTTTCATTGTGAGAGACAAAATGAGAAAAAAAAAATCCAGGAAATCACATTGTAGGATTTTTTTTAAAGAATTTCATTGTAAATCAAGGTGGAAAATAAGTGTAAGTATAAATAAGTATAAATAAGTACCCACAAACAAAGCAAGATTTCCCCTGATAATCTCCCTCAATCTGGGTGGGGGGGGGGGGCCCCACGCAAAGATCTCATTCTGTTGGGGTCAAAATGATCATGAGGACAGTGAGCAAAAAGGACGACTGATCCGTGTTAAGGGAAGAATGAATGGGGCCATGTATCGTGAGATTTTAAGCCAAAAACCTCCCTTCCGACAGTGAGAGCATTAAAGATGGAACATGGCTGGGTCTTGGTTTCCCAGCATGACAATGACCCCAAACACACACCACTCGGGCAACAAAGGAGTGGCTTCTGTAAAAAGCATTTCAAGATCCTGGAGTGGCCTAGCCAGTCTCCAGACCTCAACCCCATAGAAAATTTGTGGAGGGAGTTTGAAAGTCCGTGTTGCCCAGTGATATATATATATACAGTGGGGCAAAAAGTATTTAGTCAGCCACCAATTGTTGCAAGTTTTTTCTACTTAGAAAGATGACACATGTCATTAAAAGTCTGTTTAGGTACAGATCTTATATGGCCTAAAAGTTATCTATCTACTAACAAGAAATGCAGATCAGGCAAAGATATTACTTGTTTGTTGGTACCAGGCCTTAAATACAACACTCAAATACTGAAACTATTGACTGGTGCAATCAAATATGCAGGCTGGTATGGTAGCTGCCTTCATGTTTAATAACCTGGGTGTGTAACGGGGACTCACCTGGCTTTCCGACGCTGGGGGCAGCGTTGGCTTCCTTTGCCTCAGGTTGAGACCCTGACAGTCAGCACAATCGCACAGGCTTGATGAGGGCTGTGCGATTGCATTAGTATTATCACGTGCAGATCTCATTAAGCTGCCTCGTTTGCTTTATGGGCGACACCCACTGACTCAGGTACTTAAGGTCCGTCCTGTGTTCAGTCGGGGTCGCACCATCCCACCATGATGGGGGGTACCATCGCCCATCGCAGCCCTTCACACGGCTCAGACGTGCTGCAGCGGCCGCTCGCCGGCAATCGGTATTGTTAGGGATAATGGTAACTGATTCTTCGAAGAGGATCAGTAATAGTACGGCTAGGAAGCCGGATGGTAACCGCTAGGGAAGTAGTCGCTAGAGCAGGGTCAGGAACCGCTCTTCACATCCCCCTTGCTGCATCACGGCTCGCCGGCGCCCTCCGGGGCTTTAGACTCGCTGCTGCGGGCAGCTGGAGCACTCCCTCTTATCCCCTTGCCGAGCCCGCTTCTTTATTTAAAGTTCTTTTCTTTGCGCTTTGTGGCGGGAGGCTGTTGTGCCACCGCCCGCGCTGTATTTAAAGGGAACGCCTCGCTGCTCCTCAGCCCCGTTCCATGTTTTGTATTTAAAAGGGACGCTTCGCTGCTCCTCAGCCCCGTTCCATGTTCCCTCCTCGCGTCTAGGTCATGCTGCGCATGCCCCGTATGGTGGCCGGCGCCGCGCACGCCGTTGTCTTCTGCCGCGCGCTCGCATGTGCAGTACCGTGACAACGCCGCGCCTCTGCGGGTGCCCGCGAGCTTTGCGTCACAGCGCGTCATCGCTTTCTTCTCTCCTCTCTCTCTCTCAAGCTGCCGGTTTAACTTACACGCAGTCTCTGTGAGAGAGAGAGGGAGAGAAAGCGATCGCTCCTGTTTTTCCCCCTCGGAGCGATTTCAAACACGTTCGCCTCACTCTTCCTTTTTGTAATAAGCACCGTTACTGGCGATCGTGTTTTAAATCACCCATTCATTATTTTCTTTATTTTAAAGCTCGCGCTAGGCGGAGCTTTTTCGTTCGGGTTAAACCCCCGCTTTTTCATGCAGGTCACGTGAGTCTCTCGGTAGACCCGTGGTTAAAGTAACAGAACCTGACGCCTGCGATCAGAGTTCGATTCCACGCTGTGCCATCGCTGGCACAGTGTTCTTTATTTTGGCACTTTCTTTTTTGCGTTTATTTATTTATTATTATTTCAGTTCATTACTACCATCTGGAGCTAACTGCATTTGGGTCCTAACAAAAACCCTTTTCTTTTAGGGTTCGCCTTTTGCCATCCTGGCGAACCCGTAACAGAATGGTGCGACCCCGACTGAACACAGGATGGACCTTAAGTACCTGAGTCCAGTGGGTGTCGCCCCTAAAGCAAACGAGCAGCTTAATGAGATCTGCACGTGATAATACTAATGCAATCGCACAGCCCTCATCAAGCCTGTGCGATTGTGCTGACTGTCAGGGTCTCAACCTGAGGCAAAGGAAGCCAACGCTGCCCCCAGCGTCGGAAAGCCAGGTGAGTCCCCGTTACAGGGTGACTGATATTTTTTAGGGCAATGTGGCAATGTGAGAGGAAATATTAACAAATCAAAGTCCACTACATTCCCAGCCAGAGGAGAAAAGGGCTACTGGTAAAACCCCAACAAAAGGAATAAACTAAAAGTGCCAATACCAGTCAAAACAGTATTTATTTTATCTAATTTGGTAAGCAGACTATTCGTTACTTAAATCCAATAAATACATCAGATAACTTTCATTATGAGAGAACAATGTCTAGATCTATTTAACTTTAACTTTTTTTAATTAAAAATAGAAATGGATTGAAGAATCCTAATATTCCAACAATCCCATAATGAGATCTTTTATATATTGTGTCACGCCACACGTGCACCTGTGCACCACGCCCACCTTCGTGCACCTTCTTTCATGTTCTGTCACATTCTCTCCCCTCCTCACCTGTCATCACATGCACCTGTCCCTTGTCTTCCAGCACCTTCCACTTCACTATAAATACCCCCCACATACTCATCGCTGAGTCTCGTGGTTCCTACCACGTCTCTCCAGCTCTCACGCTATCGCTTCCCATTCCTTCCATTCTATCGCCTTCGTATCCTACCGCTTCTCGATTTATCGTGCCTCGTCTCTATGCCAATCAAGCCCTCTACCTAATCCCTCTCTCGATTCATGTCCTGTCTATCCTACTGATCCTTATCCTCTCTCATCTCAATCGTGATCTCACTTCTAGCCTAGTCGTCATACTAAGCCTTTATCCATTTCCCGTTCTCTCTCTATCGGGTACTGTATCCTAGTCTCCGTGATCGCTCACCTACCATATTCTCTCCGTTCACCTTCGATCGCGTTCTCATATCTCTTTGGTGTAATTCTGTTTATCCATGTATATTCGATTATCTGTTTCGTTGTTAATAAAACACCGTCTGAGTCCAGATCCACTCCTGCGTGTGACTCCTAAACTCTACAGCCGGCATTACAGTAGACTCAGCCGTGCTTGGAGACAGCGGTAGTTTTGTTTTGGATCTGACTCCGACCGATCGCAATGAGCAGCGATCCGATCGCCGAGCTCCGTGCTCGGCTTGCTGAGGTAACGCGACTTGTAACCCAAATCACGGAAGAGCAGCGCTCGCTGGTTCCTACTCTGGATGCCATCTCACAGCGCGTGTTTTATCCAAATCAGTCCCCTACAACCGCGACCGACCACGCTGGTGGCTCTGCCCACTTTTTGTGCTCCATCGTCCCCTGAGATCGCATTACCGGAGCGATTTGATGGGAACCTGGTTAATTTCAACAAATTCCGTGGGCAGTGCGTACGTTACTTTGAGCGTTATCCACCCTGCTCGCAATTCGCCGGTGTATCGCTGGTGGTGTCCTGCCTTTCAGGCAGAGTGCTCCAGTGGGTAACCGAGAAATGGTCTCAGGTACAAACTGGGAACTGTGACCAGCTCTTGGAAGTGCTAGGGTCAGTTTGTGGTCCACCTGCCAACAGTGGGCCATACACCCCCGAAGCACCACTGCTCAGTCGTCCCACACCGAATGCCCAGATCACCAGCGTACAGCCATTACCTCAGTTTGTTCGCCACTTGTTGAATCCTCCATTCTCTGGCTGTTGGAGGATCACGGCCATTAATATGGCCAAGCGCAGTATTAAATGCGCTCCAACGGCCTGTATTCATAGGACACCCGGTCCAGTCCAGGATCCACCTGTCCCAGAGTCCGTTTCAGGGTCGCCCATCCCAGAGTCTGCTCTAGGGATGCCCGTCCCAGTCCAAGGGTCGCCCGTCTCAGAGTCTGCTCTTGGAACGCCTGTCTCAGCTCCAGGTTCGCCCAACCCAGAGTCTGCTCTAGAGATGCCCATCCCAGTCCAAGGGTCACCCATCCCAGAGTCAGCTCTTGGGACGCCTGTCTCAGCTCCAGGCTCGCCCATCCCAGAGTCTGCTCTTGGGATGCCCGTCCCAGTCCAAGGGCCGCCCGTCCTAGAGTCCGCTCTAGGTACGCCCGTCCCAGGGTCGCTCCAGGGCCCAATATTGTCTAAGACCTGTCATAGGTCTCCGAGGCCTGGTACTCCTGCAGTCAGGCAGCCTAACTCGGTCGTTGAGCCGTTCGCACCCCGTAGCATGATGTTGAAACCTTCTAGGTCTGATAACCCGGCATCTGTGCACGCCGCGTCCGTTGTCTCTGCCGAGGAGTTGTTACTGTCTTGTAGCACTGCATCTGTGCTACCAGAGCCCGATTACCCGGCACAGAAGTCGGTCAGTCACGTGCTTAAGCATCCTCGCCCGGAATGTAAGCACGTTCGCTCGGTACCGAATTCAGTTGCGTGCTTGAGCTTTCTAGCTCAGAAATGGAGCCTGGTGCCTTTTCCATCACCCTCAGTACCTGGCTCAAACGAAACCTGGCTCCTTTAACGAGTCGGCCACTCCCGAAGCCCTTCCAATGGTCCTCGCTCCCTGAGACCTCTCCTAGGTCATCCAAATCTGAGTTCTTGTCAAGTCTGCATTTGTCAGAGACCCACCAAAGGTCCTCTATCTTCGAGACCTCCCTAAGGTCGTCTAAATCCGTGTCCGATCCATGTTCGCCATTATCAGAGACCTTCCAAAGGTCCTCTATTCTCGAGACCCCTCCAAGGTCACCTAAATCGGAGCATGTTCTAAGTTTACCGATGTCAGAGACCTGTCAAAGGTCCTCGATCCCCGAGACCTCTCAAAGGTCACCTAAATCCGGGTCCGTCTCCAATCATTCTGAGGTAGTAGCAAGCTCTGTCGTGTGTGAGTTCTTGCCGAGTCAGTCGGAGTTCACCCCATGTCTGTTTGAAACCATACAGGGGTCATCTAACACAGATTCCTTCCTAATTCAGAGACCTTCCAAAGGTCATTTCTGTCGAAGACCTTCCAAAGGTCGTCTAGCTCAGAGACCACTTCTAGTTTACCTATGTCAGGGACATGCCAAAGGTTCTCTATCCCTGAGACCTCCCAAAGGCCGCTTATGCTTGGAACCTTCCAAAGGTTGTCCACCTCTGAGTCCTCTCCAGATCGGTCTGAGCTACATAACTCTAAGTCTGTCTTTTGTCAGTCTGAGTCTATTCAGGTTCTGAGTCTATCAGAGTCTGTCCAAATTTTGTCTAATTTCGACTCCGATCTGTGTTCATCCGAGTCTGTCTCCAGACATTAGAGAAGACTAGCTCAGCTCCTAGCTTAGCAGATCTGGATGCCACAGGTGAAGTTAGAGCCCCAGCCCCGGCAGAGTCCTCGCAGCAGGGCAAGTGGGTGACGGTTCGGCGATGTAGTCGTAAGGCTAGTCCATGAGAGCACCAACTCTTTACCTGTTCACATGTCCAACGAATCCTTTAAGTCTGCCGTTATCAAACCACTGATTAAAAAAGCCCAATCTTGACCCTTGTGTGATATCTAAATTATAGACCAATTTCAAATCTACCGTTTCTGTCCAAAATCTTAGAAAAAGCCGTCTATCAGCAGCTCTGTAGTCACCTCCAAAGGAATGAAATTTATGAAACATTTCAGTTCTGGCTTCAGGCCCCATCATAGTACTGAAACAGCATTACTTAGGGTACTAATGACTTGTTAATGTCCTCAGATAAGGGATGTGTTTCTTTTCTTGTTCTGTTAGATTTAAGTGCAGCATTTGACACTATAGATCATGATGTTTTACTAAACAGACTAGAAAATACTGTAGGTATTAAGGGATCAGCACTTTCTTGGTTTAAATCCTACTTAACTGACCGGTACCAGTTTGTTCATATAAATAATCTAAGATCTAAGCTCTCAAAAGTGAAGTATGGCGTGCCTCAGGGGTCAGTGCTTGGCCCGCTTTTATTCTCTCTGTACATGCTGCCACTAGGCTCAGTTATTCGTAAACATGGCATTAATTTCCACTGCTATGCAGGCATGATACACAGCTTACATATCAGCCAAAACTAATGACAGCCTTACAATCAACAAAATCGAGGACTGTGTAAAGGAAATAAAAGATTGGATGTTATTTAATTTTCTCTTACTTAACTCAGATAAAACTGAGGTGCTATTAGTGGGACCCAAGGCTGTGAGAGACAGGTTAGCTACATCTATCCTAAATCTAGATGGCTGTCCAGTATTGCCCCGTCCGTCTGTAAAAAACTTAGGGGTCACATTTGATTCAGATCTCTCCTTTGATGCGCACATTAGCAGCATCACTCGAATTGCTTTCTTTTTCAATTACGTAATATCGCTAAAACTTAGAAATATCCTCTCTTTTAATGATGCAGAAAAACTTGTTCATGCGTTTATAACCTCAAGGTTGGATTACTGTAACGCCTTACTACTGGATGCTCTAGTAAATCTATAAATAACTTCAGTTAGTTCAGAAATGCAGCTGCCCGAGTGCTAACTCGAACTAGAAAATTTGATCATATCACTCTTGTTCTATCATCACTGCACTGGTTACCAGTCAAAATTCCACATGATTACAAAATACTTCTTATAACTTATAAAGCTCTACATGGCCTGGCCCCACATATCTGAGTGACCTCTTAGAGTTTTACAATCCAACCGTCTAACTACTTCGTTCGCAGGGGTGCAGGACTTCTTTTAGTTCCTAGAATTTAAAAAAGTCACAGCAGGGGGAAAGGCTTTCTCATACATGGCCCCCCCCAACTATGGAATAAACTTCCCACTTTCGTTCGAGATTCAGACACCCTCCAAAGTTTTAAGTCTAGGGCTAAAGACATACTTATTTACGCAGGCTTTTGACTAGATTTAGACCAGGTTGCATGGTTTGGGTTGCTGGGCCGGAACAGTCTGGAGTCATGTCTGTCCGACCTGCCTGCCTTGTTCGCTAGCCCGGGAGTGTCGAGTGGGCGGTTATGGCGGAAACTAGGCTTCGGTCCCCTCGTGATCTTGACTCATGCATCCTTTGCCTTAGAGATAAGGGCAGAGCTGGGGGTCATAGTCAAAGAGTCTTATGGTGATCAGAGACGTTGGGTTGCTGTCTTCTGTGTACTCGTGGGGTTGCCAATGTCTCATGTTATCCCTCTTGGCTGTGTTTCCTACCATCTAGCTTTCTAGCTATGCTGCTATAGCTAATGCTGCCGCGGGTCTCATGCTACACTTGGGGCATCAGTGATTGACATGGCATCAGTGATTGTTAATAAACACTGTGCTCTTAAATTAATAACTAATTACATTTTCTGTTTTCCTATCTCTCTCCGAGCTGTGTTCCGGCAGTTCCGGCCCCACACATGATGTACATCTGATGGAGCTCCACGTGTGCATAATTCACATTTTTATTCTGACCATGACTCCATGACTTTAGTTTCGCTCTTCGATTTATCATCATACCCGGGCCAACTTAATGTCGATGTGAATTATTCACATTCTTTTCAAACTTTGACTCCATGACTTTAGTTCGCTCTTAGATTTATCATCTACGCCGCCCAAGGAGGTTGGGTCCCTTTTTGGTCTCGTCCTCCCAAGGTTTTCTTCCTAGAACTAGGGAGTTTCCTTTCCACTTGTCACCCTAGGCTTGCTCAATTTGAGATTGGACATAGTTATTAGGAGATAATCTAAACTTGTAAAGTTGCTTTGAGACAATGCTCCATTGTAAAAAGCGCTATATAAATAAATCTGACTTGACTTGACTTGATATACAGTGGGTCAAAAAAGTATTTAGTCAGTCACTGATTGTGCAAGTTCTCCAACTTAGAAAGATGAGAGAAGTCTGTAATTTTCATCATAGGTACACTTCAACTATGAGAGACAAAATGAGAAAAAAAAATCTAGGAAATCTCATTGTAGAATTTTTAAAGAATTTAAATGTAAATTATGGTGGAAAATAAGTATTGGTCATTCACAAACAAGCAAGATTTCTGGCTCTCACAGACCTGTAACTTCTTCTTTAAGAAGCTCTTCTGTCCTCCACACGTTACCTGTATTAATGGCACCTGTTTGACCTCGTTATCTGTATAACACCTGTCCACAGCCTCAAACAGTCAGACTCCAAACTCAACCATGGCTAAGACCAGACAGCTGTCAAAGGACACCAGGCTGGGAAGAGTGAATCTACAATAGGCAAGCAGGTTGGTGGGAATAAATCAACCCTGGGAGCAATTGTAAGACATACAAGACCATTGATAATCTCCCGCGATCTGGGGCTCCACGCAAGATCTCATCCTGTGGGGTCAAAATGATCATGACAACGGTGAGCAAAAATCCCAGAACTACACGGAGGGACCTGATGAATGACCTGCAGAGAGCTGGGACCAAAGTAACAAACTCTACCATCAGTAACACACTACGCCGAGAGGGACTCGGATCCTGCAGTGCCAGGCGTGTCCCCATGCTTAAGCCAGTACATGTACAGGCCTGTCTGAAGTTTGCCAGAGAGCTTATTGTGTTACGGTTCGCCATTTAAAAATTATAAATAAAAAATAAATTGGTTGGTGTTTTCAGTTAGCTCCAGTTGGTAATTATAACTGAAATGAAACTAAATTTAAAAAAAGGAAATTAAACCGAAGGTAAAATAAAAGAATAAAACTAAATAAAAGAGAATGCACGCCACAGCACATTCACAGCACACTTATGGCGTGCCTCCGATTGCTCAATAGGCGCTTAGGGATCTGCGAGTGTGCAGAAGCCCGACCGGAGCTTCCGCGAGCTCGTGCCGCTCGACAGCGGTTAAACGCGGTCTCGGGAGTTTGGCACGGACGTTCGGGGAGAAGCGAAGAGGACGTGGTTAAAAACACAGCGTCCTCTTCCAGCGAGATCGGGGAATTAAATTAATACGTCCGTTTGCGACAAGGGGGGGTGACGGCGGGAGCAAGGCTTAGAGCTGCCGGAGCAGCTCGGTAAATGTAAAAATACAAACAAAAACAAAAACAAAACACTGACCCTACCCTATCTATGGCCCTACCTTATCGAGCTGCCTCCTGGCAGCCCCCGTCTGAGGGTCTTGATACCCCCAGAACGTACCGTTGTCCCTAAGAAAAAAAAAAAAAAAGAAATAAAAAGCCGTTAGCAGACATGCAGGCAGCAGCGAGCGCGTATGAGCGTCTGACAGCCATGTGCATCAAGAATCATGTGGGTGCGCGTGGAAAACGCAGGGCGATGCAGCAACCGCGAGTGAGCCCCTAAGGTGTGCTTATAAGGGCTCACCCGCAGGTGTTGTTGCTTACCCGTGGAAAGCCCGTGAAGGGCTGATGCACGCTCGATCGCGCTGCCGCAGGGCACACCGCCAAGCCGAGAGAACTCCTGGCCATTAGCGGCCAAATAGTGATCCCTAACATATGGATGATCCAGAAGAGGATTGAGAGAATATCATGTGGTCAAATGAAACTAAAATAGAACATTTTGGTAAAAACTCAACTCGCTGTGTTTGGAGGACGAAGAATTCTGAGTTGTGCCATACAGTGGGGCAAAAAAGTATTTAGTCAGCCACTGATTGTGCAAGTTCTCTGACTTAGAAAGATGAGAGAGGTATGTAATTTTCATCATAGGTACACTTCAACTATGAGAGACAAAATAAGAAAAAAATCCAGGAAATCACATTGTAGGATTTTTAAAGAATGTAATTGTAAATTATGGTGGAAAATAAGTATTTGGTCAAGAAATTTGGTTCAGCTCAGTATTTTGTAACATAACCTTTGTTGGCAATGACAGAAGTCAAACGTTTCCTGTAAGTCTTCACCAGGTTTGCACACACTGTAGCTGGTATTTTGACCCATTCCTCCATGCAGATCTCCTCTAGAGAAGTGATGTTTTGGGGCTGTCGCTGGGCAACACGGACTTTCAACTACCTCCACACATTTTCTATGGGGTTGAGGTCTGGAGACTGGCTAGGCCACTCCAGGACCTTGAAATGCTTTTTACGGAGCCACTCCTTCGTTGCCCGAGCGGTGTGTTTGGGATCATTGTCATGCTGGAAGACCCAGCTACGTTTCTTCTTCAATGCTCTCACTGATGGAAGAAGGTTTTGGCTTAAAATCTCACAATACATGGCCCCGTTCATTCTTCTCTTAACACGAATCAGTTGTCCTGTCCCCTTTGCAGAAAAACAGCCCCAAAGCATGAGGTTTTCACGTACATGCTGCGCAGTACGTATGGTGCAACTCAGAATTCTTCTTCCTCCAAACACGGCGAGTTGAGTTTTTACCAAAAAGTTGTATTTTAGTTTCAACTGACCACATGATATTCTCCCAACCCTCCCAATCATCCATATGCTCTCTGGCAAACTTCAGATGAGGTTGGACATGTACTGGCTTAAGCAGGGGGACACGCCTGGCACTACAGGATCTGAGTCCCTCTCAGCGTAGTGTGTTACTGATGGTAGCCTTTGTTACTTCCCAGCTCTCTGCAGGTCATTCATCAGGTCCCTCCGTGTAGCTCTGGTATTTCTGCTCATCGTTCTCATGATCATTTTGACCCCACAGGATGAGATCTTGCGTGGAGCCCCAGATCGGGGAGATTATCAATTGTCAATTTTCTTTCTGGTGTCCTTCGTCAGCTTTTTGGTCTTGGCCATAGTTGAGTTTGGAGTTTGACTGTTTGAGGCTGTGGACAGGTGCCTATTATACAGATAACAAGGTCAAACAGGTGCCATTAATACAGGTAACGAGTGGAGGACAGAAGAGCTTCCTAAAGAAAAAGTTACAGGTCTGTGAGAGCCTGAAATCTTGCTTGTTTGTGGGTGACCACCATGATTAACAATTAATTTCTTTAAAAATCCTACAATGTGATTTCCTGGGTTTTTTTTCATAATTGAAGTGTACCTATGATGAAAATTACAGACCTCTGTCATATTTCTAAGTCGGAAAACTTGCACAATCAGTGGCTGACTAAATACTTTTGCCCCACTGTGTGTATATATATATATATATATATATATATATATATATATATATAAAGCTATATAATATCCTTTACATATCCAATTGTCATCTGTATGTATATATGTCTATATCTGCAATTTAATTAATTTGACACACTAGGACGTGGAGTAAATTTTCCCTGAAAATGCTTTACTAAAATACGCAAGTGAAAACATCCCAGATACAGCCAATATGTAACGGCAGCTGTACAGTTTAGGAGACACACGCAGGAGTGGATTTGGACTCAGACGGTGTTTTATTAACAACGAAACAGATAACCGAATATACACGGATAAACGAAATTACACCAAAGAGATACGAGAATGCGATTGAGGGTGAATGGAGAGAATACGGTAGGTGAGCGATCACGGAGACAAGGATACAGGACGCGATAGAGAGAGAACGGGAAATGGATAAAGGCTTAGTATGACGACTAGGCTAGAAGTGAGATCACGATTGAGATGAGAGAGGTTAAGGATCGGTAGGATAGACAGTACATGGATCGAGAGACGGAGTAGATAGAGGGCTTGATCAGAATAGAGACGAGGCACGATAGAACGAGAAGCGGTAGGATACGAAGGCGATAGAATGGAAGGCATGGGAAGCGATAGCGTGAGAGCTGGAGAGACGCCGTAGGAACCACAAAACTCAGCGATGAGTCTGTGGAGGGGAGCGATATTTATAGTGAAGTGGAAGGTGCACGAAGACAAGGGGTAGGTGCATGTGATGACAGGTGAGGAGGGGAGAGAATGTGACAGAACGTGAAAGAAGTTGCGCGAAGGTGGGCGTGGTGCGCAGGTGCACGTGCGGCGTGACAGAGCCCCCCCACAGAGTCCGAGACGGAGTCAGGACTCCAAGGACGATCCGGCGGTTTCCTTTCCAGGCAAAGGCTGGGAGCACTAGGGGGACACCGGGCCCCGGAAGGCCCAGGCAGGCACACCTGACATGGGCGCATGGCAAGAGACCGGGAGGATGGCAGGGATCGGGTCTGGAGATGGATGATGTCGGAGCAGGCACGGTGGCTGACGACCTTTGGAGGACCTCGGGGACTGACGATCTCAGAGCTGGCACAGGGACCGACGACCTCTAGAAGGTCTCAGGGACAGACGATCTGGGCGCAGGTACTGGAACTGATGATCTTGGAGCAGGCACGGGGACTGACGACCTCTGGAAGGCCTCGGGGACGGACGATCTAGACGCAGGTACAGGGACTGGCGATCTCGAAGCAGGCATGACTTAAAGGATTTGGGCACATAACCTAAGGTAAGGGATGAATTTAAAATAACTAACACTGGCTCTATAACACTAGGTAATACTTGTTTGAGTAGACGTGTAGGAATTGGATCTAATAAATATGTTGATGACTTAGACGAGCTGATCAGTGCGGATAGTTCAGTATTAGTAATTGGGGTAAAAGATTATAATCTTGATTTACAGCTCATTAAACAGATGTCTTCACTAGTGCTGCATCTGAAAGGTTGCTGAATAGTTTGGTGATGTGATTGAGCATTGAGTTTTTATGCCTAATGTTTTCTAACTTATCATTAAAGAAAGTCATGAAATCATTACTGTTAAAATTACACAGAACAGGAGAGTCACTTTCTGTGGGGTTTTTTGTTAATTTGGAGTGTATTAAAGAGAAATCATGGATTATTCTTATTTTTCTCTATGATTGAAGAGAAGTATGCAGCTTTAGCTTTAGTGAGGGCATGCTTATACTCTGCCATGCTGTCCCTCCAAGCAATCTTAAACACCTCCAATTTACTATGTCTCCACTTGCGCTCTAGATGCCGTGTTCTTTGCTTTAAGGTACGGGTGTGGTCATCATACCAGGGTGCTAGCCTTTTTTCCCCTAATGCGTTTGACCCTAGCAGGAGCAATCGTGTCCAGGATTGAGCGAGGCACACATTGTAATTGGTCATTTTACACACTCAAGATTGATTTATCTCCGTAGGTGTATTAAATTTTAAGTCTGGTAGGTTTTTAATAAACGCAGCTGGAGTAGCAGATGTGATAGTGGCGCTTGGTGTGATAACGAGGCAGAAGGATTTTATTTATTACAATAGCTCAAATACTAAAAGATAGTGATCTGAAATCAAATCACGTTGCGGGAAAACATCAAGGTTATCTATATTGATACCAAATGTTAATATTAGATCTAAAGTATGATTACAGCGGTGGGTTGGTCCCATCACATTCTGAGTGATACCCATGGATTCTAAAATGGACTCACAAGCAATTTTAAGTGGATCCTGCTCTTTGTCAAAGTGAATATTGAAATCACCTACAATTAAAGCCTTATCTGTTGACAGTAGTAAGCAGGAAAGAAAGTTAGCAAATTCCTGAAGAAATTCTGAATAGGGACCAGGAGGGCGGTAAATAGTGATAAGCTGAAAAGAGTGTGGTTTTGACTTCCATAATGATGGATCAGTCACATTAAGAATCAGTATTTCAAAAGAATTAGCCTTGTATTGGGATTTAGCTGTAACACCTAACTCTTTGTCAAAAAAATGTAGCTATGCCTCCCCCCTGACCATTAGGACAAGGGCGACTAGCATGACTGTATCAAGGAGGGGAAGCTTCATTTAAGGCTAAATATTCATCAGGTCTAATCCAAGTCTCAGTGAGACAGAGAGCGTGTAAGCGTTTATCAGTGATCATTTCATTTACAATCACTGCTTTGTTTGTAAGTGATCTAATGTTAAGTAATCCTAGCTTTAGTCTAATGTTGTTATTTCTTTGGCAGCTATCTGTGTTTATACAAATGAGGTTATTAAAACAGACTTTTTGAGAGTGTTTACGTTTAGGGCAGATGCGGGTAACAGACACAGTTTCAATAATGTGGGTTCTGGTTGACAGTGCATGGCTACCAGCAGAGAGTTGGTTAAGCCGGTCTGTCTGCTGCCTGACCCCTGCTCTGGATAGTCAGCCCCTAACCAATTGGGCCATAAGACTATGGGCAATGTTGCAGGAGATGAGAGCAGCACCCTCCAGAGTGGGATGCACACCATCCCATCCTAAAAGGCCAGGCTTACCTTTAAAGGCTATCCAGTTGTCTATATAGCCCACGTTGTTTTCAGAGCACCAGTTGGACAGCCAGCAGTTCAGCGACCATAACCTGCTGTAGGCTTGGTCACCTCGCCTCATTGGGATGGGGCCAGAGCAGACTACAGCATCGGACATTGCCTTCGCCACGCTAACCACCTCTACAAAATTAGCCTTAGTAACCTCTGACTGACGAAGGCGTATATCATTAGCCCCTACATGAATAACTATCCTAGAGAATCTGCGGCTCTCGAGTTCACTAAGACTCGTTACAATGTCCTGCACTCTGGCTCCGGGGATACAGAGAACTCTAGCTGCTGGTGTCCCTAAAGGGGTAGCAAGTTTCACATGTCATAAAATAGAGTCACCTATGACCAGAGCTCTTTCAACAGGCTGCTCAGTAGGTGTTTCACTGAGGAGGGCAAACCTGTTGGACACGTGATCAGGTAAAGAGTGGTGCTCTCGTGGACTAGCCTTAAGACTACGTCGCCGAACCGTCGCTCACTTGCCCTGCTGCAAGGACTCTGCCCGGGCTCTAACTTCACCTTTGGCATCCAGATCTGCTAAGCTAGGAGGTGAGCTAGCCTTCTCTAATGTCTGGATGCGCGCCTCTAAAACTACAATCTTCTCCGTCAGACTGCCTACAAGCCTACACCTATCACAAGTAAAATTTACACTAATGACGGAGGAAGAATAGCTAAACATGCCACACTCAGCACAGGGAACAAGCACAACAGAAGCCATGTTAGTACAATTAATGAATTAAAGATACTTAGCTTCGGGTGGTGTTGTGGGGTGCCGAGTGAAGATATGGTTCAGCTGCAGTCGATGGTCCAATGCAATGCTTGATTAAAGCGTTAATACAAGTTAAGTTCAACACAAAACGTCACTAAAAACTAACTAAGTCTCAGAAAGAAAGTTATAAAAACACCACACTACTGCGAAGAAGAACGCAACTCTGGTTATCAGCTAATGGCTAAACTACTGCAAAACATAAGCCGGTATACCTGTAAAGTTACTAAATAACGATTAGCGGCAAAAAAATATAATCCGCCGGTATGAGAATAAAATGATTAAGATGTTGTAAAAAAACCTACTATATATACGATTATATAAGATACAGATGCGATCGGGAATTAAAATATATCAAAGGTAAAAGCTGCTAGCAGCTACGAAACGGCGTCCTGTGTGCAACCGCAGATCAGTCTGGGTTGCCAGATCCTCGCAATTCTCCGCGTCAGTTTTCTCCTTTACAAATTCAACAGTTAAACTAAAGACCTACAGTATATGGTGTCATCACTGCAATTACATGTACAGTATATAGTAAGTATATATGCAAGTTACAGGTACAGTTTGGGAGAGGAAAGCAGTAATTGCCTTTTTACCCCTTTATTTACATAAAGTACAAAATCATCAAAATGTTGAGATAAGTAGATATACATTACAAAGACATATAAAAAATAACAAAATCAGTTATAGTGTTAAAACATAAACAATACACATTACAAGTTAAACTAATAAAAAAAACAATTGCATATAGTGTAGATTGGTGCCATGGCTTTGAGTGATTTCCACCTTGCACGCTGGGCTGCAAGTTAGGTCCCAGATTCCATGACCGTGAACTTTAATTAAGCATGTATAAAAATGAACTAATTAATTTATATAATGTGTTAGCAGCACATGTTAAATTACATACTGGTATCGGAAATCTGAAGAAAGATTGTACTACAGTGTATTCACATTACGGTGAGGGTAAAAAGATTTCATGATGCATGATTACATAGGTTTGGACACAGCTTTCTGTTGGGAAGGGGGGGGGGGGCTGCATGATAGAGATTACAAAATCCGTCGCAGAATTCTTGAAGTTGTTGTTCTCTTTGGTTTCCATGGTTTGCTCCCTGAAAACAAAAGCAAATAAATATTAGAAATGTAATACTCTAACATAAATGGCAAGGGTTGTGTCAGGAAGGGCATCCAGTGGCAAATCAAACCTGTGTCTAATCCATTATGTGGAACAGGATGATGGGAGCAACCAAAAGAATAACATGAATGCAATTGTAAAACACATACAGTGGTGTGAAAAAGTATTTGCCCCCTTCCTGATTTCCTATTTTTTTGCATGTTTGTTACACTTAAGTGTTTTGAAACAACAAACCAATTTAAATATTAGTCAAAGACAACACAAGTAAACACAAAATGCAGTTTTTAAATGAAGGTGTGTATTATTAAGGGAGAAAAAAAATCCAAACCTACCCTGTGTAAAAAAGTGATTACCCCCTAAACCTACTAACTGGTTGAGCCACTCTTAGCAGCAACAACTTCAACCAAGCATAACTTCCGATAAGTCTTTTACAGCATTGTGGAGGAATTTTGGCCCACATCTTTGCAGAATTGTTGTAATTCAGCCACATTGGAGGGCCTTTTTAGGTCATACCACAGCATCTCAAAAGTATTCAGGTCAGAACTTTGACTAGGCCACTCAAGTCTTCATTTTGTTTTTCTTCAGCCATTTAGAGGTGGACTTACTTTCAGCTTGAGGTCACGAACAGATGGCTGGACATTCTCCTTCAGGATTTTTTGGTAGACAGCAGAATTCATAGGTCCATTTATCACAGCAAGTCTTCCAGGTCCTGAAGCAGCAAAATCGCCCCAGACCATCACACTACCACCACCATATTTTACTGTTGGTATAATGTTCTTTTTCTGAAATTATGTCTTACTTTTACGGCAGATGTAATGGGACACAAACCTTCCAAAGAGTTTTGTAAAAAGGGAACGTCCATCCCTGAACCGAGGAGGGGGCCTCAGAGTACACCTCTCACCATCTTACAATGGAGCCATTGTAACCCAATCCTGTGTGAATGGCACACGTGGCCATTGTCATTAATGGTTATGTCAATCTGCATATTAAACTGATCACCGGTCCCATTGTTATGCAATGGTGCTGGTACCAGTCGTTATGCAAAGGTGCTGTATATAAGATTGGGGAAATTTTCCAACTGCTGAGACTGAAGAAGTCACTTAGATGAGTGACGAAACGTTTCTCCAACAAAATCTATGTCCAGATAAACAGATTCAACTTCTTGGACTTCGAAAGAGTTCAGTTTTTGTCTCGTTAGTCCACAGAATGTTTTCCCAAAAGTCTTGGGGATCATCAAGATTCTGGAAAAACTGAGACGAGCTTTAATGTTCTTTTTGCTCAGCAGTGGTTTTCGTCTTGGAACTCTGCCATCCAGGCCATTTTTGCCCAGTCTCTTTCTTATGGTAGAAGCATGAACACTGACCCTAACTGAGGCAAGTGAGGCCTGCAGTACTTTGGATGTTGTTGTGGGGTCTTTTGTGACCTCTTGGATGAGTCATTGCTGTGCTCTTGGGGTAATTTTGGTCAGCCGGCCACTCCTGAGAAGGTCCACCACTGTTCGCCATTTGGCTCTAATGGCTCTCACTGTGGTTCACTGGAGTCCCAAAGCTTTAGAAATGGTTTTATACATTTACAGCATTTTAGCAAACGCCCTTATCCAGAGCGACTTACAATTGATACAGTCTTACAATCCTCACAGTTGTGGGTTAAGGGTCTTGGCAGAAATGGGGATTTGAACCCTGGCCCTTCTGGTCCAGAGTCCAGTACCTTAACCGCTAGGCTACCACAGTCCCACCTTTTATAACCCTTTCCAGACCGATAGATCTAAATTACTTTCTTTCTCAATTGTTCGTGAATTTCTTTAGATCTCGGCATGATGTGTAGCTTTTAAGGATCTTTTGGTGTCCTTCACTTTGTCAGGCAGGTACTATTTAAGTGATGTCCTGATTGAGAACAGGTGTGGCAATAATCAGGCCTGGGTGTGGCTAGAGACAGTGAACTCAGTTGTGATAAACCATAGTTAAGTTATGTTTTAACGGGGGTGGGGGGTGGGGGGTTGCTTATGTTTACTTGTGTTGTGTTTACTTGTGTTGTCTTTCACTAATATTTAAATTGGTTTGATATTCCGAAACACTTAAGTGTGACAAACATGCAAAAAAATAGGATATCAGGAAGGGGGCAAACACTTTTTCACACCACTGTAATTAATCAGTTCGCAATAACTTAATGATAAATACTAAACTTTCGACACTTACTTTTAGCACAAACATTCATGCAGCTTTGCTTAGAGACAAAATTGTTGTTACTTCCTCCACAGCCAGTGTATATGAATTCTTCACACGTTTTTTTGATGGAATTGTAGTAATATCTTGGTATGGCGGCAGAGCACCTCCCTTTATCCAAAACATCATTGCAAATCACAGGGAGAGCTGCAAATAACAAAATGTACATCATTATAATGACAGAAAAAAAAGGCAGTGCTTGCAGGTTTCAAAGTGTGTTTCATATTCATTCTACTCCCTTGTGTGTGTGTGTATATATGTATGTATGAATATGAAAATGCATATATACATATATATAGTGATACTTGAATATAAATATAACCTAAAACATCATCAAGTTTTTCAAACAAATCATAAAAGTAGATAAAGAGAACCCAGTTAAACAAATGAGACAAAAATATTACACTTTTATTTATTTAGGAAAATGATCCAATATTACATATTAGTGAGTGGCAAAAGTATGTGAACTTCTAGGCATAGCAATTGATTTGAAGATGAATTTAGAGGCAGGTGTTTTCAATCAATGGGACAACAATCAGGTGTGAGTGGGCACCCTGTTTTATTTAAAGAACCATTGATCTATCAAAGTCTACTCTTCACAACACACGTTTGTGGAAGTGTATCATGGCACGAACAAAGGATATTTCTGAGGACATTAGAAAAAAGAGTTGTTGATGCTCATTAGGCTGGAAAAAGTTACAAAACCATCTATAAAGAGTTCTCCACCAGTCCACAGTCAGACAGATTGTGTACAAATGGAGGAAATTCAAGACCATTGTTGCCCTCCCCAGGAGTAGTCGACCAACAAAGATCACTCCAAGAGCAATAGTAATAGTTGACGAGGTCACAAAGGACCCCAGGGTAACTTCTAAGCAATTGAAGGCCTCTCTCACATTGGCAAATATTAATGTTCATGAGTCCACCATCAGAAGATCACTGAACAACAATGGTGTGCATGGCAGGGTTGCAAGGAGAAAGCCTCCAAAAAGAACATTGCTGCTCGTCTGCAGTTTGCTAAAGATCACATGGACAAACCAGAAGGCTACTGGAAGAATGTTTTGTGGACAGATGAGACCAAAATCGAACTTTTTGGTTTAAGAGAAAAGCGTTATGTTTGGAGAAAGGAAAGCACTGCATTCCAGCATCAGAACCATATCCCATCTGTGAAACATGGTGGTGGTAGTATCATGGTTTGGGCCCGTTTTGCTGCATCTGGGCCAGGACGGCTTGCCATCATTGATGGAACAATGAATTCTGAATTATATCGGAGAATTCTAAAGTAAAATGTCAGGACATCTGTCCATGAACTGAATCTCAAGAGAAGGTGGGTCATGCAGCAAGACAATGACCCTAAGCACACCAGTCGTTCCACCACAGAATGGTTAAAGAAGAATAAAGTTAATGTTTTTTTAATGGCCAAGTCAAAGTCCTGACCTTAATCCAATCGAAATGCTGTGGAAGGACCTGAAGTGAGCAGTTAATGTGAGGAAACCCACCAACATTCCAGAGTTGAAGCTGTTTTATATGGAGGAATGGGCTAAAATTCAGGAAATGTTTAGTTGCAGTTATTGCTGCACAGGGGAGTCACACCAGATACTGCAAGCAAAGGTTCACATACTTTTGCCACTCACTAATATGTAATATTGGATCATTTCCCTCAATAAATAAATGACCAAGTATAATATTTTTGTCACATTTCTTTAACTGGGTTCTCTTTATCTACTTTTAGGACTTGTGTGAAAATCTGATGATGTTTTAGGTCATATTACTCCAGAAATATAGAAAATTCTAAAGGGTTCACAAATTTTCAAGCACCACTGTACACTGATATCCTATGACATTTATTGATTTTCTAAATTAATGCACAATTAATGCACAATCTTTGCAGGACAAATGTAATGTAACATATTTAAGCATTCTCTATTACCAGAATTTAACATCACAACACATAAACACAAACATAAACTTTGCCATGAAAATAAATGTAATCTATTATGGAAGCCTGTTTTTGCAAAAACTGATGTCCAGTAATTCACAATTATGGTTATCTCTCAATTCTTACTTAATATCTCACAATTGCAACTTTAGATCTTGCCACTGCAATATCTTGCAGTAACCACTAATATCACACAGTTCTGATTTAATATCTCATTGTTCTGACTTAATATCTTGCAAATGGGGCTTAATTGTATTAAATAGTAATTTGGAGAAACTAAGTCACAAGTGTGAGTCATGAATTTGCAATTGCAAATTAATAGTTATCGCTATTAGGGACCACGCAATTCCGCAATCCGACACTAGAGGGTGGCGACAGCATGATAGATGTGCTGTGATTGGCACAGAAATCCCTAGCACACGTTAGTATAGGTGCTGAATAACCTGGCAAGGGACACCTGCTCGTTCAGGTATTCAAGGCCGCTCGTCAGCAACGTCTCTTGTCACACCCTCGCTCTCTCCTTCGCAACTGTGGCTTCAGCTAGGGATAGACAGTAAACACTCTTTCTTTGTAGATAAAAAGTGTGGTAGAGTCATAACGATCAAGGTGAAATAGGGTTATAGCTTTATATTGTTAGGGTCAGGTTCCGCTGCAACTGGTTCTTTGTTTTAGGCACGCTTTTAACCTCCAACCTGCCTAGCGACGTTAGCTCGGTTAGTAGTGTGAGCTTCCATTTACACCCTCATAACAGCCACTGATTATACTCTGTATTCAGGAGTTTATATTACCGATCGGGTATTGTCAATTTACCCCACTTTCGCTGTATTTGCAGGTGCTGTACCTTGAGCAGCGCTGTTCTTTTGTTTCTCTGAACGTTCGCTCCTGTTGAGTGAGGTCAACGCGAGCTTCCGCCTTGTTTCTACTTAGCTTTCACTGTTATATTTGCTCAGTATTTGTGAGCTTATTCTAGCAATCGGGTTCTCGCTTTTGTTTTCCGTTCGCTAAATGCAAGTGCAAGTGCTGTATTTTTCGTAAGCGCTTTCCGTTTGTATTTTTCAGAGTCAACTCTGACTCCCGAGTCGGAGCTCTCAAACGAGTCGCTTTCGTTTTGGTCTTGCGCTTGCCACATTGCCACTTAGTGTTGTTAGTGGTGTTTCTACAGTAATTTAAGAACCGCGTGATCACGGTGTTTAACTCCTTATTCCTATTATTAGCAACATTCTTTATTTGAGTCTGTCCCAGAACTGCTCCTGACTCTGGCCTCAAAACCAACATCTTTCACACCCATTTGAGAGAAGGGTAACACTGACACCACTAACTAGAGTGACCTGGGTTCAAACCCCATCGCCTCCTTTACAGGTGGAAATCATTATTTCCTTTTTTCATTCCTTTATTTTTCACCTGCGCTTCACTCCCATATATACATCTATATACATACACATATATTCTCATTTATGTGTGTGCATACATATATATATATACGTGACTCCCTTTTGCAAAGTGCTAATGGCCCCATAAGCATGTTAAACCTCTCCTCAGCCCAAATAGCAGGGCTTATTTACACTAGCTACCTGCGGTTGGATCCTAAAACCACCCTGGTTCACAATGGTGAACCGTAACAATCACATCAGAATTGCGCATCATTTCTTTTACCCTTTTCCGGAAATCAGTTGTTAGTATTCTTCCACTTACATTTTGGAGGTCTGCAGTACTCTATGCATGACGTCTTGTCTAAGAAGTTGTTTTCATTTCCCTGACAGCCTCCGTAGAAAAACTCCTCACACTGCATGGAGGTCATGTTGAAAAAGTAACGTCTGAGCAGGGCACGGCAAGTCCCCACTTCATTTGGAAATCGACAGATCTTGGGAATTTCTGCAAAGGTGAAAAAATTAAAGCAATACATGAGTGTACTTGTGCTGAGTTTAGAGGTGTTTGTATTAGCTACATTTATAAGAACAAGAACTACTGCTTACTTTCTTAACATTTCTGATGTGGTCAAATATATCGTACGATTATTTGTAACAATTACAGATTTCCACAACATATGAAGTATTTTACAGTGGATTCTCATAATCACCAGGTCAAGCATAGGAAGCAAAATGCAGATAAAACTTGGACTGTATGACAATCAATTGTAAGTTACTGTGAATAAGTGCGTCTGCTAAATGACTAAATGTAAATGTAATATCATGGTCAAGATCCACTGACATCCATTGGTCTAATCAATGATGAAACACTGATATTGTGGAGCCAACAGGTCCTTGGTTGCTGCCAGCATGCCTTACAGATGCCAGCTTACTTGTGCTTATTTTGGGGGCTTGAAAACAACTTGTGATTGTTTATAGTTATAATGGTTATCATACATTTATTAATGTTCTTAAAGTAACATGTAATTTATCACAGTATATTACCATACAGGACAACACTATTCAAAATGGGGTAGAATCCCCCTCCACCCCACTCTTAGTTGAATCTAGAACCGCTAGTTCTTTTAAGAACTCTTTGAGTGCATCTGGAAATTAATCTACATAAAACCTTCATAATGAGCAATATTCATAGTGTAACTGTTTCTTCTTCTGTGCTACAATACAGCGGTGGTTGAAAATTGGTAAACACTTCAGAACTTTAAAAATTTCTATATTATTATATATGTCTGCATAAATATGACCATATTTTCACAAGTTCTTATTTTACAAGTTCTTAAAGTATAAAAAAAGAACACAATTAAACAAATAAGATGAAGATATTACACTTGGTAATGTATCTATTGAGCAAATGATCCAATATGTATGTGTGACAAAAGAATGTAAAACTCTAGGATTAGCAGTTAACTTGAAGATGATATCAGAGTCAGGTGTGTTCAGTCAATAGGATTACAATGGGAGTGGGAGTTGTATTTAAAGAACATGGATCTATTAATGTCTGATCTTCAGACCATGTTTGGGGAAACATATCATGGCATGAACATAGGACTGTGGTGGTCTAGTGTTTAAGATACTGAAGGACCCATAATTGCTTGGATTGAAACTGTATCAGTTGTATCAATTGTAAGTCACTCTGGATAATTGCGTCTGCTAAATGCCATAAATGTAAATGAACAAAGATTTTTGAGAACCTCAGGATGGATCAGATTACAAAAATAAACCATTTGGCTACCACCAATCCACAGTCAGACTTTGTGCAAATGGAGGAAATCCAAGGCCTTTGCTACCCTCCCCAAGGAGCGGTCAGCCAACAAAGATCATTCCAAGAGCAAGGCATGAAATAGACTGCAGGGTCACAAAGGAACCCACAGTAACTTCTAAGCAACTACAGGTCTCTTTCACATTGGTTAATGATAGTGCTCATGAGTCCACCATCAGCAGAGCAACAACGGTGTACATGGCAGGGTTGCAAAGAGAAAGCCACTGCTATCCAAATCAATCATTGCTGCACGGCTGCAGTTTGCTAAAGAAGCTGAACAAGCCAGCAGACATAAACAGAGCATGTTGTCTGAAAAAAGGAAAGCATTCCAGTATAAGAACTGTATCCCATCTGTGAAAATGGTGGTGATAGTATCATGACTTGGGCCTGTTTAGCTGCATCTGGGCCATCTGAATTCCATCATCATTGTTCACCAGCAAAAATTCTAAAGAAAAATGTCAGGACATCTGTCCATGAACTGACTGCCAAGTGAATATCAGTCATACAGCAAGACAATGACCCTGAGAGCATAAGTAATTCTACCAAGAATGGTTAAACAAGGATAAAGTTAATGCTCTGGAATAGCCAAGTCCTAGCTCTAATCCAAAAGCAATGTTGTGGAAGGACTCGAAGCAAGCAATTCATGTGAAGAAACCCACCAACATCCAGATTTGAAGCTGGTCTGTATCGAGAAATTGGCTAAAATTCCGCCATGACAATGTTTAGTAGACCGGAAATGTTTAGTTGAAGTTACTTCTGCACAATGGAGCTATACCAAATAATGAAAGCAAAGGTTCACACACTTTTTGCTACTCACATATGTAATACTGATTCATTTTTCTCAATTACCAAGTGTAATATTTTTCTAATTTGTTTAGCTGGGTTCTCTGTATCTACTTTAGGACATGGGAAAACATGATGGTGTTTTAGGTCATATTCATGCAAAAATATAGAACATTCCAAATGTTTGTGCTAGTACATTCATACTAGCACAAATCAGCATGCTGTATTCATGTCAGCTGTGCTCTTTCAAGAATGATCCACTAGACAAATATCTAGTCAGCTGAGGTCTTTGTAGTGGTCCATTTCTAATAGGGTTGCCACTGTCCCGTATTGCCCTGGACATCACGATTTATGAGCAATTTTGATTTGTCCCTGAAGAGACAGCTCCTGTCCCGGATTCCAATCACAGCCTCATTGGCCAATAACGCCCCAAAACGGATACAAACTCCTGGGTGTAGTAGCTACGTTAGTGACAGACCTGTGTGTGTGTGTGCGGAGCCTTATGCTGTCAAAATGAGCAGTGAACCTGTAAAGAAAAAAAGACTTTGCAACTATAAAAAAGAGTGAGAAGCCAAAAGGCCAACCGCAGTAAAGTTGGCTTGTAGTTAGCGATTCGGAGCTTTTTTCGCCTTGCATTCCTTGATGAAGTCACCTTAAACTGTGATTAATTCTACATTTGGCTTCTCCTGATTTGTGAATTCAGATGACATCATCACCAAACGTGAAATCACTCGGCATTACATTTTAGGGCTTTATTTTCAAAAGCTGATACCTTCTAAAGGTGACCACTTAGATTACTGACACCTGCAGTAAAGTGACCAGGCTGATTTGTAAAACTTTTCACAGTCTTAATTCTGTCTGTACATGGCTCGTATAAACCGTGAGGACGGAAAACGGTAACACGAAACAATTAAGCCTTTAATTTAACTTGCCATAAAACCGTCCAAGCAGCCATAGAACTTCAAAAACTGATCATATAGAGAATCAACACAGGTTAAAGTTACCCTCCATCAGTTCTGAAAACTATCACAGATATAAAGTTGTCTAATAGGCAGTTATTTACATACTGTGCATTATGTGTAGGCATTTTCTGATTTATGAAAGCTTTTACAGCTTAATAATAAAATCCCACCTATGTTGCAAGCATGGAATACTAAGTGAATCTTATGGACACTCTAGTTGCTAAAGTCTTGTTTTAAAATGGAATAAATCCTGATCTAGTTGTATAAGCGCAACATTAAGTAGAACATTAAGACTACAGCAGTCTTGCCGGTGCCACTGCAGTGCTAATGATTCACAGCACAAATAAGATGTTTGTAAGTGACTGTCCTAGTGGTCATGGGTCATGGTGGATGGGCACATATGGAAAAGTCATCAATGCACATAAGAGGCAATGGAGGTCAGCATGCAGAGAAGTACAAAATAAAACAGGACATGGCAGTCTATTTGCTGTATCATTCACTGGTCTGTATGAGAGCAGGAAATTATTTAAAAGTTCAGCAGGCTTAAGGACAGAATAGCGTTAGTAAATCTGATCTTAGTTGTACATACTGGGTATAGTAAAGCAGGTTTTGTGGCACTCCTCAAAAGAAATGAAGTTATTGGCATTTCCTGCACAGCCTCCATAGCTGAACTCTTCACAGCGCTGTGTAATGGTGTTGTAGTAGAAACGCGGGACATTTCCGCGACACGGACCCTCGTCGACTTGGAGCATGCACACAGCTGGAAAAGTAACAAAACTCGATAAGAATACAGATTTACCCAAAACAGACATAACAATGTTCCATAAACTCAATTGTAAAAGTAAGAAACTGTTGTGTATTTAGCCTACCTCTAGGCAAACTGTGTGTGAATACGTTTTGGAATAAGTTTAAAAGTAAAAAGCTTCCAATGAAATATCCCTCCATCATTAAGTAGTTGCGAGTCCCGTTTTGAGAGGTGTCTGTGTGAAGTAAACTCCTGTCGGGGCTTTTTTATATTAGACTTGCTGAAGCGGTCCGGTGGGAATTAAAAGGGCGGGTTGCAGTTACTACACAGCTCTTGTTGAATCATATCCAGTTCTACTTGACTGTACCTACGTGGGAAGTCTTCTGGCATTATTATTAGGAGACAATCTTACGTCCTGTCTTAGTCGGAAACGACGATTTCATAAAAGCTTGAGGGCGTTTTCGAGAAATTGAAATGCAAACTTAGTTTGTGTTTTTCCCCCCGAAGATAAACGCAACACATGTGAAGACAACTTTCTCCCAAAGCATGCAACACACTCTTTATGCGTCACAAAAACGTCAGCATATTGCTAAAGTGCATCTTGACTTTTGTTGTCTACAATCATTGATGGGTTCCTACAGATAACAGTTTAGCATTTTATTAGATGTTCTTCTTTCTTTGATCCTGTTAGGGGTTTCCACAGTGGGATGATCCTGATCCACAGATTAGATTTGGCACACCGAATGCCCTCCCCCATTTATCTTTGCTTGGGACCGGCACTATGAGCGCCCTGTGAACCCTCAGGTTTTTTTTCTATAACACACGACTCAAGCTTCAGGTTAAAAGCTTCACCCAGGAATGGAACCAGTCCCACTGAGTCAATTTCATTAAAATGTGGTAATGAAATGTTTACCAAAGTGTCTATACTATTACTTAATCTTGGTGGAATTCAATATTTCCGTGAATCAAGTAATGAAATAACTCATCGAAATACAGCTTTGTTCATTCATTAAACTCAAACTCCTTACAGTTAGCAGTGTGGCCTACCTGCAAAATCTGATTTAAAATCTTAGACACAGAACTAACAGACACTCAATGAAGCCCATGCATCTCTGGATGTCTATGGCACAACTTACATCCATTAAAAAGACCGGACAAAAGACTTACGCTCACTGGGCTAATGGATTTGCACGCTTCATTTTGAGCCATGCCTGGATGCATGGGCTTCGATTGCTGTGGAATGGCATGTGGGCAGGTGCATTTTGAAAAAGAAAAACCCTTGTTGTTTACTGGACATTGCAATTGTTGTTTGTTCTGCCCTGACACATGGCTTCTCTTATGATTGGTTGACCTTTGAAAGTAATTTGGGAATGAGAAGCATGACTGTCTTCTCCAGCTTCAGGAAATCAGAAGCAATAAGGCTTTCCACTTGTTTACAATACTTAGAGATACAAAGATAAAATAACAAGATGTGTGATTATGTAAAACAACTTTGTATTAGGCAGCATCACTAACTGCAGCTCCACTGGAGGGATACAAGGAGCATACTGCTTTGGCTGATCATATGTGAACATACCTGTTTCCCCTTTGCTGTAGTTTTTATTCACTCAGTGTAGTTTTCTGTATGAGTGTGAGGGTGTTTTCAAGAAAAGCCCAAATACAAACCTACCTTATGCCAAAGCATACAACAAATCTCTTTTCTTTCGACTTATGTATAGTATACTGTCAAAAGATAGCCCAAAATGTATTTGTGTGTGTGTGTGTGTGTGTGTGTGTGTGTGTGGGTTTGGTACTGGTATAAAACTACAAAGACTCATCCAAGTGATAATTATTATTTGGGTATTTAACATGTCCTATTAGGTGAACACTGACTCAGTTTCTATCCTGTTGTATTTCTATTTATACCACAGTTAGTTCCGACCCGCAATCTGAGCGACGTCTTCCGCCGTGACATTATTGACCATAACGGCACTGTGACCGACGCTCCATAAGTATTAATCCGCGGCACACACGTAACCTGGCACCGACGCCGGCCAGAAAAAGCAGCAAAGTTATAATGAGTAAAACACTGCTGAAATGAAAGTTATTACTTTATAAAAATCTATTGGTTTTGAAAACGATATGAATTTGGAAGATGAAGCTATTAATGACCAACTTGAGCCAAAGGTTTATCACCTTTAGGATTTGGAAGCGCTGGAAAAGCGCTTCGCGTCGGGCCTAACAACATCTCTTTCCTGTGATATATTCACAATAATGCACACCCTCTCCTGCCTTATTGCTTTATTATAATGACAGAGACACTTGCTTGAATTCTTGGATTCATACCTTTACCATCTAAAGTATCCAAATATCAGCAGGCGTTTAATGGAATTTAAGATTATGCTTTCTTTAAAAGCTCTCACTTGTTCCCTCCACATATCCCTGGTTAAAGTCGATTTGTTATAATTAGTAAAATGCCCCAAAACTGTATAACTTCAAATTACTGAATGTTTTTAGTGCAGTGTATGAACAATTACTTGCAGATCTTCCCCTTCCCAGCAATTATATGACTTGAGGACATGGATCAATAAATATGAAAACCTCTCCTAGGAGTTATGATGATATTTTCAGTCCCTTTTCTCTTCACTGGAAATCTTGAAGTCCAAGGATCCAAACCTGCTTAAGAAATGTCAGTGATTTCAGATTAAACTATAAATGTACTATAATTCACCTATTAAACTATCTCTGCATTTTCTACTCAAAGCAAACTCTTCTATGTGGTGCAGGGTGACAAGGTGGTGCATGCGGTTAGCCTGGTTGCAACATAGTTCCAGAGAGCTCCAGAGATTCCTCATTTGACCCCGACCTCAGACTCTGCCTGTGTGGAGTTTGCATGTCTTCCCCTCATGTGAATGTGTCTGACTTGTGTCAATATAACATTGTGAATGTCATGAATAGGCATTGATGCTGATGTGGCATTAAATAAATTAATAATCCATCTAGATTTTCAAACATTGAATAAATACAAAATGTTTGATAGTGTAATATTGGATGATTGTTTATTCAGAAACAAAATACCAAAATAAACAACAACAAAAAAAAACAGAGATATATAGACGAACTGACACAATATTCAAAGTTATAATGCTGATTGATGGTGAATGTGTGATCAGAAAGAACATCTTCCCACAGTTATTGAAAGTGTCCACTGAGTCCTATTAAGTGATGCATTATTCAACATGACAGGTTTGGGGTAAATGCAGATTAGCTTGATTATCTTTACAAACTGTAATGCCCTATCCCCTTGACCTACATTGCTAAGACAATATTATTTTTGCCATGGGATCCCTGTAAATCTCCAATTACTCACAAATTGACCACCTTGACCATCTTTCAAGTTCTGTCTGATGGCCAAAAGTAGAATTATAATGAGCATCTCCATTGTTAAACAGAGTCTGAAGCAATAAGGTAAATGCAAAAAGGGGGTTTGCATTAATAAGATTATAAGATTATAGTGTTTATACAGATTACTTTATAACCTGGATTGAGATTGAGCTGAAGGATTCTGCAGCCATTTTCAGGTTGGAAGAGAACTCACCATAAGCAGCAGTAAGTGTGGAACTGACTTTATAATAATATTTCTTTAATATTTATATAGCATTCATTGTTGTTATCTTAATGTTATCTCACAGACAATGCCAATCATAGATGTAGAAAATATGACAGACTTGGATAAGGCAAAAATGGAAGTAACTCAGCTGAAAAATGAGGTGAAACTAGAACGAGAAAAGGTAAGTTTCTCTCACTAATCTAAAATAAATTCTAATTTATAAACAAGCTATCTGTTATGGATGTGATCAATTTAGCAATGAACATGTATTTCCTTATAAAGCTGTTGTTGTGCTTTGTGGAACATTATGTCATCTAACCCTGAAGAATATGTAACATTTTCTAACTGTTATGCATGTATGCATATTTAATTACTAATTAGCAAATTGTATTTATCCATAGGTGTCTAAATGTTGTGAAGAAGTCATGGAGTACATTCAGAGTGGTACAGATGATGACCCCCTGGTCAAAGGCATCCCAGAGGAGAAGAATCCATTCAAGGAGAAGGGTGGATGTGTCATTTCCTAATGTGGATAGAGGATCAGCCATACCTTTATTAATTTAGACTTTTGGTACTGCACACCGACATTTTCTACTCGTAATTATATTGTAGTCAGAATCGTCTCTCCTGCCTGAAATGAGAAAACACAGTCAAGAGTAGATAACAGTCAAATTACTCTAAATGGCTTATTTCACTTTGTAAATAAAGCCTCTGGATATGGACCCTCTTATCTTCTTATGTATTTCTCTTTGAAGTTGTGTAATAAAGTGATACTTTTATGTAACTTAATGATTATCAAAGTTTGATAACATAGATAGTATGTAAAATGTGCTATCATCTAGTCTGCTCAAACCCCTTTTGAAATATTTAAATATATCCGTTAATCTTCAGTGTCGCATAACATATCCATCCCTTAATGCATCTGTTTGTGTCCATTTGAAGTAACATATACAGTAAAGATACAGAGAAAAATATTTCTCAATAATGTTGTCTTATTGCCTCTTTGAGGTGTAGGTACTTATTGGTACGCTAAAAATTGATGGACAGAAAAAACAATTGAGCTTCATTCCTAATATAACTGAAATTTTTTTTTATCCAGAGTTACCAAGTCATTCTGAGCTGACACTAGACCCCTAATTAAATACCAAAAGGAGGTCACAATAGGCATATTTTAACTTTAGGATGGATATTTTAATACAGAAATTACAACATGTGTAATTAACACTTTATATTTAGGGACAGATACGTGACATACACTTAGTTGCCACGTACACTTAACCATCTCTTTACACACCTATCTCTGCTCTGTTGAGAATAGTCTGGCAAACAAAAGCATACAGTAAACAGAATCATATGGTTATAATTTGAGTTATGAAGAACAACACTCAAATAGTCTATGGCTGTACAGTAACACAGTGTGAAAGGGTGCAGCTGGTGGATAGCAGCATTGCTATGTTAAACATAGTTTGATGCTTATACACATTTCCTTACAACTGAACAGTGGAGTTAAAGGCCTTGTTCAAGGGCCTGGCAGAGCTAGGGTTTGAACATGCTGAGAATGGGCCACCACCCGACCAGGTTAATTGTTGTTCTATGTTGGGCCCTTTCATGGATGGGCTAACAGAAAGCTGAACAAGTGTAGAGCAATAGATGATCTACAAGTGAAAGTGAGAGTTCCTTTTTTGCCCCCAGTCAGGGTTGCAGTTGGGTCCGGAGTTTATGCCATAGGCCAAAGTGCTTCCTGGGGGGGATTCCAGTCCATCACAGGACTTCATTATGGTATCAAATGACCTTCAGGTTGCAAGACCAGCTTGTGTTCAAACCAAGGTCCTAAATAACTGCTGGGTCCAGTAGCTGGCTCTTATTTTGTGCCAGCTACTGGACACAGCTGCACTAATATGGTAGTTGTACCTGATAATAAGCCTAGTAAGTGTAAGTACAAGCTACATAACCTAATAAAAAAGCAACTTTTATTATTTTTAAAAGTAAAACAACTTTTTATAACTACACACAACAACTATAAACAGTTTTTCACAATGTTTATGAAAGCAACCATTAACCTTTCTGTGTCTAGATGCTTCCATCATTCACCACTGACATAGTATCATCTGGATGGTACGCCATTCTAAGCTCATTAGTAACACTGTTAGTGTAAGTGCATGAGTGTTGTTGCATTTCCTCTCTCAATATTGTGAACGCATAATAGTCAATTTACACACACCCACCTCACTGATTTCCTTGTAGGTTTCCATCCTGTGACCAGAAAGTGATTAATGAGGAACTGGAGGATCTGTGATTGTACACTTTAAATATATATATATATATATATATATATATATATATATACGTTCCATCTTCAATGCTCTCACTGATGGAAGTGGTCTTGACTTAAAATCTCACGATACATGGCCCCGTTCATTCTTCCCTTAACACGGATCAGTTGTCCTGTCCCCTTTGCAGAACAACAGCCCCAAAGCATGAGGTTTCCACCCCCATGCTTCACAGTAGGTATGGTGTTCTTGGGATGCAACTCAGCATTCTTCTTCCTCCAAACACAACAAGTTGAGTTTTTACCAAAAAGTTCTTATATTATACCAATTGATATTCCCCCAGTCCTCTTCTGGATCATCCATATGCTCTCTGGCAAACTTCAGATGGGCCTGGACATGTACTGGCTTAAGCAGGGGGACACGCCTGACACTGCAGGATCTGAGTCTCATGTATAGGTCATATTTATGCAAAAATATAGAAAATTCTAAAGGTTTCACAGAATTTCAAGCACCACTGTATAGCATATAAGACAATAGTGAAAATAAATAAAATATACAATAGAATAACAGAATATATGCATATTGGCATTATTTAGTCCCGATTTCGGAATCTTGTGTCCTCAGTGGGACAGTTTTGGCATCAGCATGGCATCCTCTGGTGTGGTGTGAGTAATGATGGGGCTAGAACTGATGATGCATGTGAGATTACCGGAGTCTTTTTGTAGTGCAAAAACCTGAGAAACAAGAGACTTAAGTAAACATAACTTTCCTTTCCATTTAATTTCACTTTTGTCTAGGAGGAACTAAGGCAATATTAAGGAGAGCTCTTTCGAGTTAGGGAGCTAGGGAGTTTTTCCTTGCCACTGTCGCCCTAAACTTGCTCAATTTGGAATTAGACGTAGTTATTAGGAGATAATCTAAACTTGTAAAGTTGCTTTGAGAGAATGCTCCATTGTAAAAAGCGCTATATAAATAGACCTGACTTGACTTGACTTGACTTTCGTGGCTTTATTTTCCTGTGGGGAGGTTATAAAGGGTAGGTATAAAGTTCTGTAAACACTGATACTATCTGATATAATTGTACGTTTACAAAATTAAGCAAACTGCCCTTTCTAGGGCAACTTTCAAAAAGTGTGGCCAATAAACATTAATTATATAAAAGTGTATCTAAGAAGGCAGGTACACACGATAATATGGCCACGAGTGTAAGTACAATGTATTTGTACCTAATAATAAAATTAGTCAAACGATCTAAGAGAAAAATAATCACAAAGCCTGATATGAAAGCAGTGTGTTTGACGCATGTGCGCATGCGTGCAACGCTGTAGAGTGGCAATGGCACTGTGTGGGAGTTTAGTGCGAGTGCGTTTAACTGCAAATTATCGCTTTCTGAAAGCATCTACAGTTTACCAGAAACGACACGTTTCGGAAAATGTGTCTGCTAAGCATAAGACCACCACCGAGACAACCGATCATGTTCTGTACACACAGGAGCATTTTGCACTGAAGGACGCCCTACGAAAGGTAAACTGTAAACAATAACATGACTGCGTCGTATGTACTGAACACTTCCAGGTGTAAGTGTATGTCATAAATGCACTGATTGCCGATAGATCGGAAAAGTATGTTTCATGCGAAACGGAAAAAGTAGCATCGCACTTTGCAATGTAAGTGAGGGGTCACCATGACAAACTGGGCACACGGACCCGTGTAATCTTAATATACTGATCATGGGTTCATATTAAATATTACAATATTCCGTGCAAAAAAAAATGTCATTAGTATGTTACTATGTAATTAGTGAAAATAATAAGTATATACAGGAAACAAATGATTCGGAGTACAGTAAGGAAGCACGAGTCACGTGACATTAAAGGCCGGTAAATCTTGTGAACAGTCGTAATGCTAACCATCTTGATACCATAGCACACGTTGACGTACGAAGACATGGTTAATCTGCGTTTGAGTCAGTGTTTAGTTTAAACCTGCCGCTTTAGAAGATATTAATGCATTAAAAATACTGAAATACTGAAGATTCAAGAGATTTATTTGTCACATACACACATGTGAATACCAAGGTGTAGTGAAATGAACTGTGGCAGCTCTGAAGACTGTGAAAACAAAAATTGTAAATAGACAGAACAGACAATACAGTACTGGGGTATGGTGAACAGGAAGGTACCGAACACATAAAGCAAACATAAAAAGAGAAGAAAACAAATGAGAGCACTGATGAAACATGATAATGTTTGCCATTTCAGTGTTCTGGTTGTCTGGGAAGAAGCTCCTCAGCTTGTCAGTTGTTCGGAGATTCTTCCCAGGTGGCAGCCACTGGAAATGTCTATTGTTTGTGTGAGTGGGGTCCCTAGAGATCTTTCCTGGTCTAGTCCTACACCTCCTGGTGAAGATTTCCTGCATGCTGGGCAACCTACGTACCATTCAGCAGACCTCTCCACCCTCTGCAAGGTTTTTGGTCCTCATGGCGACTTTATATGCCGACATGGACTGAAATTTCACTGTTAGGCTGATGATATCCAGGTTTAACATCCCTCTGGCACATTTTCACTTCCTTCTCTCAGGATTCAGGAACTGAACTACTGGCTATGTGCAATGTTTCTGCTCTTCAATGAACATAACACTGAGTTTCTGTTCATGGGCACAAAATTCCTCTATTTCTTCTCTTTCTACTGTACTTGCTATTGCTGATATCTCTGTGAGCTTCTCTGCCACTGCATGCAGTCTAGATGTCCTCTTTAATCCTCTTCTGTCACTGTCTCTTCTGTCACTCAGTTTTGATGGGTAAAAGTGACAGTTTTCATTTCAAAGCACATGTGTCATGAAATAAATTAAATATACTGTATGCAAGCATGTTTCTACTTAATAATTGGAGTAAATACTACAATTTATGGTATATTTATTCATTTAAATTTCATTTAAATTTAAACATTAATTTTAACATTAATATTATTTATTTAATTATGTCTTTATTTATGGAATTATTTGTTTACTTTAATGCTCTATACAAATTTGAGCTTATGGGTAAATTGTGAAAATAAAGCTAAATAAACCTGAGATGTATATATGAGACCCACTAGGAAATGTAACAAAAAGCAACATCCTTTCTCTTTGTTAAACCCATATCCAGCTGACACTATTTAAAGACAGCAGTACTTTGACTCTATTAATATGCTACAAGCATTCTTCTATTCACCAGAACAGGATGTTTTACAGCATTCACTGTCTAAAATAACCTCAGAGGTATTCTTGTGCATTAAGATTGTTATCGAAGTGTGTGTGTGTGTGTGTGTGTGTGTGTGTGTGAGAATTAAAGTACTGACTAAATAATTATATAATACATAAAAACATAAAATTAAACAAAATTACACTCAACAAGCTCTCTGTTTCATAATACGGCCTGCTATTCAGAGAAACTGATGTTTCTGAAATAAACACAAACACACTGAACAAGTGCATTACACATTTAATTTGCTTGTGTTGGACCTTTAATTGGATTGCATATTTCTCTAACCGTGATAATTATTTCTGTAGAATAATCATTTAGCCTATGCTCTGCTTCAAACATTTTCTGCATCAGTCAGAATTCTGTTTCATTCACAAGTGACACTTCAGCTGGATGGCTGAACATTGTTATGAAATTAATACCACAAAGCACAAACATATTCTGAGCATTTATACCTCGAAAGACCATAGCAGCTATTTGTCCCTGTTACGAACTTTTAGAATGGCATCTCGTCTCCCCAAGTCAGCTGTTTTCACTGCCATTCGAGCGTATCGGTCATTACCAAGACAACGCAGCTGGTGTTTACCTCTGAAAACATCACGTTATCCCAGATTACCACAGCATCAGATACCAAAGAAAAGAAAGCAGTGCCAAGTGATTAGACACTGCATGCCAACTAATACTCAAGGTATTTGAGACAAATATCATAAAGCAGTTTGTTGGAGCTGTACAGAGCAGGTCTGTGTTGACTGACAGTACTCTAGGTACACATTTTACCAATAAATAAATAATCATCAAATCTTATAAAACTTATTATTGTCTTTCTGACATTTTTATAACCTATTTTAACATGAGAAATTCATTTTTATTCTGTATTATATTATAAATAAGCATGTAAATGTCAAATGGACCATATGCTATGGTCATTCAAGTAGCAATAAAATCCTGGGCTTTTATTGTTAACTTACCACCAAATTTAGGTCCAGCTGCAGATCACTGACAACACCGTGAATAATACCCAACAAAGAGGTTTCACTAATAATGCTGCCGATTCGTTCATCTGCAACAGACAGGCTTGATGACGGATCTTAGGCTGCTGTTTGAGAAAGTGCCGGCCGATGTGCTGATTTGTGTTAGATTCAAACTTAATGTCCAATCAAATCCTGAACTGTTCTGGTAAAACAGTACATGTAATTGGCTGCCAAGCTGCTTTTTAGGACCTGAATTCTATGAAATAAAAGGTACTGATTTGAATGCACTTCGTTCAATAAAACATGGATTTTTGCATCACAATAGTTTTTACTTTGCTTTTTTTCTGAGATGTTTTGGAGGATTTTTGCTCTGTCCCTCATTTCAGAGGCTTTGTTATATGGTGGCCATTTGTTATTTATGGGCGTGGATTTTGATAATTGTATGCTAATTATAAAGGAATGTGCGCGCGTGACTGATTTAAGAATGATTGATATTCGCTAACATATACCTGTTCTACTGATAAATCTGCTTTTTACGAGTTTTCGGAAAGGTACATTTTTGCATAATTTATTTTTCTTATATTTTTAACAAGGTTTCATGAATGAAGCCCTTAAACTCTAGATCTGATTCTTATTTCTTATTGAAATGTATTATAACTTTTAAGACCTCAGCCATTAAACGTTATCTGTAAATAAATGTTTATACTTACGTTTGGAAAGTTATCTAGCTAGAGTGATATCATATGCCAAGAGGAGCTATTGAAATGTTCAGTAAGTTATTTAAACACTATACTGCACATTTACTAAATACGCCTGCGTCAACTCTGCATAAATAAATATGCATTAAGCTTAAACTCAAAGGTAGAGTATATACATCTACAGTGAGGCTTTAAAGTTTGTGAACCCTTTAGAATTTTCTGGCAAAAGTATGTGAACCTCTAGGATTAGCAGTTAATTTGAAGGTGAAATTAGAGTCAGGTGTTTTCAGTCAGTGGGATGACAATCAGGTGTGATTGGGCACCTTGTTTAAGGTTTTTATTTTATTACATATCACTGATATGTAATATTGGATCATTTTCCTCAATAACTAAATGACCAAGTATAATATTTTTAGTCTCATTTGTTTAACTGGGTTCTCCTTATCTACTTTTAGGACTTGTGTGAAAATCTGATAATGTTTTAGGTCATATATATGTAGAAATATAGCAAACTCTATAGGGTTCACAAACTTTGCCCGGGTCGCACTGGGGGGCGGTGGCTCTCTCCCTCCTCTGGTTGGCTGGGGACAAAGTGCCACCAAGGACTTTTCTGCTTAGACTTAGGATCCTGGACCGACTCTGTGTATCGGACTACTTAATGCTGATATGCATATTTTACATTATTGTATTTGAACTATCACTCCGAGACTTATTGGTTTAGATAAATTAGTTTCATTCTTAATTCATCATCTACGTCACCCAAGGAGGTTGGGTTCTCCCAAGGTTTCTTCCTCATAACGCTTAGGGAGTTTTGGGATTGGACGTAGATATTAGGAGATAATATAAAATTGTAAAGTTGTTTTGAGACAATACTCCATTGTAAAAAGTGCTATATAAATAAATCTGACTTGACTTTCAAGCACCACTGTATTATTTTCAGATTTTGAATTCTTTTTATTCCAACAATATTGAGACACCAGCTGGAATGTATTGTAGTAAATTAGATAATGGATGTCAGAATTCTTTGAATGAAGGTGTACTCTATGTACATGCTCAGTTTGCTGCTTCTGAAAATAAATAATTATAAAATTATTGCCATGTCTACCTGAACCTACCTGAGTATTATTTTACATAATAATAGTCCTCAGACAAGGCTAATTTTCATATTCATTAATGACAGTACTTTTCATGGAACAGAACCTGCACTTTTCTGTCCAAAGGATCTTTTATAGCACATCTGTAAATTTTAGTAAGGAAACTGCTCAGACTGGATGTTAGTTCAATGAACCTTTATATTAAGTTAATTAAGCTATGTTCTGTGCAGGGCTCTGGAAGGGCAGGTGGTAAGGGCACTGCAAATTAAACACAAAACTGTCCGTAGATCAACTAAAGGAAGGATGTGAAAAGTGTCACACCTTTATTCCAAGAAATCCATCTCTTGCTATATGATTGGTTCTCTGAGAGTTCACTGTTACAGTGTGCATTATTAAATGCTGCATTTCATCAGTTGTTTTATTAAATATAGGCTTCATGAACGTCAGTGCCTTGGAACATCCCATCATGTACACAATTAGTGATCCTTGACCATTGGTTTTAGAAGGTCAGTGGTTTATTAGCGAATCAATTTCGTTTAAGTTTTTTTGTGACTGTGTCCTCTGTGTGTTGTTATTGGAACAATTTAATGTTTTGGGATGATGTGTCAGTGAATATTCCTCATGCATTTTTGACCCTCTAAATTTCCATTACACACTTTCTCCTTGGACAGTGAAGCAGTATCAGTACCTTTTCTCTGTTAAATATTTTCTAAAATAGCCCTTTATACTCTGGTCAAGTGATGATCATATTTCTCTTAATTGTATTTGGAGTATTGTTTGGAAATCAAAGTGCCTCACCATAATAGTAATGATGCACTTCTCTCAGCATGGTTATTTTGAGGTAGCCAAACCTGAAATAATTGATTATTAATTGTTTCAAGGTATCACTTCCACTGAGTCTCACAGACTGCATTTTTAATAGCGTGTCTATCATGCTGTGCAAGTGTGGATGAACAGACAGTCCAATATAATTTCTGATATATCCTCCACACCTAAAAAAACAGCAACCTTTCCAGTTTTGTATTAAAGTAAGCTTATAAAGTTTAGTATTATAGTGTCTAGTAAAAATGTCAGCAAAATTGCTGTGTTTAAAAAGTCTTAACAGTTATGATTTTTTAATTCATCTTTTTTTAAGGTAGAGGGGTTTATATGGTACAAAATGACATTATATGGACTCAGGGAATAATTAAACAACAGGGAATATTAACTGGCAGGACAGGTGGGCAATTGCACTTTCAGCACAGGACATGACTGGAAAGGAAATGCTTTTGACAGGAAAGGGTATAACAGGAAAACGTATTGTATTTTAACAGGAAAAAAGTTGACCTGGACAATGAATTTGTTCTCTGTCATGCCACGTTCTATTCTGGGATTAATTTTGTTTCAAACCAACACATCACTGAAATAAGTAAAATCCCTCTCCGGGTAATACTATTTGACTAAATAAAACAATGCAGTCCATAACTAAACAGATACAGAGGCTACACAACCTTTTTCGTTTTAGTTCTGTACTTCAGTTAGTGCAGCATTGGCTATAATCCAGTTATCCAGAGTTCTGGTAAGATATGATTGGTAATCCAGATACACTGGACAGTGATTGTAAGTACCAGATTGGTGTTTCTAATAAAGTGACCTGTGAGTGTATGTGTCACAGATTGTCCAAGCCACTGTTAAGCCTTAGTATTATTTGCTTGTGACAAAACTGGGCTGTAGGTTTCCATAATAAGTGTTTTCACAACTGTTCTGTGGTGCTGTTCATCATATCTTGGTCAATTATAGCATGATGACTTATTACATCTCTCAAGAGTGAAGTTACTGACAATGAATCACTTTTGCTATATTGCTTTTTAAGGCTACATTGTACATACCATTTGGAATAAATTGTCCTTATATGGTTGATTTTAGAGCCCGGTTTAAAACGTTATACCCTGGACAGTATAGTTACTTTTGTATTTATTACTAATATTATAGTGGTGCCAGAAAGTTTGTGAACCCTTTAGAATTTTCTATATTGCTGCATAAATATGTCCTAGAACATCATCAGATGTTCCCACAAGTCCTAAAAGTAAAAAAAGAGAACCCAGTTAAACAAATGAGACAAAAATATTATACTTGGTCATTTATTTATTGAGGAAAATGATCCAATATTGCATATTAGTGAGTGACAAAAGTATGTGAACCTTTGCTTTCAGTATTTGGCGTGACCCCCCTATTCAGCAACAACTGCAACTAAATGTTTCCTGTAACTGTTGATCAGTCCTGCACACTGGCTTGGAGGGATTTTAGCCCAGTCCACCATATAGAACAGCTTCAACTCTGGGATGTTGGTGGGTTTCCTCACATTAACTGCTCGCTTCAGGTCCTTCCACAACATTTTGATTGAATTAATTTCAGCAATTTGACTTGGCCATTCCAAAACATTAACTTTATTCTTCTTTAACCATTATTTGGTAGAACGACTTGTGTGCTTAGGGTCGTTGTCTTGCTGCATGACCCACCTTCTCTTGAGATTCAGTTCATGGACAGATGTCCTGACATTTTCCTTTAGAATTCTCTAATGTAATTTGCAGATGCAGATGCAGCAAAACAGTCCCAAACCATGATACTACCACCACCATGTTTCACAGATAAGATAAGGTTCTTATGTTGGAATGCAGTGTTTTCCTTTCTCCAAACATAACACTTTTAATTTAAACCGGAAAGTTCTATTTTGGTGTCATCTGTCCACAAAACATTTTTACAATAGCCTTCTGGCTTGTCCGCGTGATCTTTAGCAAACTGCAGACGAGCAGCAATGTTCTTTTTGGAGAGCAGTGGCTTTCTCCTTGCAACCCTGCCATGCACACCATTGTTGTTCAGTGTTCTTCTGATGGTGAACTCATGAACATTAACATTAGCAAATGTGACAGAGTCCTTCAGTTGCTTAGAAGTTACCCTAGGGTCCTTTGTGACCTCGCCAAATATTACACGTCTTGCTCTTGGAGTGATCTTTGTTTTCACCCACTCCTGGGGAGGGCAACAATGGTCTTGAATTTTCTCCATTTGTACACAATCTGTCTGACTGTGGATTGGTGGAGTTCAAACTCTTTATAGATGGTTTTGTAACCCTTTCTAGCCTGATTAGCATCATCAACTTTTTTTCTGAGGTCCTCAGAAGTCTCCCTTGTTCGTGCTATGATACACTTCCACAAACGTGTGTTGTGAAGAGCAGACTTTGATAGATCCCTGTTCTTTAAATAAAACAGGGTGCCCACTCACACCTGATTGCCATCCCATTGACTGAAAACACCTGACTTTAATTTCACCTTCAAATTAATTGCTAATCCTAGAGGTTCACATACTTTTGCCACTCACTAATATGTGATATTGGATCATTTTCCTCAATAAATAAATGACCAAGTATAATATTTTTGTCTCATTTGTTTAACTGGGTTCTTCTCATCTACGTTTAGGACTTGTGTGAACATCTGATGATGTTTTAAGTCATATTTATGCAGAAATATAGAAAATTCTAAAGGGTTCACAAACGTTTAAGCACCACTGTATGGTTGTGAATAATGATTTTTGTAATTGTACTCATGATACATTTTGGGAATTGTCATTTTATAAATGTTATTAATTTATTATTATTTATTACATTGTATTTTATTTTGAATTAATTTAGATATCTGTTAAGAGCTTCTAATGCCCATTCTTGGTCTATATTTTAACTAATGAAGTACATTTGTGCTCCTGCAGATCATTGATCGGGAAATCAACCCGTATGTGGACAAATGGGAGCAAGAGGGTCAGTTCCCTGCTCACAAAATCTTCAAGATTCTTGGAAGTGCTGGATTTCTGGGAGTCAGCAAACCAGTAGGTAGGAAGATATTTTTTCAATATATAATGCATATTAAAACAGTGACTAGTGACAAGAAACCGATTCTCTTCCACACTGGAAGGAAAGGGTGTTGTACAGTTCAATAACTTTAGCATTTAATAATGACATTAACTAAGGTTGAAGTATTATAAATGGTCATATGCACAAAAGAAAAGATAGCATTGTATTTCTGAGGTAAAACTCATGAATCTGTCATATAGGCTGTGTTCAGTATTAAAAATAAAATTCCATCATGACATAAATGTACCCTTAGAAACCAGACATTAACTTGTCTGCTGCACCACTAAGTCAATATTAAGATTAGGTTTTAATAAGACAAAACAGAAATTTGTACTGGTGGATTTTTTTAATTAAACCCAGAAAAGAATGAATATTAAAATGTATTAAATAGTATAGTGAATAGATGTGAAGACTTAATATATTTTGAATAAATGATTCAGGTACTCATCGTACTCTTCCAGAAAGTCTGTTTTGATCTAATGTACTTCAGTTCAGTTAATTTGTGTGTAGAAGAACAACAAGAGCTTTTTGAAGCAGTGGGGAACTGATAAACCTGTGGGTCAGAAAACAAAGACACTTGAATTAAGAAGTGCTGACACTGGAAAGCCTTTTGCATTAGAAGGTAGGATTAAACAAGGACTTGGTTAGCCTGACCTGTACATAAAGGTCACCATCTGTGATGTTGCCTCACCTCACTGTAGAATGTACAATGTGTAAAATAAGTATTCAAATGCACATATGCAGGACAAAATAATAGAAAGATAAAAAAAGTGCTTGACTCTGAAGTGACTAAATAACATTTAAAAACAATTTGTTTGTTTGTTTATTTATTTGTTTTATTTAACTTCACATTTGCTTCAATGGCCATTCACGACAGGAGTAACAGGAACATTGATACTTCCCAGACACGCTCATACGGGGCAAAGTAGAGCAACCAATTAACCTAACACATGTCTTTGGACTGGGGGAGGAAAGCAGAGTACCCGGCGTAAACCCACATGGGCCTGGGGAGGACATGCAAACTCCACTCAGGAACCACTTCTAGTCGGGACACTTTAGAGATGCCAGTTAACCTAATACATGTCTTTGGGATGTAGAAGAAAACCAGGGTATGCTGAGAAACCCCACAAAGACAATGGCGAGCAAACTAGGCCGCAACCGGGCCTGGACTTGAATCTGGGTCATTTTTGTTTGATTAAATACACTATATTGGCAAAAGTATTCGCTCACCCATCCAAATCATTGAATCATGGACTTGTTCCAATCTCTTCCATGGCTATCGGTGTGTAAAATCAAGCACCTAGTCATGCAGACTACAAACATTTGTGAAAGAAGAGCTCAGTGAATTCCAGTGTGGTATATTGATAGGATGGGATCTGTGCAACAAGTCTAGTCATGAAAATTCCTCACTACTACATTTTTCATAGTCAAATGTCAGTGTTATTATAACAAAGTGGAAGCAGTTGTGAACGACAGCATCTTAACCATGAAGTGGTAGGCCACGTAAAATGACAGAGCTGTGTAAGCGGATGCTGAGGCACATAGTGTGCAGAGGTCACCAACTTTCTTCAGAGTCAATCACTACAGACCTCCAAACTTCATGTGGCCTTCAGATTAGCTCAAGAACAGTGTGTAGGGAGCTTCATGCGATGGGTTTCCATGGCCGAGCAGCTGCATCCAAGCCTTACATCAACAAGCGCACTGCAAAGTGTCAGATGCAGTGGTGTAAATGCACTGGACTCTAGAGCAATGGAGACGTGTTCTCTGGAGTGACGAATCACCCTTCTCTGTGTGGCAATCTGATGGATGAAGGTTGGTTTGGCGGTTGCCAGGAGAACGGTACTTGTCTGACTGCATTGTGCCAAGTGTAAAGTTTGGTGGAGGGGGGATTATGGTGTGGGGCTCAGCGCCTTAGTCCCAGTGAAATGAACACTTAATGCTTCAGTATACCAAGAGTTTTTGGGCAATTTCATGCTCCCAACTTTGTGGGAACAGTTTAGGCATGGCCCCTTCCTGTTCCAACATGAGTCCTGACCTCAACCCAATAGAACACCTTTGGGATCATTTAGAACGGAGACTGCGAGTCTCATCCAACATCAGTGTCTGATCTCACAAATGCACTTCTGGAAGAATGGTTAAAAGTTCAAATAAACACACTCCTAAACCTTGTGGAAAGCCTTCCCAAAAGAGTTCAAGCTGTTGTAGCTGCAAAGGGTGGGCGGACATCATATTAAACCCTATGGATAAAGAATGGGATGTCACTCAAGTTCATATGTGTGTGAAGACAGACAATCGGATACTTTTGGTAATATGGAGTATGTTCTTATTTTTGCTTTGATCACTAGCGGAGGGTAATATGGATCTGCAGTTTACAGTGGTGCTTGAAAGTTTGTGAACCCTTTAGAATATACTATATTTCTGCAGCTCTCTGCAGGTCATTCATCAGATTTTACGTGAGGCTTCAGATCGAGGGAGATTATCAATGGTCTTGGATGTCTTCCATTTTCTTACAATTGCCCCCACAGTTGATTTATTCACACCAACCTGCTTGCCTATTGTAGATTCACTCTTCCCAGCCTGCTGCAAGGTCTACAATTTTCTTCCTGGGCCTTCGACAGCTCTTTGGTCTTGACCGCATTGTTGAGTTTGGAGTCTGGACTGTTTGAGCTGTGGACAGGTGTCTTTTATACAGATAACGAGGTCAACCAGGTGCCATTAATACAGGTAATGAGTGAAGGACAGAAGAGCTTCTTAGAGAAGAAGTTACAGGTCTGTGCCAGAAATCTTGCTTGTTTGTGGGTGACCAAATACATATTTTGTGAGATCAGACACTGATGTTGGATGAGACTCGCAGTCTGAAACATCGCCAGATTAACATAACATAACCTTTGTTGGCAGTGACCATCTTGAATGCTCTCACTGATGGAAGGAGGTTTTGGCTTAAAATGTCACGATACATGGCCCCATTCATTCTTCCCTTAACACAGATCAGTCATCCAGTTGGCAACTTCAGACGGGCCTGGACATGTACTGGCTTAAGCAGGGGGACACGCCTGGCACTGCATTATCTGAGTCCCTCTCGACATAGTGTGTTACTGATGGTAATGTTTGTTACTTTGGTCCCAGCTCTCTGCAGGTCATTCATCAGATTTTACGTGAGGCTTCAGATCGAGGGAGATTATCAATGGTCTTGGATGTCTTCCATTTTCTTACAATTGCCCCCACAGTTGATTTATTCACACCAACCTGCTTGCCTATTGTAGATTCACTCTTCCCAGCCTGCTGCAGGTCTACAATTTTCTTCCTGGTGTCCTTCGACAGCTCTTTGGTCTTGACCGTGGTTGAGTTTGGAGTCTGACTGTTTGAGGCTGTGGACAGGTGTCTTTTATACAGATAACGAGGTCAACCAGGTGCCATTAATACAGGTAATGAGTGAAGGACAGAAGAGCTTCTTAGAGAAGAAGTTACAGGTCTGTGCCAGAAATCTTGCTTGTTTGTGGGTGACCAAATACATATTTTCCACCATGATTTATAATTCAGTTCTTTAAATATCATGTGATTTCATGGATTTTTTTTCTCATTTTGTCTCTCATAGTTGGTGTACCTATGATGAAAATTACAGACCTCTCTCATCTTTCTAAGTAGTTGAACTTGCACAATCAATGGCTGACTAATACTTTTTAGTCAGCCCCACTGTATATTAGCAACACATTTCAGTTGTTTAAACATTACCCTTTAAGTGAAAATGGCTATACAAAAGTGAAATAAACAACTTTCAGTAGGTGTGTCCAAACTGTTGACCGTTTCTGTACGGTATATGTAACTGTTTATGAGATGCCATTGTAAAAGCCTGAATTTTGCACCCTCATGTCTGATACAATCTTATGTCTGCTAAGTGCAATATCTATTTTATTTTGTCAGGAATATAGCAAGATGGGGTGGGATATAGAGTGGTAAACATACAGTGCCTCTAGAAAATCTTCATACCCATTAAAAATAGTCACTATTTTGTCTTACAGTCTGAAATCAGGACTCACAAAAACATATTTATTTAGACGTTTTGCCTTACAACATTCAAGTAATGAGAAGAAAGGAAAATAAAATTGGAAAAGTGATCAACTCCCTGACTTTGTAGAGCCACCATCAGGTCTGTTTGGACATCTCCCCATAAGCTTTGCAAACTTAGACTGGTGAATATTTGTGTGTTCTTCCTTGCAACATTGTTTGATTTCACTCAAACTTTGTGGTGACCGGCAATGCACTGCTCTCTTCAATCCATCCACAGATTTTCACAGATTTTAGATTTAGGTCAGGACTCTGACTTGGCCACTGAAGGACATTCATATTCCTATCTTAAGCCACTGTTTTTTTTTTTTGTTGTTTTTGTTTTTTTGTCAACGTTTTTAGGTCCATTGTTGTGCTGGAAGGAGAACCTCCTGCCTATTTCCATTGTCTAGCAGAGGGTTGCATGTTTTCTTCAAGAATTTGCATGTACTTGGTATCCATTGTCTCTTCAGTTCTGACCAGTTGCTCAGTTGCTGCTGAAGAGAAACACCCCCATATCATAATGTTGCCACTACCATGCTTTACAGTAGGTATGGCATATTTTCGGTGGTGTGCTGTGTTTTTTTTGGTTTTCAGCAAACATACCGCTTGGAGTTCAGTCCAAAATGTTCCGTCTTGGTTTCATCTGACCATAAAACCTTTTGCCACAAAGTATTGGAGTGTCTTGATGCGTGCTCAATGTAAGATGCATGCATGCACAACATAGAAGAGCTACCTCATCAGGTCAGGACTCTGCGGTTTACACCCACCTACAGGCCAGTGGACACTCTTTCAAGGATGAAGATGTGCAGATCCTTGATAGGGAGGAACGATGGTTTGAACGCGGAGTAAAAGAAGCCATTTTTGTAAAAAGGGAACGTCCATCCCTGAACCGAGGAGGGGGCCTCAGAGTACACCTCTCACCATCTTACAATGGAGCCATCGCAGCCCTTCCCCAATCCTGTGTGAATGGCACACGTGGCCATTGTCGTTAATGGCTATGTATGGCAAACTGCATATTAAACTGATCACCAGTCCCATTGTTATGCAATGGTGCTGGTACCAGTCGTTATGCAAAGGTGCTGTATATAAGATTGGGGAAATTTTCCAACTGCTGAGACTGAAGAAGTCACTTAGATGAGTGACAAAACGTTTCTCCAACAAATCTATGTCCAGATGAACAGATTCAACTTCTTGGAAAGCATTGGAGTCTTCCAATTGTATTGAGGGAAGCATAAATGAGACTCAGCATGGCACTTTTTCAGCAATGACTTCTTTCTTGCTACCCTTCCATACAGGCCAGCTTTGTGTATAGTTTGTGAGATTGTTGCCACATGCAGAGAATGACCAGTCTCAGCCATACAGACTTGTAAGTCCTTCAAAGTTGCCCTTGGCCCCATGGTAGCTTCCCTGATCCAGTGTCCTCTTGGTTCGGCCATCCATAATTTGGAAGGACGACCCAATCTTGGAAAGGTGTTGGTGGTGCCATACACTTTCCAATTCTTGCTGATGCTCTAAACAGTACTCACAGGAATAGTTAAAGCCAGTGACATCTTCTTGTATCATTCTCTTAACTATTGCTTTTCCACAAATTTGTCACAGAACACCTTTGTAAGCACCTTTCCAAAGTTGGTGAATTTTTTGTTACCATGCGCTACTGGTAGTGGAATCCTCATGGGGCAGCTGGTTTTATTCTGAAGTAACCACTACAATTGATGTTAGGTGTGGACCCATTAGTCTGGTGTGTGATCTGGAATGTGATTGGTTATACCTGAGCAAATTTATGATGGTTACTTTTGAAGAACTGATTTCCAGGTATTTTACTAATTATCAGAATTTTCATGTTATTTTTATTTTTATTATGAGTATTTTAATGTGTAAATACAGTCAGAATGTTAGACATTATTCATTTTCATGTTACAATGTGACAAAAGGCAATGATTTCAGTAGGGTATGGTGATTTTCTATGGGTACTGTACTAGAATAATTTAATTCCATTTACCAGAAATAAGAACGTAGCAGGAATTTGGAGATTATTTAAACAGGAAAAATGATCTCAGTGAACTGCTGATTAATGCTGATGTAAAACAGCCCCTGGTGGTACCTAGTCCACATGAAATAGCAAACAGTATCTGAAAGCTTGAACAATGTGTCAGTGACCTTTTCTCCCTGCTGCTCCAAAACTTGTTATTTCAGCTCATGAAATATTAAACTTTATCCAACACTTGCTTTGCTTGGCAGGATTTCTTGTTTTTTTTTGTCTTTTATCAAGTTGAATGCATGAAAGAATCCATTGGCTGCACCATGTTTTGCATGGATGGATTACAGCTTGTGCATGTTTGTTTATTTATATATATGTATATATGTATATAATATTATAACTAATAATACTAGTAATATTACTAATATATTTACTAGCTAGTATTATCTGCAGATCAACATTACAGTATCCTACAGTGAGTCAGAGTACCGCTGTAGTATTAATAACATTAATATACAATGAACTTATTGCTTCATTCGTGTCCACTTATGTATTTTGGCTTCATTTGCATATATCACAGTTATCATTGAAAAGTAACACTTAACACTGACAGTACCAAATTTCAGTCTATACAGTCTTGAAAACACAAGAATGGTGTAAAGGGAAGGGCTTGGTGCTCAGTGGCTGTTTGTCTTCCTTTAAATTCACTGAAGCCAGGATTCTTTGTTTTATTTGCTGATTTAGGTTTCAACACTGCAGTAATCTTGTATTTCCACTGCTGTATCTGCTTCCGCTGCTTTCTCTTTTCTTTTCCAATGCCTACCTGATTTAAGCACAAAGCTAAGGAAGGAAAGTGTGTGTAGGAAATGTGTGGTGTCCCTTTTGCCACATCTGTGCAAGCTTTCAACATTTATCATTTATGGCTTTATTAAATTGCTGAAAAACACCATGAAGAGTAGTGATTAGCAAAAATTAAATCAAATCAATATTTTGGCAATTGGGTGGAGTGGCGGTTGAATGAATGTTAAATATACATATTTTCTAAATGTTATCTGATATTTTCACTATCAGTGATAGCCGTGTGTTCTACTGTTGAATTGTCTTTATAATTCAACTTCGGTAATGGTCATTCAGATTTTTTCCCAACCATATTTATTTTGCGTAGTTAACAGTTCATCACTATACTTCCAAGTTTTAGTAATACATTGGACAGTTCTTAACCCAGCAGTCTACTTAGTTGATTTCTTTGCTTGATGCTGGCCAATAATTTGACCCTTCTGAAACACAGTAACGGCTTGATCATGACATCATTATATTTTCTGCAATCAAAGCAGGTGATGTTTAATTGATAGATTTTAGGCAAAAACAGCTGATGTAACAGCACTATGTTAATGATGTTGTTTGATGTTGACAGATTATGGAGGTCTGGGACTAGACTTTAGCTACAGTGTGGCTGTGGCTGAGGAGCTGGGGAACATCAACTGTGGAGGCATCCCCATGGCCATTGGTGTTCAATCTGATATGGCTACTCCTGCACTGGCCAGGTGACTTCTTTCTGTGCTTCCATTCAGCTAGAATACTTAACAACAGACTTGTAAATGTGTTTTCTAGCATTTTAATAAACTGAAATGTATATGGAAAGCAAGTTACCATTTGACTGACTTTTAAAGAGACACTTCACTTCTGGAGGCAAGGTGCTTCTGTTTTCCATCATCTTGCATGAGGTTTTCATTTTCAGTTATGAACAGGAACATATATGAGTTGTAATGCAGTTATGAGAGATATAACTAGACTCTGTGACACTAGATTTGGATCTGCAGAGCTGAAAAAGGAGTTTCTGCTGCCATCCATAATGGGAGACAAAGTGGCATGCCTAGGAGTGAGTGAAGTGGGTGCAGGCTCTGATGTTGCAAGTAAGTATTCCCTTACGTAAGGCAAAAGGGAATAAGGGGCAAACAGGAGTATGCAAAATGAATTATTTTCAGAGGTGAATGTCCGGCATAGTGAGATGATAACAGCCTAATTTTGTTTGGATTCCAAGCAGAGGTAATAAATACTTATTTTATCTTGTACAAAGCAAAACTAGTGACTTTTATGAACTTATTATTTTTGGCCATAGCTTAGCTCCTCAGGCAAAAGCATTAAATCAGGATGTGGTAGCTGTGGCTGATATGATAAGACTTGGCAGGGTCTTCTGTTTCCAGTGGCCTGATTTTTCTCACTGTTCATTTCGGAATTTAAGGGAGTATTTAATATGATGGGAGTTGAAGACTTGCTTTTAATGCTAGTTCAGACTGGAAGTGAAAAACTTTTGTGTTCCAGGCATAAAGACTACAGCTGTGCGTAACGGAGATGAGTTGGTCATTAACGGGGGGAAGATGTGGACAACCAATGGCGCTCAGGCAGACTGGATGTGTCTTTTGGCCAATACGGGTGATGGGCCCCCACATAGGAACAAGTCCCTCATCTGCTTACCCATGAACTTGCCTGGTATGTGAGGGCCTTTTTAAAATGTATTTTGTAGTCAAGTATTCAAACATTGCGCAATCAATGTAATGTGAGCTTAGCGCATGTATAAAGTGATTCATACCATAGACTACTTATAGAAACATATTTAATTTTGTAAGCTAAATAGCAAATAATTGCCAACAAATTTAATGCATCTAAAACATCTAATACATCATGCAGACATAAATAATGATGATTTTATACTGCTGCAGAGACTGAATGAACATTAGCAGTAATACACACTATATAAGGTAAGAATTATAGGACACGGTCTTATAAAATGAGGAAGGCTCCTTCTGTGTTTGCACTTGAAATGTGTCAAGCATTGGGGTTGTGCTAAACAAAAAAAAGCACTTTTTTCATTTAACTATTGTCCATCACTAGTATAAGAGTATACAACACCTAGAATCCTGTATTCCTCAGAACATGAACATCATGGGAACTTCGTCATTGCTTCTAATATTGTAATGTCGTAATTGGTGTCCACAGTTTCTTTCTGTCATGTTTACAGGAATTCACATTGCTCGCAAGATTGATAAGTTGGGGATGAGGTCCTCGGATACAGCAGAAATTTTCTTTGATGACGTTCGTGTACCTTGTAAACACATCATAGGCCAAGAGGGAATGGGCTTCACATACCAGATGCTACAGTTCCAAGAAGAGCGCCTTTGGGGAGTAGCCAATGGTAAGTAATAACATTTCCTTGGTTACCCAAGGAGAAACATTACTCCTCACATTATTGAGTGTTTATATGATGTACAGTGGTGCTTGAAAGGTTGTGAACCCTTTGAAAGTTTCTATATTTCTTAATAAATATAACCTAAAACATTAGATTTTCACACAGGTCTGAAAAACAGATAAGGACTTAATTGAACAAATGAGACAAGAATATTATACTTGCGTTTATTATTTATTGAGGACAATGATAGATTATTACATGTCTATGCCTGGCAAATATATGTGAACCGCTGCTTTCATCAGCTGGTATGAACCCCCCCCCCCCTTTTTTTTTTCTTTTTTTTTTCTTTTTTTTTTTTTGGAACAATATTGCAACTAAGCAGTTCCATAACTATTTAATTAGTCCTGCACATTGGCTTGGAGGAATTTTAGCCCATTCCTCCATATAGAACAGCTTCAACTCTGGGAAGTTGATGGGTTCCCTGACAGGATTTTGAGTTGGCCATTCCAAAACATTAACTTTAGTCTTATTTAGCCATGTTTTGGTAGAACGACTTCAGTGACAGAATTCAACATTTTCCATTAGAATTTTATGGTATAATTCAAAATTAATAGTTCATCAATGATTGCCAGCGGTCCTGACTCAGATGTAGTAAAACAGGCCCAAATCATGACACTACCACCATGTTTCATAGATGGGTTCTTATGCTGGAATGCAGTGCTTTGCTTTCTCTAGACATAAGCTTCACATTTAAACCAAAAAGCTATAATTTCATCTCACCTATCCACAAAATGTTTTCCAAAAAGCCTTCCGATATGTCCATGTGCCACCTGGGCAGCAGTGTTCTTTTTGGAAAGCAATGGCTTTCTCCATGCAACCCTACTATGCACACCATTGATCTTCAGTGTTCTCCTGGACCCATGAACTATAACATTAACCAATGTGAGAAAGGCTTTTAGTTGCTTGGAAATTTCCCTAGGTTCCTTTATGCCCTTGCGGACTATTACAGTATTGCTCTTGGAGTGATCTTTCTTGGTCAACCAAGTAACAATGATCTGTAATATCCAATTTCGGTCTGACTGGCCAAACACTTTACAGATCATTTTGAAAAATTTTACATCTTGATGAGTTTCAACAGCAATTTTTTAGGTCTGCAGAATGATCTTTTTTTCTTACCAGGATACACTTCCACAAAAGTGTTGTGCAGATTAGACTCTGAGAGATCCCTGATCTTTAATAAAACATGATGGTGCTCACTCACACCTGATTGTCATCCCACTGCTTGAAAATACTTTTACTTTAATTTCACATTTAAATTAACTGCTAATCCTAGAGGTTCACATTCTTTTGCCACAGATATGTAATACTGGATAATTTTCTTCAAAAAATTTACTACCAACTATCATGTATTTTGTTTTGTTTGTTTAATTGGGTTCTCTTTTTTTCTTCTTTTAGTATGTGTTTTTTTCAGTCCTATTCTTATATATACAGAAACATAGAAAATTGTAAAGGGTTTGCAGACTTTCAACCACCACTTTACGATTCGGTGCTAAAATGAGCAGGATATTGCATGAATGACAGTAGACCCATTCACACAGCATGCAACATCTCTAAATACACTTTATTCACTGAAGTGAGTTCAGGATAATTTGAAAATGTTTCCATTTTAAGCTGAACTTGAGGTCATGAGAGACTGTTTGGATGAAAATGACTGTTTGTATATGTAATGGTCATCGTGCTGGAAAAAACAGCTCATTTCCTTTCATTACTGAAGTAATGGCCTTCCTTAAAGTATACAGCACATATTCATGTTTGTTCTTCCTTTTATTAGTAATTGCAATGTAAGAATATTTATTCTCATTTTGGTAGTCACTGTAACATGTAGAAATATATTTAATTTTATTCACCCAGTCCTTTTCTCTAATTGAAAGTTCTGACAACAATGGAGAAGGTGTTGCAGGAGACAATTAACTACACTCGCCAAAGGAAAATCTTTAGTCAGCCGGTGCTGCACCACCAGGTTGTGCACTTCAGGTTAGCAGAGCTGCAGACTGAGATTGAACTCCTGCGATCTCTCTTGTACCGCTGCACAGGTGGGCTCACTCATCACCCTCATGGTTTCATTTTCTTTGAATAGCCAATGCAAAATTACTGTCCTCAATTTGGAGCGAACATAAGCAGGTTTTCTGGACTAACACAACATTGACCTTTTGATTTATATTAGAGGAATGATCCCAAAGGACATTATGCTTCTATATGTGGAAAGTGATGAATAAAAAAACACACTCTCACAGGCAGATTTCAATAGCTAGCTGGATTTGTTGTGGAATTTGAATTTAAAATGAAGAGTGTAGCTATAAAATAGCGAACGGTTGAATGGTGGAGATTGGGCCTAATCAGTGACTCAAGTGAACCATTAGGTAAATGATTCATCAAGAAATTCAGTTTGTGTAAATGCTCTTGCCTAAGGCAGACACAGACGACTTGAGCTGTATAAAATAGTTGTTGATAAATCATGTTCAGTAGAAAAGTTTTTCACATCCAGCCTAATACAAACTCCTGTGCTCTGAAATACAAGGAATTACCAGCTTGAACCAAATAACCCTTAAAGAAACTCATTAAATAAGAGGAAAAAGTGAAAGAGCTAGTTGACTCATTTTGTTGACAATTTGCTGGTTGAGACACTGAATGGGAATTATGAAGATAGTCTAGGTCAAGTTTATAGCTTCAGCACATGTAAAGTACGCCCATCTCATTTGTCCCAAGTCTTTGGTCCATTAATTAATTAATGGATGTTTACAGTGATCAGGGATAACATTATGACCACCTCCTTGTTTCTGCACTCATTGTCCATTTTATCAGTTTCACTTACCATATAGAAGCACTTTGTATTTCTACAATTACAGGGGCGGCTCGGTGGGTAGCACCACCGCCTCACAGCAAGAAGGTCCTGGGTTCAATCCCAGGGTGGAGCAGCCTGGGTACTTTCTGTGTGGAGTCTGCATGTCCTCCCCGTGTCCATGTGGGTTTACTCCGAGTACTCCGGTTTCCTCCCACAGTCCAAAGACATGCATGTTAGGTTAATTGATTACGCTAAATTGACATCGACTTGAGTATATATGTGACTTGTCTTGAGATAACCTTATGTATAGATGTGTCCTTGTGTGTGTCGCTGAACATGGCCACTGATGCTGATAGTGACGTTAAATAAATGAATAAATAAACAAACAATTCCACAATTACAGACTATAATTCTGTTTCTGTACATGTTCTTTGTTCATCCCCTTTACCTTGTTCTCTAATGGTCAGGACCCCCACAGATCAGGTACTATTTGGGTGGTGAATCATTCTCAGCACTGCAGTGACACTGATGTGTTGCTTGTATTAGTGGATCAGACACAGCAGTGCTGCTGGAGGTGTTAAACATCTCAGTGTCACTGCTGGACTGAAAATATTCCACCTACTAAAAATGTCCAGTTGCCAGCATCCTGTAGGCAGCGTCCTGTGAACACTGATAAAGGAGTAGTGGATGACTAACACAAACTATGCAGATGAGCTGCTGTCACTGATTTTATATCTACAAGGTGGAGCATTATGGCAGATGTGTTTAATATAGTGCGCAGTAAGTGAACACAGTGTTTAAAAACTCCAGCACACTGCTGTGTCTGATCCAATCATACCAGTACAACACACATTAACATACCTCCCTCACATCAGTGTCACTGCAGTGCTCATAATGATCCACCACCCAAATAGTACCTGATCTGTGGGGGTCCTGACCATTAGAGAGCAGAGTAAAGGGGACTAAAACGTAATTTAGTTTCTCATAATTTAGTCATCTGAATTGCTTTTACTTTTTGTCTAGTTTTAGTCGATTAATTATAATAAGATTATAGTTGACTAAATCTACAGTAGTTTCAGTTGACTAAAATATGACATGTAAAAGTTGCAATATTTAAATGCATTTCCCTAGAATGATTTCAGTCATTATGTGCACTTAGACGAAATGAAACATCTACATGCATGCACTGATAATAGCATACATTAAAGTGGCTATAATTCAGCAGATATTCTAGAATAGAGTCAAGATGGAATGAATGATATATTATAAGATTTAATTAAAATATAAGCTCAGGTCTGTATGCATGCACTGATAATAACAGTAAAGTGGTCAACAAAACGCAATTTCCACTCAATGTGGACACTCATGAGATATTGTAGAATAGAATCAATGATATATTGTGAGCTTTATTAAAAATGTGCATGCTCTATATCCATTTATTTATAATTACAGTATAAAATGGAGTTATGTTATCTGAATACTAGTTAAAGATAGTATGAACACTTTTTAGGCAAAGTAAAATATATACACTTTGCAAACTGGAAACATATTTTAATCCCTACTTTATTCGCTGAAATATTGGCTTAAGGAACATAATGAACTTTGAGTGCGTTTGCAACGTACTACCATAATATTACTGGGACTGTGGTAGCCTTGCGGTTAAGGTCTGGGGTTCAAATCCCACCTCTGCCAAGCTGCCACTGTTGGGTCCTTGAGCAAGGCCCTTAACCCACAATTGCTTGGACTGTAAGGTTGTAAGTCGCTCTGGATAAGGGCGTCTGCTAAATGCTGTAAATGTAATGTACTACCGTAATACTGCTAAAACATGAGCTCGCGCCATTTAGGTGCAGATAGCTTGACCGCAGGTTCAGGATGACATGACTGCAGATGTCGTGTCAAGTTTGTTGAGGTACTCACCCTACACGTTTTCGAAGAGTCTTGTTTTCATTGACATAAAATAAGAAATGTGCCAATATATCGACTCTCGTCCTTCTCCCGTGTTGACATTGTCGAGTCGATTTCCTGAGAACCAGGCTAGTTGTACAGTCTTCCCGGGGTTATATCAAACTTGTGGGTCTTACAGCATTACTGGCTGGATCACTAACCAACTCTTCCCACCTTTCCACATATGCTAAAGTTAGATGCTAAAGATCTGATTGGACGTTGTCTCTGACAAATATTTTCGTCTCGTTTTTATTCGTCGACAAAACTGAAAAATTCATTTCACCCTAGTTGTGTCACTTTTCATTCATTTTAATTTAATCATCGTCTCGTTTTTGGGTCGTTAATGAAAACTATGACTAATCATTCGTCAACGAAATGAACACTGCTGAGCATTCTGCTTAAGGGTCCAACTGTGGCAGCTCAACAGAACAGACATTTGAGCTCACAATAATGCTTTGATTTCTTTTGTCATTAGCACTATACATAAAAGGCAACGATGTCACAAAGTTGGCGAGTATGGCAAAGCTGAAAGCAGGTCGTTTAGCCCGAGAACTGGGTGACAGCTGTCTGCAGTATTGGGGAGGAATGGGTTTCACCAGTGATGTCCTGGTCAGCAGGTTCTACAGGTCAGTACAAAGCTGTCTCTTATAATCCACCTCCTCTTTCCCATCAGTGTTATTAAAGCTTACTAACCTGCAGTGACACCTATTGATACGTCAGCTAAAGGCAGGATTAAAAGACCACAGATGGGAATTACAATCTCTGGAGAGAGAAAAAAGGTTACCACACTTTCTTTCTTTTTTTTTCACTTCGTAACAAATAAACAAATGACCAAAATGTTTATTCAATAGCTCAACATTCTGGCTATCTGAAGCACACCCCAACAAATTAAATTATTTTATTTTATTGGAATTTTCTTTGGGAGGGTCAGATCAAGTAGGGAAAAATTATGGAATCACTCACAGAATATGGAATTATGATGAATTCTTTGAGACATGGACTTTGAGACATGCACAGATGATGAACAATACAGTGGAACCTCAAAATAGGAATGCTTCTTCAATCAACCAATTCAGACATTGAATGGTCCAGTTATCTTTTTTTTTTTATTATTATTTGCCCCCAAATGTAAACAAAAACTCCAACTTTGAACAACAGTTAAATCTGGGTGTGTCTGACATTGCCCACTCGTTTGCTCAATCACTGATCATAGGCTGTTCTATGTAGGGCACTTTCATTTACACCCCATTTATGCGATTTCAGACACACCCTCAGTCTCACTGATGCAGCACATTTATTTGAATGCTACTTTTGGCTAGCTTATGTTTCATATGTATGCATATATTGCCCTTTGTTTAGCATTTGTTGAAGAAAGGTAGAGGGTCAGATCCCTTCAGTTCTTTTGGAAGAGGACTCCCCTTATGAGCACTAAGCTCTACATCCCTCCTCCTCCCACCCATTCAAGTATTCCATCAGCTCACCTCATGACAGTTAGGGTGCTGTTGATTTTCATTTCATGTGTGTAATGATTTGAATGTTTTGTGGGTGGCATGGTGGCGCAGTGTTTAATGGTTAGCATACGTAATTCATAATTGCATACAAATATAGGCGTGAAAAATTACTCATTTTGGGTGTTGGGAATGGATGAATTTTATTTACATACTTCTTATAGGGGAATTTGATTCGGATTTTGAACATTCCGAGTTTGAATGGCCTTCCAGAACCAGTTTTTGAGTTCCAAGGTTCCTCTGTATCAAGCTGGTTCCCAAGCTGTTTCTCAAATAGCAGAGACAGATCAGCATTGCAGGATGAAACTTTGTCATTGACCACTTTTTTCATTTACACCATAAACTGAATTGAGATCCCGACTGTTTTCTGGCCATGTCATTGAGTTGTTTTGCCATTGTCGTTCTGAAAAATGACTTTTTTCTATCAATGAAGTGTCCAGTGTACATTTCTTTATTAACGGTTGAGGTAATGATTGGTAATAATCACACCTGGTAATTTAGCTAACGTCCTACCCCATGTCATAAAGTGGGTACACTGAGTCGTCTTTCATTGCAGTGGCACCAGACAAGTATTTCAGCATCATCTACTCAGACGATACAGATTTTTGATTCATCACTGAATATCACTTTCATCCAGTCATCCACACACCATCCTGGGTTTTCTATATAGATTCATTCAGCCGTTTCTTACAGTTCTGTCACAATCATTTACTCCTGTTTCTTCCTGTTTGATTTTCATTGATTTTGTTATGCATTTTCAAATTTAATGGGAAATTGCTTTGAGTTTTCTATCCTGATGCTTTGGCATTTTCCTTTTATAACTTTAGAAGGCACAGCTTAGTGGGAACACCCAATACCTTTTGCCACATTTTTGATTTCCTTACTGAAGTAGTTTTATAATCCTCTCCATTATTTCTATTGACAGCTCTCTTGTTGGGCCCATGTTTTCTCGTTAGGTTGTTGCACTTGGATAAACACTCTTAACTGCAGCCTAATTTGCATTTTTCAGGAAAAAAAAAAAAGCTGGGTGAACACTGATGATGATGCCATAATTTTTCACATTTTGCCTTATGTCACCAGGGACTCCAGACTGCTGTCAATTGGTGCAGGAGCAGATGAGGTCATGCTGGCAGTCATTTGCAAGTACATGGACACCCTACCCAAGAAATAACACTCTTGCTACCTGTGAAATGTGATGATAATTCTAAGTGCCCTTAATCTATTTAGCCTCTTGTACAGTCCAGTTTAATAAAGATTGTGCAGTCTTTCCATGCCAAATAGACATTCATGTTAATTGAAGTAATGCTGAAACTTGTTTCTGAAGAGCATGTCATGTTGTAGTGATTAATGTATTAAATCTTGTTCTACCTGAACAGCTTTTAGCAACTTTGTACTTAAAAAAAAAAGAAAAGACTGACAGACAGCAGTTTGTATAGAACGAGTGAATGATTTTAATATCTATGCAACCATAAAGGATTGTAAATAAAACTTCTGAATCTACATTTAATGCTCATCGTCGCTTACTCACAAATCCCAGTTTAAGGAATACAATGAATAAGGATTCATAGTGCAGATTTTTAAATAAAAATTATATATATGGATGGATGGATGGAAACATATATCCATCCTTCTTTTAAAACTGAATGCAAATGGCATGATCATATCAAAATGCCTGTTACTGCTTGGATTATCCTCTGGGTAAACTTTCTTTTCACCCTATGAAAGTAGAAACATCTATGCTGAGCTGCATCCTTCACATATTGATTTTGAAAGACCATGACAATGAAAGCCAAGTTGTTTACACCAAGCAGAGATAAATCAATTTTAGCAGTTGACAGAATACATAATTAGCTTAAGGGAATGTGCTTGCCCATGTTTTTTCTGTTCAATTTGACCTGTAGCCTAGCCTTGTTCTGCTTTTTAAAATAAGCTAACCTCTTTGTTTTCCACCACATCATAAGAGCAGTCCATTAGACCGTTTAGAAGATACAGTGGTACCTCGGTTCTTGTCGCCAATTCATTCCAGAAAGCTTGGCGAGAACTGAAAATGGAATAATGTGAATTGAATTAATCTGTTCCAGACCCCCAGAAAATCCACACTGTATGAGGCATTATATGCATTAATGGAGTTGAATTGTACAGGTGCTCCCTGATTTAGGGATACATTCCAACAAATCCATCGTAAGTTAAATGTTCCACAAACCGATGAGTTTAATATAGTTTATACCGTACAATAGTTGAGCTGACCTTGTTGTTTAAAACATTACACATTAACCAAAATCATTAACACAAAGCTTATTTAAAATGTTGTAAAATGTCATGTAATTTAGTGAGTAATAAATGGACAGTGAAAAGTAAAAGCAAAACACTTACTAGCTTAGGGCACTAGCTGCAGATGCTATCTGAAAGTCATCCAGAGGATTCAGTCCTTGATTTCCTTTCAGTTGGCTGTAATCATCAACCTTTTTAGAACCCATGGGGACCTATTTGCACTACAAATACAGTACTGTAGATGTAAAAATAAAGAAAAACACAAGAAACACAGCAGATTCATCATTGAGAAAGAGCTAATGTGAGACTGAATCACTGTACTGAAGTGTGAATCATGATTTGAGTTTCAGCTGAAACTAGTCGATTGGCTCAAGTCATAAGTTCAAGCAAGTGTGCAGAGTACCGAGCAAATGACAATAACCAAGACAATTTTTTCTAGTCGAAATGAGTTGCGAACAAAATTCGACAAGAACCGAGGTACCACTGTATATTGAAAGCTCAACATTAGACATGGCATCATTTAATATCTACATATCTGCACTGACATAAAAGTATTGCCAGACAGCACTGCATTGTATCTTACAAGGAATACTGACAACACCAACACATTCCTTAACTATAACATCACTAATCTGTGGCACTCTGATGCTAAGACATTGCACAACAACTAATTAATCATGATTTTCCAAAATCCTTGTCTTTATTGTGGACATCACTGTCCTGATCCGTTTAGTCTGATCCAGTGGCGCACTGGGAGAGAAGATGTAGAAAGCAGACAGTTTATTAGTCCTTCCGTCACCTCAGTCTGATCACCCAGTAAAGGACCGTGAACACGAAGAGGGCAAAAAGAAGCATGTAGCAGTAGACTTTTGTCTGGCTTCCTCTGGACAGCAGCTTCAATCTGCCCATGGTGGCACCTAGCAAACCTCCAGTTGAGTCAAAATCTGTGTCCTATAAACATTATGTAAACAAAAAATAATAATCTTACAGTTAGTGTCAAAAAATAGGCTTGGATCACACAAACACATTTTTCATAATCAATAGTTAATGACAGATTTTTTTTCTGACATATAAGGGTTCAGAATTCTCAGTGCGTGTATCTCGGGTAACGTGTGGCCTGATATTCCAATTATAAACCTTAAAGAGAATCTCCACATGTCCAAACAGATACGGTCTGTGAACAGACCATGTACATTCCCCCACCAGGAACCTGACTAATTAATGCAGGGTTCAGCCCATTTAAATCTAAGAACAATAAGCACTGGACCTTATGGCACTTAGATGTCAAGATAATGTAACGGCAATATTCAAGCTGGAAATGTAAACAATAACTACAATACTTAAACATATATTTCTAAATGTTACATCACCAGACAGGTCTATAAATTTCTTTTGCAAATTTGCACATTGTATTTTTGTTTCATGTTCAAACATGCTTCCAGAAATTTGAGAGATTCCATTAAATAATCCTGTACCTTTTGGTTGTGGACAGAAAACATAACTGGTGATGAGGACTTAAGCAACTTTATTACTACATCAGTGGAGAGAGAGGTTTCTTCTAAACATGTTTACAGCTTGGATTTTCAAAATGTGTGTATCCACAACAGCTAAGTCTCTGTGCTTTTATGGTCCTATGATGTGATGTGGAATCGTGCAATATTTGATTGGTGTGTTCATACTCTATAGACCTTTGAGAAACACTGCCACCAGCTGTCATCTGAGTGAATTCTTACAGCCCGTGGTCACCGTGGTTACCCAGGTTCTAGGTCAGGCATCACATAGACAACTGACCGTGTCTGATGGAGGTGAGGCCAGATGGAAAGGATCACCCCTGGCACTGCAATAGTGACCGCTAATGGGGTCTGCAATATACTTTTTCAAGGTGCACTTCTGCCTGTGCCCACAAATTTCCAGCCTAGTCTCCGGACCCCCGATGGTTGCTGGTGCTTGATTATTACCTCTGTTGTGCTATGTGCAGGCACTCAAAAGCAGTTTTTATTGCATTCCCCAGCACATTGGAATGCAGGCTATTAAAGCAGACTTTTACTCAACCACAAATACATTTGGAATAAGTTTGAACAAGGGAGTAACAGTACACTTTGCACAAGACTGCCTCCCAAAGAAGCAGTAGACTGCATGCAAATAACCAATTTCTGTATTTTTCCTGTTTTAAAATTAGAGGACAAAAAGTAAAAAAGTACTGTCATTTACCTAGAAAGTTTCTTGTGCTACTGGTAAATTGGACCAATACAATTTCATCTTGTTTTTATTACGCTGGCATACTCCTGCATAATAATTCTGAAGGCTGTCATATATCAACCATCTGCCCAATAAATATATCTAAAGGCAATACAGACTACAAATAAATCCCTTGTACAACAAACATGTAAACTTACCATTTCTGATAACATTTTATTTTGGTTCTTGACTTCATAGCCAATGTCAATTGAGAGCTGGAGGCATACAAGAAGGAAGTTATACAAAGAAGAAGAAGAAGAATTATTTTCATGCTTACTAGTATACACTTAAAATGCTTGACACTGTGGTATACTTACATGTTTCAAGGCATTTACTTTGGCTTTAAGACCCTCCTGTAAATGCTCATTTTCCTCTTCATAAACACTGTATCCACTGGCCACGTAACTGCCTTGTGGGGCTCCTTCACCTGTGGACCATTGAAACGACAAAGTAAAATTTCTATAGAGTGTAGTTCTAGCACTAGATTTACATAATACAAACAGTTGCCAATTTGTTGGCGCTCTATTTTGTTATTTTGCTATTTTATTAGGTACACCTTGCTAGTACTAGACTGGACCCCTTTTTGCCTTCAGAACTGCCTTAATTCTTCAAGACTGAACTTGGACTTAGATTGAACAAGGTGCTAGAAACATTCATCAGAGATTTTGGTCCATATTGACATGACAGCATCACGCAGATGCTGTAGATTTGTCGACTGCACATCCATGATGCATATCTCCTGTTCAACGACATCCCAAAGGTGCTCTATTATGATTGAGAACTGGTGACTGTGGGGGCCATTTGAGTACAGTGAACTCACTGTCATCATCAAGCATCCAGTTTGAGATGATTTTAGCTTTGTGACATGGCTCGTAGAAGATGGTAGGTACACTGTGGTCATAAAGGGATGGACATGGTCAACAACAATACTCAGGTAGGCTGTGGCGTTTTAACATTCCTCAATTGGTATTAAGGGACCCAAAGTGCATCCCCCACACCATTACACCACCAACACCCTGAACCGTTGATGAATCCATGCTTTCAAGTTATTTATGCTAAATTTTTACAGTACCAGCCGAATGTAGCAGCAGAAATTAAGACCCATCAGACCAGGCAATTGTTTTCCAATCTTCTATTATCCAATTTTGTTGAGCACGTGCAAATTATAGCCTCAGGTGTCTGTTCTCAGCTGACAGGAGTGGCACTCGATATGATCTTTTGATGCTGTAGCCCATCTGCTTCAAGGTTTGATGTGTTGTGCATCAAGATGCTCTTCTGCATACCTCGGTTGTAACAAGTAGTTATTTGAGTTACTGTTGCCTTTCTATAAGCTCAATCCTGTCTGGCAATTCTACTCAGACCTTTGATATCAACAACACATTTTTCACATATTTTCTCTTTTTTTGACCATTCTGTGTAAACCCACAGATGACTGTGCATGAAAATCCCAGTAGGGGACTCAAATAACCTTTCTTCCCCATTCTGATGCTCGGTTTGAACTTAAGCAGGTCATCTTGACCATGTCTACATGCCTAAATGCATTAAGTTGCTGCCATGTGATAGGCTGATTAGATATCTGTATCTGATCCACTCATACCTGCACAACACGCACCACCAGCACATCAGTGTAGAGAATATGCCATCAACCAAATAGTACCTGATCTGTGGTGGTCTTGATAATATATAACAGAGTAATGGGGAGTAAAGTGCATCTGTATGGTAAGTCGAACTGATAAAATGGACAATGTGTAGAAACAAATTGATGTTCCCAATAAAGTGATCCATAAGTGTATAACAAACGCTAGAAAAAACATTTTCCTCTTTGTGTTTAGTTACTGGCTGATATATCGTTGTCTGATTAAATCCTTAAATATTAACAGATACAGGGTAACTGAAAATAAAAAGAACCACCATGAGCCAGATATGGAATCGAAACCTGAAGATGGGCTGGAAGGTGACTAGAACAAATCATGAATGGAAAAGACATTTTAGCTGTACACTGCGCCAAAATGTCTGTCTAATACAATGGTCAGTAAGTAAACACAGTACTTAAAATTCCCAGCAACACTGATATACACTTATACCACCAGGGTCACTGCTGTTCTGAGAATAGTCCACCAAATAATACCTGGTCGGTGATGGTCCATTTGACAGATACTGTAGTGGCACTGTGACAGTAACTGTACCTACACAGCGAGCCCAGAAAATGCTCCATAAGTGTATACACATGGTAGGGATAAACAGCTGACATCTGTTTATTACAACCAATCTGTTGTGATTATGCACAAGCAACAGAAAGTCTCAAATAACAGGAAGGATTTATATATCTGAAAGGCTCATGCTAGAGTTTTCCAAGGTTACTGGGCTTTATTAATAAATTCCATGATCCGATCTGTAATGGAACAGGGCATCCTGCAAACTATATACACAATCATTAGCATGTATAGTCCTGTTTCTACAATCAAAACAGCTTCATATCAGGTATGAACCAACAGCACAGGAAGCGATTAAATAATCAGTCAGAGCATGTTAGATATGATTATATCAGCAGTACAGCTGGACCGTTCCACGTATTAAAGTTCAAACCAGCTATGCTAACTAGCTAGTACGCTAACACAATAAAAGCTATATACACTAAATATGCTTCCTATATAATTAACAAAACAACTAGTAAAACAAACAGGGCTTACTAACAGAACTGCCAGATACCTGCCCTATATGTAACAAGAGTTATACCCGTCAGCTGTTATCTCTTGTGCTCTTTAAACATATAGAGCAGCACAGCTAGGTACAGCTAGCTACTTAACACCATTCCTTCTTGATACATAAATAAAAGTTACTTACCCAATCCTGAACGCCTCATATTTTCGTCAGACTTATTTCTGGTACACTGACAGCTCGCTTAGGTCTTCAAACACCTGGGCTTTCGTAATAATGTACGAAACCCCTAGCCGTAACATTTAGCCTATGTTCTCACGCCACGACATCTTCCGGAAACAGACAAGCGACAGCTCAAACTGATACCAAGGGATCCTGGGTAATGAAGTTCAGTATGGTATAGGGCATATTCAGTGGCTTCATATTTTTAGGTCTAATCAAGCAGGAACTACACTTGGCAACTTAAATTGACACTAACATAATAAACATATGATTAAACTGATTTAGAGACATTTATTATTAAGTATTATTATTAAGTATGTTTTCTTGTCTATTTGTGTAGCTACTACATTTATATTTACAACATTTAGCGGACGCTCTTATCCAGGGCAACTTACAATGTATATAGTCTTACAATCCAAGCAATTGAGGGTTAAGGGTTAAGGACCCAACAGTGTCTACTACTACTACTACTACTACTACTAATAATAATAATAATAATTTCATAATAATTTGTTATATGGAGAGAAAGTTTTGGGATATTAAAAGAATACCAACTAATAAGAACTGAAAATTAAGCTTAAAAAAAAAAAAAAAAAGCTCTCTGGAAAATTGACACATCAATCAATAAATTCTTATATATATGTATATATATATGTGTGTGTGTGTGTGTGTGTGTGTGTAAAATTTTATATGTGTGTGTGTGTGTGTGTAAAATTTTAAATTAAAAATGTATCTGAATTTAATCTGGTTAAACTAAAATAAAGACTATATGAACACATAAAAATTAAATAACATGATAAACAACATATTATACAATTATATCTACAATTAAGAGAATACTTAAGATTTAATAAAGAAAGAGAAAATAAAATAAAACAAAGAAAATCAGACAGTTAATAAGATTTCAATATAATGCATTTTATAAAAATAAATAAATAAAAACATATCCAATAAAAATAAATATTTCAATCTTTCAATATTTCATAAATAGTGTACATTATATGAATATAAATATATGAATGAAGAACATAAGTCAACTTTGACAGAATCCAAAACATAATGTTAAAAACAACATAGGTCAAAATAACAGTTTAAAACAGCCAAGAAAATGAGTACATTTAAAAAAAGAGGAATATCAGAAAAAGGAAACTATATTGTAGTTAAATTAATAATGAAAATAATAAAAAATAATAATCATAACAATAATAATAAAAAAATACAAAATAAAAATCAACTGAAATAGTTACAGGAAGAGTGAAGATGGTTAGAAATTAAAAGTTTAAAATGACATCTGCGAGCTGAGCTTTAGTGTTTCCTGTAGTAAATTCCAGCTCGCTGGTGCACTGTGACTATAAGCAGATTTCCCAGTTCAGTAAAAGCTATCATTAGCTGGCAATTGATCCACCACTGCAGTGAGCCTGATAATTACCATTATTTCTAGTAATTATTGGAGTATTACATGCTGGCACATGATCAGAAATTGTTTTATAAATGAAAACAAACCAGTGTGTTTCCTGTCATGCTGTGAATGAGGGCCAACCAACTTGGTTTTTCCCTCAATGATTCTTTTCTCGCATATATGGAGAAACAGCATTTATTGCTGTATAGATAACCAAGCATTAACAACCAATTTAATGATACAAGTTTTAAAAGTGAATTTATCATCCAACCATATGCTTAAGCATTTACAATAAACTATGTGACACTTTCAGTGTTGGATCCTGCAAGCGTAGTGATATATGAACAGTATTTAAATCAGTATTAGTAAATCTGGCAAACATCATTACAGTGGTGCTTTAAATTTTGTGAACCCTTTTTATATTTCTGCATAAATATGACATATTTATGCAGAAATATAACAACATCAGATTTTCCCACAAGTCCTAAAAGTAGATAACGAGAACCCAGTTAAACAAATGAAACAAAAATATTATACTTGGTAATTTATTTATTGAGTAAAATGATCCAATATTACATATTAGTGAGTGGCAAAAGTATGTGAACCTTTGCTTTCAGTATCTGGTGTGACCCCCCTGTGCAGCAATAACTGCAACTAAACGTTTCCTGTAACTGTTGATCAGTCCTGCACACCGGCTTGGAGGAATTTTAGCCCATTCCTCCATACAGAACAGCTCCAACTCTGGGATGTTGGTGGGCTTCCTCACATTAACTGTTCGCTTCAGGTCCTTCAACAACATTTCAATTAAGGTCAGGACTTTCACTTGGCCATTCCAAAACATTAACTTTATTCTTTGGTAGAACGACTTGTGTGCTTAGGGTCATTGTCTTGCTGCATGACCCACCTTCTCTTGAGATTCAGTTCATGGACAGATGTCCTGACATTTTCCTTTAGAATTCTCTGATATAACTCAGAATTCATTGTTCCATCAATGATGCCAAGCTGTCCTGGCCCAGATGCAGCAAAGCAAGCCCAAACCGCCAACATGTTTCTGTCAGGGTTTATTCTTGTTCCGCCTTGTTTTTGTTTCATCTTGCCCTTTTACCCCGATCCCTTAGTTTTCACAATGTTTTGTTTATGTTTTTGAGTACGGCGTGTGTGTGCATGTTGTGTGCTCTGCTTCTTCCCCAGATCCACTGGACAATTTTCACCATGCCTCAATTCCACCTTCTTGCCACAGCTGATCCTGATCATTCTTCATCACTAGTACGCCACAAAACCTTGGTCATCACTTCCAGACTTCGGCAGATCATTTCGTCCACGAACCTGGTATCTTGTTCTGCTGCCTTAGCCTTAGGATTAGCCTTAGCCATAGCCATAGCTTTAGCCTAGCTTACCTTGAAAACACCTTACTCTAATTTCTGACTCTAATCACCTGACTCTAATAAATAAATGACCAAGTAAAATATTTTTGTTTCAATTGTTTAACTGGGTTCTCACTATCTACTTTTAGGACTTGTGTGAAAATCTGATGATGTTTCAGGTCATATTTATGCAGAAATATAAAAAATTCTAAACGATTCACAAACTTTCAAGCACCACTGTAACTTAGTTTTCTTGCCATTTAAGAATAGTTTGTTCTTAAACAAAGCAACCTGCAGGGCGTTAATGAGCGCTGCATTTTCTTAATGCAACATCTACTGAACTGTCTAAAATCATATACTACATATATATATACACAGTGGGGTCAAAAAGTATTGAGTCAGTCACTGATTGTGCAGAGAGAGGTCTGTAATTTTCATCATAGGTACACTTCAACTATGAGCGACAAAATGAGGAAAAAAATCCAGGAAATCACATTGTAGGATTTTTAGAGAATTTAATTGTGTAACGCCGACGGGAGGTAGGAGACAAACGCAGGTAGAGTAACAACAGGAGGCTTTATTGATAAGGAAAACTGCAATGGGAATGCAGGAGCTAGGTAACAAGGTATGCAACCTTGTCGTGTAGCGATGGGTGATTGACTGAGTGGTGTTTAAGTAGGGAGAGAGAGAGAGGCCAAGAGCGGGAACAGGTGCAGGCAATCAGTAGGCGGGCGAGGAAGAGCGAGGCAGATTGCGTGTGTTGGAAGCGGCGCTGGAAGGGGGCGTGACAAATTGTAAATCATGGTGGAAAATAACTATTTGGTCACCCACAAACAAGCAAGATTTCTGGCTCTCACAGACCTGTAACTTCTTCTTTAAGAAGCTCTTCTGTTCTCCACTCGTTACCAGTATTAATGGCACCTGTTTGACCTCGTTATCTATATAAAAGACACCTGTCCACAGCCTCAAACAGACTCCAAACTCAACCATTGCCAAGACCAAAGAGCTGTTGAAGAACACCAGGAAGAAAATTGTAGACCTGCACCAGACTGGGAAGAGGGAATCTACAATGGGCAAGCAGGTTGGTGTGAATAAATCAAAACTGTGGGAGCAAGCATTGTAAGACATACAAGACCATTGATAATCTCCCTCGATCTGGAACCCAATGCAAGATCTCATCCCATGGGGGTCAAAACGATCATGAACGATGAGGAAAAATCCCAGAAACTACACGGAGGGACCTGATGAATGACCTGCAGAGAGCTGGGACCAAAGTAACAAAGCTACCATCAGTAACACACTACGCCAAGAGGGGGACTCAGATAATGCAGTGCCAGGCGTGTCCCCTGCTTCTTAAGCCAGTTACATGTCCAGGCCTGTGTGATCATTATCATATGGTATAATATCAGAACATTTGGTTTAAAAACTCAGCTCGTCATGTCTGGAGGGAAGAAGAATGCTGGTTGTTGCATCCCAAGAACACCATACCTACTGTGAAGCATGGGGTGGAAAACATCATGCTTTGGGCCTGTTTTTCTGCAAAGGGAAACAGGACGACTGATCCATGTTAAGGGAAGAATGAACGGAGCCATGTATCATGAGATTTTAAGCCAAAACCTCCTTCCATCAGTGAGAGCATAGAAGATGGAACGTGGCTGAGTCTTCCAGCATGACAATGATCCCAAACACACCGCTCGGCAATGAAGGTGTGGTTCTGTAAAAAGAATTTTCAAGGTCCTGGAGTGGCCTAGCCAGTCTCCAGACCTCAACCCCTTAGAAAATTTGTGGAGGGGAGTTGAAAGTCCATGTTGCCCAGTGACAGCCCCAAAAACATTACTGCTCTAGAGGAGATCTGCATGGAGGAATGGGACAAAATACCAGCTACAGTGTGTGCCAACCTGGTGAAGACTTACAGCAAACATTTGACCTCTGTCATTGCCAACAAAGGTTATGTTACAAAGTATTGACTTGAACTTTTGTTATTGACCAAATACTTATTTTCAACCATAATTTACAATTTAATTATTTAAAAATCCTACAATGGATTTTTTTCTCAGTTTGTCTCTCATAGTTGAAGTGTACCTATGATGAAAATTACATACCTCTGTGATCTTTCTGTATTATTGGCATCTGTTTGACATCGTTATTTGTATTAAAAGACACCTGTCCACAGCCTCAAAACAGTCAGACTCCAAACTCAACCATGGCCAAGAACAAAGAGCTGGACACCAGGAAGAAAAAATTGTTGACCTGCAGCAGGCTGGGAAGAGTGAATCTACAATAGGCAATCAGGTTGGGGTGTGAAAAAATCAACTGTGGGAGCAAACTGTAAGACATACAAGACCATTGATAATCTCCTCGATCTGGGGGGCACCACACAAGATCTCATCCCGTGGGGTCAAAATGATCATGAAAACGGATTTGGACCAAAAATCCCAGAACTACACGAAGGAAGGGACCTGATGAATGACCTGCAGATAGCTGGGACCAAAGTAAAAAAAAGGCTACCATTAGTAAACACACTACGACGATAGGGACTCGGATCTGCAGTGCCAGGCGTGTCCCCCTGCTTAAGCCAGTACATGTCCAGGCCCATCCGAAGATTTTTGTCAGAGAGCAAATGGATGATCCAGAAAAAGATTGGGAGAATATCATGTGGCCATATGAAAGTAAAATATAACTTTTGGTAAAATCTCAACTCACCGTGTTTGGAGGAAGAAGAATTCTGAGTCGCGCCATACCCTACTGTGAAGCATGGGGGGCGTGGAAACCTCATGCTTTGGGGCTGTTTTTCTACAAAGGGGACATTTTGACTGATCGTGTTTAAAGGAAGAATGAACGGGGCCATGTATCGTGAGATCTTAAAACCAAACCACCTTCCATCAGTGAGAGCATTGAAGATGGAACATGGCTGGGTCTTCCAGCATGACAATGATCCCAAACACACCGCTCGGGCAACGAAGGAGTGGGTCTGTAAAAAGCATTTCAAGGTCCTGGAGTGGCCTAGCCAGTCTCCAGACCTCAACCCCATAGAAAATTTGTGGAGGGAGTTGAAAGTCTGTGTTGTCCCAAAACATCACTGCTCTAGAGGAGATCTGCATGGAGGAATGGGCCAAAATACCTGCTGAAGACTTACAGGAAATGTTTGACCTCTGTCATTGCCAACAAAGGTTATGTTACAAAGTATTGAGTTGAACCCAAATTTATTGACCAAATACTTATTTTCCACCATAATTACAATTAAATTCTTTAAAAATCCTACAATGTGATTTCCTAGATTTTTTTTCTCATTTTGTCTCTCATAGTTGAAGTGTACCTATGATGAAAATTACAGCCCTCTATTATCTTTCTAAGTCTTACAACTTAAATACTTTTTTGGCCCACTATATATATATATATATATATATATATCTTGATTGGAGTCCACCTGTGATAAATTCAGTTGATTGGAAAGATACATTCACTTAATATTCTAAAAATTTTTAGCTAAACATGACAATTTTGAATTTGGTCTGTGGTTGTTTACATCTGTCATGAACAATCCTGGGAACATGATAAAACAAGTCTGCATGATAAAATATTGTCACAGAAGTTGGAAAATGCCTGTACAGTTCTTCAGAGAAACCAGGAGATGCAGAGAATTAGCAACCAGAAGATCAGAAGGTGAGCAGAGTGATTACAGAGAATAGTCTAGTATGCTGGTTTTCATATATGGCTACACACATGAAGACAATCTCTGGCATAGATAAGCATAACTCCCTCATCACCTACACAACAACTTTGATGCAAGCTAACATTTCTGAACTTACAATTCCAAGGATGTGAGAATCAAGTGGACATAACCGTGCTGATGTTCTTATCCGTAGAGAAAAGACAGACATAGTAGCAAGTCTTGTGACTCATGAGATGGTGGAAAATTCCATCACACATGCAGATAGAAACATAGCCACAAATCATTGTCTACTTATCAAAAACATATCATCTGCTCTTTAAGCCCTAAACCATCTGAGACATTTTTCAAGCTACTTGAATACAGAGTAACGATGCACATGATGTTTAACAAGTTTTTGTGTATTAAATTGACGATATTAAACCCACAATGAGCCTGTGTGTGTGTGTGTGTGTGTGTGTGTGTGTGTGTGTGTGCGGTCCCACCCTGAATTGCATTACGGGGGTATGGAAAGTCAGTAAGTAAATCCACAATTCATAGCAAAAGACTAAAATCTTTAAATGTAAGTGTCAGTGATGTGAAGCTACTTTGTACACAGTAAAAAGCTTGCAACATGAATAGCTACATGGGAAGTTTGGATTTTTTGCATTCCTGTATTCCATCTAATTAGCAACAAAAGCTTGTTAAATGTGCAGCATTTGCTTGCTGTACCATATTGACAAGCTTGGTTCCTAGTCTGTTCTTAATGAACAGTTGTTAAGCACAGCTTTGAGATCAGATCAAAGCAGATCAAAGCAGACAATATATAATTAATATTCATCATCATGCACAATAGGATATACTGTTGTATGCACTTTGTGTTCTAGTGGATTTAGAGAAGAGCTAAAGATTGCCTGCTGTGATGAAAGCCTTCATCTTGAGTCTCTTTCCCGATTCAGACCTCTGAAAAAAGGACCCAATCACAGATGTGTAATAGTTCATTTGTGTTTATTTGACACAAACACTTTTAAACAGGCTGACTTAAATGGGCTTAACTCAGGCAGGTAGACTTCAGGCAGAAAGACTTTAATCAGGCAGCGTTCAAGCTGGCAAACTTTAGGCAGGCAGACAGATCTCAAAGCAGTCAGGCTTAAAACAGGTAGACTTTAGACAGGCAATGTTCAGACAGGCAAGCCTCAGACAGACAGGCAGACTACAGACAGATAGGATTCAAACATTCAGGTACACAGACAGGTACCACCAGGCACTGAGGAGAAAAAAAAGCAAATAATAAACTCAAAACAGAAGCACTGACACTCTCATAACTAACAATTCTATTGCAAGAATGGAGCTTTACTGGCTGTTCCTACTTCCACTCAATGACCCAGTTTGAAGTGTCTGAACAGTTGGAATATGATGTACAATTTGAGAGGGGGAACTGGCAAAATCCCTGTTAAGAGCCCAATAGCTAATACTTCTGCTGCAGAAATTATGTACAGTGGGGCAAAAAAGTATTTAGTCAATCACTGATTGTGCAAGTTCTCCGACTTAGAAAGATGAGAGAGGTTTGTAATTTTCATCATAGGTACACTTCAACTATGAGAGACAAAATGAGAAAAAAAATCCAGGAATTAACATTGTAGGATTTTTAAAGAATTTATTTGTAAATCATGGTAGAAAATAAGTATTTGGTCACCCACAAAAAAGCAAGATTTCTGGCTCTCACAGACCTGTAACTTCTTCTTTAAGAAGCTCTTCTGTCCTCCACTCGTTACCTCTATTATTGGCACCTGTTTGACCTAGTTATCTGTATAATAGAAACCTGTCCACAGCCTCAAACAGTCAGACTCCAAACTCAACTATGGCCAAGACCAAAGAGCTGTCGCAGGACACCAGAAAGAAAATTGTAGACCTGCACCAGGCTGGGAAGAGGGAATCTACAATAGGCAAGCAGGTTGGTGTGAAGAAATCAACTATGGGAGCAATTGTAAGAAAATGGAAGACATACAAGGCCATTGATAATCTCCCTCGATCTGGGGCTCCACGCAAGATCTCATCCCGTGGGGTCAAAATGATCATGAGAACGGTGACCAAAAATCCCAGAACTACACGAAGGGACCTGATGAAATGACCTGTAGAGAGCTGGGACCAAAGTAAAAAGGCTACCATCAGTAAGACACTACGCTGATAGGAGCTCAGATCCTGCAAGTGCCAGACGTGTCCCCCTGCTTAAGCCAGTACTTGTCCAGGCCCATCTGAAGTTTGCCAAAGAGCATATGGATGATCCAGAAGAGGATTGGGAGAATACCATGTGGTCAGATGAAAGCAAAATAGAACTTTTTGGTAAAAAACTCAACTCGCCGTGTTTGTAGGAAGAAGAATTCTGAGTTTGCACCATACCTACTGTGAAGCATGGGGGTGAAACCTCATGCTTTGGGGCTGTTTTTCTGCAAAGGGGACAGGACGACTGATCCGTGTTAAGAGAAGAATGAACGGGGCCATGTATCATGAGATTTTAAGCCAAAACGTCCTTCCATCAGTTAAAGCAATGAAGATGGAACATGGCTGGGTCTTCCAGCATGACAATGATCCCAAACACACCGCTCGGGCAACGAAGCAGTGGGTTTGTAAAAAGCATTTCAAGGTCCTGGAGTGGCCTAGCCAGTTCTCCAGACCTCAACCCCTTAGAAAATTTGTGGAGGGAGTTGAAAGTCCATGTTGCCCCAAAACATCACTGCTCTAGAGGAGATCTGCAGGAAGGAATGGGCCAAAATACCTGCTGAAGACTTACAGGAAATGTTTGACCTCTGTCATTGCCAACAAAGGTATGTTACAAAGTATTGAGTTGAACCAAATTTATTGACCAAATACTTATTTTCCACCATAATTTACAATTAATTTTTTTTAAAAACCTACAAAGTGATTTCCTAGATTTTTTTTTCCTCATTTTGTCTCTCATAGTTGAAGTGTACCTATGATGAAAATTACAGCCCTCTCTCATCTTTCTGAGTCGAAGAACTTGCACAATCAGTGGATAACTAAATACTTTTTTGCCCCACTGTACACTGGGAGCAACATCTCCTATGGTGGGTCCTCCATATTGTCCTTTTCCAGTGGAAGATGTCTCCTCATTGACTAATACATGTCTGATATTTCAGTGGTAGATTAATTTATCAAAGATTAAGTGGATAGTACTCATAATATACTCTGTCATCTGTCACCCATTTTTGCTGGCTCTGGATAGTTCTCTTTGACATCTGCTCACCCTCTCATTTTAGAAGCTGTCATTAGTAGTTTATGGTCAAACTGAAATATCTGCTTTTTTAAAATAAAAAATGTAAAGAAACATAAATATTAGGGATATTTTATTTTTCTTATTTTATTTTTTACTAGATTTGTAACATTATCTGGCTGCTGTCATTTGCCCAGTGATGTAGTCCCTCAGTTGCCAATTTGTTTTTCTTAAGGCAAAAACTTGTAGCAGAATTAAAACATTCCTCAGTGATTATTAACTTTTACAGTTCAACTGACTGGACTTCATATTTGTTTCACAGAACATTTGCTGTCTTACACACAATTACTACTTTGAAAATGACTCTGTTATAATTGATTACTGTTTATTAATTAATCTTGTTGCCTGTTCTCACCAAGTTCTTCCAACTTCCAAGGTCTTCATTATTGGTCTCAGTTTTCCTTGCTCCTGTTGCCTCCAACTTGCTCACTTAGGGACTTGTTTTTTGTATAGCTGCTTTGAGACATTGCCTATTGTAAAAAAAGTGTTATTCAAATAAATTGAAATTTAACTATTGCACCTGTATTTAAGTACATAGGCCAAGATTATTTTTTTCCTGCTGGCAAGGGTCTCCACATAGAGTGGGGCAAAAAATGTATTTAGTCTGCCACTGATGGTGCAAGTTCTCCTACTTAGAAAGATGAGAGAGGTCTGTAATTGTCATCATAGGTACACTTCAACTATGAGAAACAAAATGAAAAAAAAATCCAGTAAATCACTTTGTAGGATTTTTAATTGTAAATTATGGTGGAAAATAAGTATTTGGTCAATAACAAAAGTTCCACTCAATACTTTGTAGCATAACCTTTGTTGGCAATGACAGAGGTCAAACGTTTCCTGTAAGTTTTCACCAGGTTTGCACACACTGTAGCTGGTAAATCTCACGATACATGGCCCCGTTCATTCTTCCCTTAACACGGATCAGTCGTCCTGTTCCCTTTGCAGAAAATCAGCCCCAAAGCATGATGTTTTCACCCCCATGCTTCACAGTAAGTATAGTGTTCTTGGGATGCAACTCAGCATTCTTCTTCCTTAAGTTAAGTTTTGACCAAAAAGTTCTATTTTGGTTTCATCTGACCACATAGTATTCTCCCAGTCCTCTTCTGGATCATCCATATGCTCTCTGGCAAACTTCAGGCGTGTACCTGGACATGTACTGGCTTAAGCAGGGGGGGACACCTGGCACTGCAGGATCTGAGTCCCTCTCGGTGTAGTGTGTTACTGATCTTGTTACTGATCTTAGACTTGGTCCCAGCTCTCTGCAGGTCATTCATCAGGTCCCTCCGTGTAGTTCTGAGATTTTTGCTCACCGTTCTCATAATCATTTTGACCCCACGGGATGAGATCTTGCGTGGGGCCCCAGATCGAGGGAGATTATCAATGGTGTTGCATGTCTTCCGTTCTCTTACAATTGCTCCCACAGTTGATTTTTTCACATTAACCTGCTTGCCTATTGTAGATTCACTTTTCCCAGCCTGGTGCAGGTCTACAGTTTTCATCCTGATGTCCTTCGACAGCTCTTTGGTCTTGGCCATGGTTGAGTTTGGAGTCTGACTGTTTGAGGCTGTGGACACCTGTGTCTTTTATACATAATAATGAGGTCAAACAGGTGCCATTAATACAGGTAATAAGTGGAGGACAGAAGAGCTTCTTAAAGAAGAAGAAGCTCAGATCAAGTGTTGTGGAAAGATTGTGTGATGTCTCCATTAAATCAGGGTATTTTTAATATTATGTTTCCATTTTTTAAATCATTTGTATGTCATTAACATGTGAAATTTATCCTGCAATTCTCATAATTCTATCACCTTTCATTTGTTAAAATGTCGTTGCTGTCTAAGAAAAATATTAACCTCTTCAGACCTCCTTACCTTCCTCGGATTTTATTTTTTGTAGGTATAAAAACGGAACACCGTCTTTGAACAGGAGGTATTTTTGTTTTTGTGAAATGCTCAAGAGTATCTACAAATGAGGACTGCGTTAAGCATAATGAAGTATGAGGTGTAGCAAACCCAAAATGTAATGCCCTCATGTGGGGACGCGAGGTCTCAGGAGGTTAAGGACAGAGTGAAGTTGACAGAATATGGAAAATTTGATTCAGAGTCGTTGTGTGGACTGATGATTCACAATTTTAGTTGCTTGGTGATGGTGCAAAGAAGTGTTTATTAACATCTGGTGAGACATGGAACAGTGACTGTATCCCTTCTGTCTTTAAGCATTTAGGGTAGACATTCCATGGTATGGGCCTATTCAGCTGCTGATATTGATGAACTGCCTCAGTATGAAAAGTCAATTAAAAGCTTGCTTAACACAACTGAAAAGATGTCTTTCAAAGAGGAATGATCAAATGACATTTTTCTACAGGGCAATGATCCTACTCACACTGCGAAGATCTGTCAGGGTCCGCTCCTCTGCATCTTCCGGTTCAAGCTTTGTTTATCTTTCATTTTGTTTTCCACGCATCCTTGTTTATGTTTAGCTCGCTCCCCTCCACGTGTGTTAGTTTTTGTTTTACAAGGGGCATGTGTGTGTTGTGCTGTGCTTTCTCCACAGCACGTCGTCTCTGCCTGTCTTTGGGTCTGCATTGGGTTCCAGTTTGAAAATTTGCCGACGGGGATCCTACCCCCCGCTTAACAGTACGATCTGGCCACTATGGAACCCGCGTTACTCACTAATATGTAATATTGGATCATTTTCCTCAATAAATAAATGAACAAGTAGATCATTTATTTGAAAGCCCCTAAGTGCGATCAAAAACTCCCCTAGCCTGTCTAATACACTCAGGGTTGAGCATATGGCATCCAGGAAGGTGCCAGTAAGAAGGATGCACCTTCAAATAGGGGCTAAATGGGAGGGTAAGGAACAACAAGTCCAAAGCATGGCTCAGATTAATTTACTTGAGCTCAGGACTAGCCACGAGCAGCTCATGGGCGGAACTCGGTACAGGCGGCTCAGAGTCGGAACTCGGTGCTGGCGGCTCAGGGGCGGATGGTCAGTGTGATGGGCTCAGGTACGGAGCAAACATGTTATGGAGCTAAGAGGTGCTACATGCTCAGATACGAAGCTAAGAGGCGCTAACGGCACAGGTACAGAGTACCAAGTACTAAGCTATGCGGCACTTCTCATTCCAGCACTGAATCGAGCGGTTTGTCCAGCCAGGCCTGAGGGTAAATCTTTATCTCACCTGAGGGCAAAAGAATCCCCTATGGGGAGCTCGTGTTAGGCCAACGCCCACGATGCTGAAAACCCCCCATCTTGGAGTGGGCATATAGGATGTTGAAAGTTGGTCCCTCAGGATTTGGGGGGACCAACAACCCCAGCGGAGACCGGCACCTTTTGTGGCGGGGTTTGGGTAGCTTTGCGGGGTTGGGATGCCATATTCGGTCCATAACTCGGCCAAAGTTAAAGGACAGGCCGCCGAAAGTTAGCCAGGACCTGACCAGGGATAGCCAGCACCGCTTGAGCTGCATCCAGACACTGGTTGCATCCTTCTGCCATGGTTCTCATGGACGCAATCTAGTTTAGTTAGGGACGCTGTGCTGCCAACTCAGCCTTGTTCATTTCACTTCCGCGCCCGTCTCACTTTCCATGTACAGAGAACCGTACAGAGAACCACTCGGATTCCGTCGCTCTGCACAGGCGCGAACCCGTGCGTAGTGGAGCTACGCTGTTAGCACTGCTCAGCTTACAGGGCAATGAGACTAGCGCTTACGGCGTTAGTTTTTGTTGGGGTGTTTGTTCGGTTTTCCTCAGTGATTGAGTGGTACATTTGGTTTACAAAGCTGCAATCGGCGCATCAGCGCAGGGTTCGATCCTCAGCCACTGAAGTTGTTTTCCTTGTTGTTTTATTTACTTTATTTGTATTGTGTATTTAGTTTATTCCTTTTGGCTATATTTTGGTTCATCTATTCCATCTGGAGCTAACTGCAATTGGGTCCTAAAACCCTTTTTACTGTTGTTTTCACGCTTCGCCGGTTTTTATTATGGTGAACCGTAACACACTCATTCCATACCCGAGAGTCGCATGGAGGTAGGGCTTAACCGGCAGCACAGGGTGCAAGGGGGAAACCAACCCTACACTGGGCGCCAGTCCATTGCAAGGCAAATGCACACACTCACTCACAAAGGGATTCTTTAGAGAGACCAATTGACCTAACACGTCTTTGGAATGTGGGAAGAAACTAGAGTACCCAAAGAATATCCACATTGACTGTTACGGTTCGCCATCTTAAAACGAAAACGATCCATGTAAAATAAAAGAATAAGGGTTTTAGGACCAAAGTGCAGTTAGCTCCAGATGGAATTAATGAACCAAAATATAAATAACCAAAAGAAACGAAAGATAAAACTAAAAAGAAGCAAAAATAAACCAATAAAGAAAACCAACGCTGTAAGCGTACAGAGCCGCTATTCAGAAGTACGCTTAGGACATTTCTCTGCTGGGCCAACGCTCAAAGCAGCCAGGAGAAGCTCGGTGAAAATAAACATGCAAAAATAAACAAAAGCTGGCCCTACACTATTACTAAGGCCCTAACTTACCGAGCAATCTCCTGATCAAGACCTCCAGACGTACCGTTGTCCCTAAACAAACCGAAAACGCCGAATAAGCCGGGTGAGGGCTGCGCCAGCAGACAGACGTGCTGTTCAGGCCTTCGTGCTGCTCAAGAAATGCAGAGGCAGTGCGAGTGTGTGCATAGCGTCGGGCTGCCAAGGCAATGCAATGCATACGATAGCAATGGTGCGATACTGTGTGAGCCCAAAGGTGCATTTATAAAGGCTCAAGCACAGGTGTCGTGTATTAGATGATTAAAGCCCGGTAAGGGCTGATGCATGCGGGATTGCGCTGGATTCGCTCACGCCGCCAGGTAGGGTCAACTCTTTCCTCTAGGGGCCAAAGCATGACTCGTGATATGGACATGGGGAAAAACATGCAAACTTCACACAGGCGGAGTCCAGACTGAGAATTAAACCAGTTATCTGTAGATCTGTGAGGTATCAGTGCTCCTCCCTCCCTCACACACACACACACACACACACACACAAACACACACACACACACGGTTTGCTTTAGTTTTTCAGATGTACATACAGTAAAGATACAGAGTGGGTTGATGGGGTACAGTTGGGAGGAGGGTTGTGAGAGTGGTGGGTGGTCCACTTATCAGACAATCGTGCCTGCAGGTGTTGCCTGACACTGACCCAAGACACCAAAAGGACTCACACCCAAGGTAGGGTATAATAAGATGGGTGCACCACTGAAAGTTCTGATTTTATTAGTTACTTTACTATTATCATAAAAATATTAGTTTTTGTAAATATATGAAATAGTGAAACGGCAATATTAAAAAACCCACACATTTGCAAAAAAACAAAGAAACCTACATATACAAAAGTGTGAAAATGAAAATCATATAAACTTTCAGTCTGTATGTAATCTCAATATCACCTCAGTTTAAATCCATAAAAATGCATTTCACATATTAATTAGTACATACATAATTAGTAATAATTTCAGGGTTAATACTGTACATGATAGTAACTGAATACATTAACATAGGCATGATTGCCCTCTTTCTATTTGAAGGTTTTTCAAGATTTACAGTTATTGATCTGCGATTCACCTTCGGTAGAGTCTCTCCTCAGAGTATTGCCATATTATTTAACTTTTATTCATGAGCTCTGGTGCATATGCCTGTCACATTTACAAGTTTGATGTATGGAGATGACAGAGACTTTCATTTTCCTTGGCGCACTGTGCAAGAAAAGTGTGAGAGGAGAGACACAAGCTGCTACTCAGCTTATGGCTGGAATATTCAATATAACAATGAAGAAAATAAATGTATTCAATTCTGTTCACGTTTTGTGAAACATCTATCTCAACCATATTAGTGTAACCTCTTCAAGATTGTTTTGAAGCAAGATATACGTTTGCAGCATCCATTCATCTTGCAAAAACCTCAAACATTGCAATGAGCTCACATACTTTACAGAAATTGTGAGTAGTGTGGTTGATGAAATCTCATTTGAATTCAGCATTCAAAATCACACAATGTGATGTTAATCACATTACATACCGAACCAGAGAGATTTGTATGTAAATATTTAGCAGCATTTTCTAGGGTGGCAAAGCTGTGTTTATCAGTTTGCAGATGGAAAGTCACTGTCTGAGTTTCTTGTTTTAAGTAGGGGGCTGCAAATGTCTATGTACCAATAACCGGGCAGCACCCTAATCCCCCAAGCACCCTGCCTCGCATACACTGAACCAAATAAAGTCAAAGTCAGATTTATTTTTGCAGCACTTTTTACAATGGAGTTTTGCCTCAAAACAGCTTTACAATTTTCAGTTATCTTTTATTATCTAAGGACAGTCCCATTCCCATTTGATGCGACCGAGAATGCTCCAGCCAGAGACCACACTCAAACCATGCCAATTTAGCGTAATCAGTTAACTCAACATGCATATCTTTGGACTGTGGGAGGAAACCGAAGTGTACGGAGTCAACCCACGCAGGCACGGGGAGGACATGCAGACTCCACACATAAAGGACCCAGGCCACCCCACCCTGAGATTGAACCCAGGGAAGAACCTTCTTGCTGTGAGGCAGCGATGCTACCCACTGAGCCACCGTGCCTCCCCAAGGAAACACTCCCTATGTTACGTGTAGCTTCTCCAGGCTCCTGTTAGCTTCCCGCAGTGTCCCCAAGCTGGCATTAGCTTCCCGCAGCTTCCCCAAGCTGGCGTTAGCTTCCCACAGCTTCCCCATGCCTACGTTAACTTCCCGCAGCTTCTCCAAGCCGGCATCAGCTTCCCGTAGCTTTCCCAAGTCGACGTTAGCTCCCGCAGCTTCCCCAAGCCGGCGTTAGCTCCCTGTGACTGCTTCAGCCTTCCCTTTGTTTCCCAGGCTTTTGGTTAGCTTTGTTGTTCCTGGGTTGGTCTTTATTATTATCACTTGTTGATTATTATTATTGTTTGTTGTATTAGTATCGTTTCTGGTGGCTGTTATTCATTATCGTTGTTGTTGTTGTTATTATTATTATTATTATTATTATTGTTATTATTATTATTATTATTTATTCCCTATCCTCCCGGTTATTAGTGGTTGTTATTTTAGTGTGGTTTTGGAGCCGTGCTACTGTTTTGGTTGCTATTTTATAATAAACTTTCAGTTTGGACTGGGACCCTGCAACTCGTCTGCTCTCTGAGACCATCCTGTAACACCCTAAACGTTATAAGAAAGAAACCTTGGGAGGATCAAGACTCAAAGGGACCCATCCTCCTTGGGCAGTTTAGATGATAAATATAAGAATTAAACTAAGTTGTCTAATTAATAAGTTTGTAGTAACAGTTTAAATAAACAGCAACTAAACAAATATTAAGAGTGAACATATTTAAAATATATAATCAATAAAATAAAATACTAATATGTAGACTAATAAAGTTGAGATAATGTAATATTATGAAAAGTATAATCAAATACAGAGTATAAAACTACAGCGAATAAAACAATAGTACCAATGAATGTAATATTGAAATAATGTAAAAATATGCATATTGGCATGTTCAGTACACAGTGTTGCTGTAGGATCTTGTGTTCTGTTGGCATAGTATGCTCAGTCAACTGGAGGATGGAGGGAGTTACTGCCCTTTGATGTGGTGTGAGTAACAGTGTTAGGGCTGGAAGAACAGCTTGAGTGGAGCCAAAGCAAGGGACATCTTAGCGCAGGACTGGAACTGGTACTGGAACACAAAGCTAGCAGAGAAAACAGAATATGTAGTTAGTTACTGTAAAGAGCACAGAGTCTATTAACAGAACACTTTTGAACCTCTGGTACTAAGGGTAGCAAGAGATACAGTGGGGCTAAAAAGTATTTAGTCAGTCACTGATTGTGCAAGTTCTCTGACTTAGAAAGACAAGAGGTCTGTAATTTTCATAATATGTACACTTCAACTATGAGAGACAAAATGAGGAAAATAAATCCAGGAAATCACATTGTAGGATTTTTAAAGAATTTAATTGTAAATTATGGTGGAAAATAAGTATTTGTTCAATAAATTTGGTTCAACTCAATACTTTGTAACATAACCTTGTTGGCCATGACAGAGGTTCAAATGTTTCCTGTAAGTCTTAACCAGGTTTGTACAAACTGTAGCTGGTATTTTAGCCCATTCCTCCATGCAGATCTCCTCTAGAGCAGTGATGTTTTTGGGTCAACATAGACTTTCAACTCCCTCCACAAATTTTCTATGGGGCTGAGGTCTGGAGACTGGCTTGGTCACTCCAGGACCTTGAAATGCTTCTTAAGGAGCCACTCCTTCATTGCCCAAGCGGTGTGTTTGGGATCATTGTCATGCTGGAAAACCCAGCCACGTTCCATCTTGATGGAAGGAGGTTTTGGCTTAAAAGCTCACAATACAAGGCCCCATTCATTCTTTCCTTAACACAGATCAGTTGTCCTGTCCCCTTTGCAGAAAAACAGCCCCAAAGCATGAGGTTTCCACCCCCATGCTTCACAGTAGGTATGGTGCAACTCAGAATTCTTCTTCCTCCAAACACCGCGAGTTGAGTTTTTACCAAAAAGTTCTATTTTGATTTCATCTGACCACATGATATTCTCCCAATCTATTTTTGGATCATCCATATGCTCTCTGGCAAACTTCAGATGGGCCTGGACATGTACTGGCTTAAGCAGGGGGACACACCTGGCACTGCAGGATCTGAGTCCCTCTCAGCGTAGTGTGTTGCTGATGGAAGCCTTTGTTAATTTGGTCCCAGCTCTCTGCAGGTCATTCATCAGGTCCCTCCGTGTAGTTCTGAGATTCTAGCTCACTGTTCTCATGACCATTTTGAACCCACGGGATGAGATCTTGCATGGAGCCCCAGATCGAGGAATACTATCAATGGTCTTGTATGTCTTATAATTGCTCCCACATGTGGTTTTTTCACACTAACCTGCTTGCCTATTGTAGATTCACTCTTCCCAGCCTGCTGCAGGTCTACAATTGTCTTCCTGGTGTCCTTCGACAGCTCTTTGGTCTTGGACATGGCTGAGTCTTGACTGTTTGAGGCTGTGGACAGGTGTCTTTTATACAGATAACAGAGAACTTGCACAATCAATGACTGAGTAAATACTTTTTTGCCCCACTGTAGCACTAAATAGAAAGGAAAGACCCAGAAGGTAACACAGCCATGACGACTAACATGAGACATCGGCAACCCAACTCCCCAGTAACCGATAAATCTGAGTGATCACACTTAAGAGGCAAGAAGACAACAACCCAACATTCCAGATCACCACAACACTCTTTGATCATGAACCTCTGGCCCTGGCTTTAGTCTAAGGTGAGGATCCACAAATCAAGATCAAAGAGAATGAAACCCATCCCAGCTGGACTGCCCACTGGACACTCCCGGCTAAAGGAAAAGGCATGACAAGGTAGGCAGGCCACATATGACCTGAAACTCCAGCCCCACGAACCGAGCCACGCATCCCAGTCTAACCAAAATCCTGTGTAAATAAGTATGTTTTTAGACTAGACTTGAAAATTGGGAGTGTTTCTGAATCCCAAACTAAAATGTGGAGTTTATTCCATGACTGGGGTTCCATGTACAAGAAAGCATTTTGCCCCCTGCTGTAACTTTTTTAATACTCAGTCAGATGCTGTCGGGCCAGGCCAAGTAGAGCTTTATATGTTACAAGACGTATTTTGTAATCAATGCAGAATTTAACTTGGAAACAGTGTAGAGAACAAATGGCATAAACAACAACAGTGCAGCAGCAATGTTATAAAGAAGTTAATCAGTGATGTTACTAGGATGTCATATTTGGCTGGGCATTTGGTTTTGTGTCTGCTTTTTCTAAACAGGGTACGTAGTTTCATTTTGATATCTCAACTGGAATTACTGGGCACCAAACGTGGTTTTGTGTTCCTGGACGTAGCTAATGTAGCTAATGAAATGGCCAAGTGTATGACTTTACTAAAGTGATCTTTAGAAGTACTGACAGGAGCATTCTTGACTGGCCAATCCATTGTTCAGTTTGTATTTTTTCTACAAATAATTACATAATCATCAAATTAATTAATAACTGTATATAATTATGCACAGTTATTGTAATCTACTGTTGTAACCTTTGTATATTTCGTTTTTTGTTATTATTGGAATACATTACTGCAGTCCTTACAGCCTGCGCCCTTCCCGTGACTATACTCTTAATATCATAGTTGCTGTCTGGGTTTTCTTCCTCGGAGTCAGTTTATGACTTACGTGTGAGTGCCACCAAGTGGAGGAGTAGGATCTCTGCGGCCAATCAAAGAATAAAATTACCAATGACGGTTGGGAATTTCAACGATTCAGCACTGATTGTGCATTAAGGGGTAGCTCTTAATGCACAATCAGTACGTATGTGTATCAGGAATGCAGTAACAAACTATGTAATTTGTCAGTTTCTGTTGTGATAGTGATTCTAGACAAGAGAAAAGTTACTTGTGTATCGTCTTGATGCATGCTAAATGATCCAGGTAAGAAAATCCAAGAAGTTGAATCTGTTCATCTGGACATAGATTTTGTTGGAGAAACGTTTCGTCACTCATCTAAGTGACTTCTTCAGTCTCAGCAGCTGGAAAACTTCCCCAATCTTATATACAGCAGGTTGCATAACGACTGGTACCAGCACCATTGCATCAGGTTTACCTAAGATACATAAACAGGATGTGCCATTGCGGCCCATTGTGTGTATGATCAACTCAGTGACCTACACAAGTTTCTGGCATCGATCCTCAACCCGTTGGTAGGCAGCACGGATCATCACATTCAGAACACCGTGGATTTCGTGGATAAGGTGAGGGACGTCATTATGGAGACGATTGAAACAATGGTCTCGTTTGATGTCACATCTCTCTTCACGTGCGTTCCAGTTGCTGAGGCAGTAGAGGTAGTCTGAGTGAAACTACAGGATGACCCCACTCTCAGCAATAGGACCACCCTTAACTCGGACCAGGTGTGTTTGCTTCTGGAGCTGTGTCTTCAATCCACCTATTTCACATACAGAGAGCAGTACTATAGGCAGAAACATGGGTGCGCCATGGGCTCCCCAGTTTCACCCATCGTGGCCAACCTGTATATGGAAGAAGTGGAAAAGAAGGCACAGAGGTTGTGATTGGAGATGGGGGAAAGATTGAAAGTCGATGTTTACCGTAAGCCAACACATACGGATCAGTACTTAAGGTTTGACTCTCATCATCCACTGGAGCACAAACTAGGAGTCATCAGGACACTGTACCACCGAGCAGACAGCGTCCCCACTGACAGGGCGGCCAAGGATGGAGAGAAATCTCACATTAAGCAGGCCCTGGGCAAATGTGGTTATCCGAATTGGGCCTTTGTCAAAGCCGGTAAGACGCCCAAACAGTGCTCCAGCAGATCGACGAGAGGAGAACAACAACCGCAGTCTAAGCGTAAACCAGTGGTGATTCCATATGTGGCAGGAACATCTCAACAATTGAGACGCATATTTGCCAAACATCGCATCTCAGTGGCTTTCAAACCCCAAAACACGCTACGCCAGAAACTGGTCCACCCCAAGGATCGGGTCCCCCAGCACAAACAGAGTAATGTAGCATACGCTGTGAAGTGCCAGGAGGATTGCCAGGAATTGTACATCGGGGAAACCAAACAGTCCCTTGGCGAAACGGATGGCACAACATAGAAGAGCTACCTCATCAGGTCTGGACTCTGCGGTTTACACCCACCTACAGGCCAGTGGACACTCTTTCAAGGATGAAGACGTGCAGATCCTTGATAGGGAGGAACGATGGTTTGAACGTGGAGTAAAAGAAGCCATTTTTGTAAAAAGGGAACATCCATCCCTGAACCGAGGAGGGGGCCTCAGAGTACACCTCTCACCATCTTACAATGGAGCCATCGCAGCCCTTCCCCAATCATGTGTGAATGGCACACGTGGCCATTGTCGTTAATGGCTATGTAAATCTGCATATTAAACTGATCACCGGTCCCATTGTTATGCAATGGTGCTGGTACAGTCGTTATGCAACATGCTGTATATAAGATTGGGGAAGTTTTCCAACTGCTGAGACTGAAGAAGTCACTTAGATTTTGTTGGAGAAATGTTTCGTCACTCATCTATGTCCAGATGAACAGATTCAACTTCTTGGATTACTTGTGTATCATTCATCAATAGCATTACATAGTGTTTTTAGCCGCTTCAACCCGTTGCTGCGATACGTTGCGATACGGCCAGCATATTGGTCCAGGCAAGACTGGTTTGTAAACAAATACAATTTAACTGGTGAGCTGCGTTTTATCTGGTTAAAATGTACAGTAAACTAGTTATTTCTCAAACGATTCTTATTAATTTTTCGACCAGTGTGCTTTCTGTTTTTTTTTTTTTTAATCAGTGAAATAATACATTCAAAGGCATTATACACTACACCCAGAGGAAAGAAGTTCTCTAAATAAAATCTTAAGTTTGTCTCAGTTAATTCTCATCCTAGACATTTTTTTTTTTTTTTTTTTTTTTTTTTTTTTCTTTTTTTTTTTTTTTTTTTTTTTTGTTTTTTTTTTTTTTAATTAAGATGTTGTGTTTGAGATCAATGTGAAGATTAAGCTTATTTCTCCTGTTTCTTAAATTGTCTCCTGAGGGAACATGCTTGAATTTTCAAAGTATCATTTCTGAAATTTGCCTTAGTTTGTCTTAAGTTCATCTCATCTCAGATTCGTCTCCTCATGCAAAAACATACATTTGAGATCTTAATCAAACTCTAGTTGTCTTCACAGCAGACTTGCCTATTTATGTCTTCCCTAGATATGATATATTTTACATTAAGACCATTAAGATCTATAATTGGCTTTTTTGGTCTCTTCTAACAGTCAAAGTTCACTTATGTTTACTCATAACAAGGAAATCCATAAGAAAACAGTGAATTCAAATTCTGAATATACCTTGATAAAACTTATCTGTCAGTAATGATACCTCAAATTATTTATTTTGAGAAAGGAATTCTAAATAAAATCACAATTCAAATCTCCATATGTGTATGTTAAAGTACACAAGTTTATTTTCTGCACAATTTACTTTTACTTACAAGTGTAGATAAGGCAACAATAAAAGTATCCAAAGACTTAAAAACTAAATACAATTTCAAATATTTGCTTCCATGTTCTATCAGAGCCAATTCTATTCTGTTGCTCTTCATGCTTGTGTTCTTAGTTATATTACAAAACGTTCAAGAATTAAATGTTAAACTGTCACTGTGTTCCCTGACAGTATGATGGACTTAAATTAAAATAGAATTTAAATTATACAATGCGTGACTCACTCTCAAATTCATCACTCATTCTCTCGCATTGACTTATTCCACACAAGAAACTCCATTATATTGCATATATGAAAATCTACAATCCATCCAATAGTAAGCTCTGATCATGCCTCAATTACTTTTACCGGTAATTTTAGTGACATACAAAAAACTACAACCAGGCCAAGATGGTGATTTAATACGTCATTCATCAATGACAAAGAATTCAATATTCAAACATACAAATAATTAAATTAATTCAATAAAAAATAATTCATAGGACACGCATTACTCAATACAAAATGTTCAAAATGGGATTTAGTAATTTTCAAGTATATGTACACAGTGCGTAACCAACAAAACTGACGACTACTTTCACTCGTTCCAGATTTGCAGACTAGTCCACAAATTCTGGGGAAAAGTAACTTCAAAATGATCTCTGTGTCTGGGGAGCAACATTCCTATGTCACCCTCCATATGTCTATTTAGGAAACCTCTCAGTGGTAGAATCACTAATCGAAAGCATAATTCCATTACTTGTATTGTTAAGTATAGCAGCAACAACAACAACAACAAAAAATACTACTAAATTGGAAAGATACAAAAAAAATTACCTAACACAATGGATCAATCTATTAAAAGAGCACCTAGTCTCAGCTGCAAATCGAAACAAATTAGCCATTTTAATCTAGTCTTCTCAATAATGAGTGAATTTTGCAGTAATGGCCCTATAATGTAATTAAAAAAGCAACTTGCACTCTCTCAAATGCAAATTTGTTAGCAAAATGTACATTATGATTTTTTTTCTCTCACTGTCTCTGTATATTGTTTGTAGGTATAAATGTATGCATTTATATTTAAACTGTCACTCGGTATATTAATAATTCAACATATTAGACTGATTGAGTAAGGAGTAGGATACACAGTATCAGTGTTCAGTGCTGTGAATTATTATGATCAGTATTATTATTATTTTCCTCCCACCCTATCCTGTATACTGTCTGTCTGTCAGTCATTATTATTTTGTGTTGCTTGTCTTACTTTTCACCTTATTCGGTTGTCCTGTGTACTGCCTGTTTGTTGCCATTATTTCTGTCGGTTTTTTTTCTTTTTTACCTTGCTTTTTTACCTGTAAGCATAGGGACGCCCCAGGGCTGCATACTGAGCCCCCTGCTGTATACACTCTTCACATATGACTGTGTGGCCTCCCAGAGCAACACCAGCATCATCAAGTTCGCGGATGATACAACAGTCATGGGACTGATCACTGGTGGGGATGAGACAGCATACAGGAGGGAAGTTGCAGATCTGGTGGTCTGGTGTCGTGACAACAATCTTTCCCTAAACGCGAACAAAACAAAGGATATGATTCTTGACACCAGGAGAAAGGAGAAGATGCACACACCCCTATTCATAGGTGAGACAGAGGTGGAGAGGGTGAAAACCGTCAAATTTCTCGGCATCTACATCAGTGAGGATCTCACCTGGTCTCACAACACACGCCAGACAATCAGAAAATCCCAGCAGCGACTGTACTTTCTTGGACGGCTGAGGAAATTTGGCATGCCAGCCAAAATTCTCAGCAATTTCTACAGAGGTACGATCGAGAGTGTCCTTACCAGCTCCATCACAGTCTGTTATGAAAACTGCACTGCTCAGGACAGAAAGGCTCTCCAACGAGTGATCAAAACTGCATAGGCCATCTCAGGAGCAGCATTCTCTTCACTCCAGGACATTTACAAAACCAGGGTCATCAGGAGAGCTGTTAACATAATCAAGGACACTACACACCCACAACACAGTCTCTTCACACTTCTACCATCAGGCAGACGCTACAGGAGTGTGAAGTCACGGACAACAAGACTGATGAACAGTTTCTACCCACAAGCCATTAGGCTTGTGAACGACCTTCATACATTCCCGCATAACCTAAATGTCTGAATTTCGATCAACACACACTACTTATAATCCATCTGTCTTTTTTCAATAATGCACATATGCACTTTAAAACAGGGTGTTAACTGTTTGCGCAGCTCTTGCTATTTGCACAATAATGTAAATATGTAAATATTCATACCTCTTCTCAGTGTATAATTCCCCTGACCAGTAATTTATACAGACTTGCACAATACTGTACAATTGAAATTAGTTTAACTGTAAATTGTAATCTAGTTTAAACGTAAATAATTTGTGAAAAGAGGATTAGCAATGTAAGAATTTCATTGCACACTGTAATGCCTGTCTTACTTTGTGCACATGACAATAAAACTCTTGAATCTTTTTTTGTCTTGCGTATTGTCACGCTCGCGGGCCGCCACGCCAGCATCACCTGCCCACGTCACAATCACACGCACCTGTTCCTCATCACATGCACACACTATATAAACCGCACTCACCTCACCATCACCGCGGATTATTGATGTCTCCATGTTGGTTGTGTCCCTACGCACCGCCCCCCGTCTCGCGTCCCAACGCGTTCCGTCCGCACTTCTCCATGCTCGTCCGTGTTCCTCACATCCCCAGGTTTGGCACGTTTGGTTCACTTCCTTGTTTTGTTTATGTTCCCTACCTGTTTTCGGTTTCTGTTCACACCCGTTTCCGGCCGTGGTCTAGTTTATGTTCTACCCGTATTCCGGCTGTGCCTAGTTTCTGTTGTTTGCACCTTTAATAAAGCCCCTTACTTCAACCTGCGTTCGTCTCGCTTCTCCATCGCCTCACGGCGTGACAGAATAATCCGCCTGTATGGAGACGGCAGGTTCCCCTGATTCCACAGCCTTCCTCGGTCGTTTTGACGGGACTCCTACCCGTTGCCAACACTTTATTTCACAATGCATTCGTTATTTCTATTACCACCCCGTGGAATCTGAGTTTGCCGGGGTGTCTTTTGTTTTCCTTCACCTAACCGGTGAAGCTCTAATCTGGGCCACCCACCTATGGCCGATCCTCAAGGCTGGTACCATAGTGCAGTTGTTCGAGATGCTGGAGTTCGCTTTTCGCTCCCCACGGGGCGCCACGGCCATCAAAGCAACAGGTTTTGAGCCTGTCCGCCCTGCCCGGCCGGCTCTGGTTGGTCAGATGCTGGATCCCCAGCTTTCCACCAGCCGGACCGTTTTGGCCAAAAGCCGGCGGACTCCTGGAACGTCTGGTATCGCGGTTTCTGACTCCTCTAGTCCCATATTGGGGCCATCAGTCTCCGAGATTGCACGGTTAGCACCGCCGATTCCTGCACCACGCACTTTGGCGAAACCGACAGCCGCGTCACTCTCGCTCGTGCCCACTCCCGCGTCTCCGACGTTTGTTCCAATGACTGTGTCCAGGTCGTCTGCGGTTCCAATGGCTGCCCCCAGGACGTCTGCGGTTCCAATGGCTGCCCCCAGGACGTCTGCAGTCCCAGTGGCTGCCCCCAGGACGTCTGCAGTCCCAGTGGTTGTCCCATCCTCGACAGAGGCCTTCCCAGGGGCCGTGCACTTGCCAGAGACCAGTTCAGATTCTGCTGCCAGCACCACGTCGTCCACGGACTCTGCTGCCAAAGCACCACGTCGTCCACGACCTCTGCTGCAAGCACCACGTCGTCCACGGACTCTGCTGCCACGCACCACGTCGTCCAACGACTCTGCTGCCACGCACCACGTCGTCCACGACTCTGCTGCCACGCACCACGTCGTCCACGACTCTGCTGCCACGCACCACGTCGTCCCACGACTCTGCTGCCACGCACCACGTCGTCCCACGACTCGCTGCCACGCACACGTCGTCCACGACTCTGCTGCCACGCACCACGTCGTCCACGACTCTGCTGCCACGCCCCACGTCGTCCACGAATCTGCTGCCACGCACCACGTCGTCCACGACTCTGCTGCCACGCACCACGTCGTCCACGACTCTGCTGCCACAGCATCACGGTCGTCGACTATGCTCTCAGCGTGTCGCCTCCTCGCCTCTGCTGCCAAGCGTCGTCGACCTCGATGTCAAGCCTTCGTCGCCCTCGTCGACCCCCGCTGTCCCCCCCCCCCCCCCCCCCCCCCCCCCCCCCCCCCCCCCCCCCCCCCCCCCCCCCACCCCCCCCCAAAGCCTTGTCGCCTCGTCGCTGCCTCTACGCAACCGACCGCCCGACTGTTGGCGGTCCCCTCCTAGGGTCCAGCCTGGCGAGGAGAACCCCCCGAGACAGGACTGCCAAACCGAGGGGCTCTTTCTGGAGTCCTAGCTCCGTCTCGGACTCCTGGGGGGGGGGGGGCTCTGTCACGCTCGCGGGCCGCCACGCCAGCATCACCTGCCCACGTCACAATCACACGCACCCCGTTCCTCATCACATGCACACACTATATAAACCGCACTCACCTCACCGTCACCCGCGGATTATTGATGTCTTGCATGTTGGTTGTTTGTCCCTACGCACCGCCCCCCGTCTCGCGTCCCAACGCGTTCCGTCCGCACTTCTCCATGCTCGTCCGTGTTCCTCACATCCCCAGGTTTGGCACGTTTGGTTCACTTCCTTGTTTTGTTTATGTTCCCTACCTGTTTTCGGTTTCTGTTCACACCCGTTTCCGGCCGTGGTCTAGTTTATGTTCTACCCGTATTCCGGCTGTGCCTAGTTTCTGTTGTTTGCACCTTTAATAAAGCCCCTTTCCTTTCAACCTGCGTTCGTCTCGCTTCTCCATCGCCTCACGGCGTGACACGTATAGCTTGTCTGTCACAATTATTTTGTCTATATGCTGTTATTTTTGTAATTAAAAATAAAATTATTCCATTTATAGTCAAAACTGTGAAGAATAGTTCAAAACGGGTTAAAATATTAAAGTCCACAACTGCAAGCTTTAAACCTAAAGACAGCACAAAGCGTCTGACGCGATGCCCTCCGTTCGGCTATTGGTCAGAACCAGCTCATTAGCATACTGTGGTAACAAACATGGCGAATACTGCGGCTTGTAAGGGAAAGTGGTTTTCTTACTTATTGGTAATTAAATACTTCATATACTCGCCTAAACTGGATTGGTAAACATTCTGTTTTAAACATGTACATAGTTTACGATAAAGGACTTAACTTTCGGTAAGTTCTTTGAAGTTCGCGTGCGTTTTTGAACGCCATCGCGCTCGAGCTTAGCTAACGGTCCGGTGCTGAGTCACAGAGTGAGTTACTGCTGCCAGAGGTCTACATTCTCCTCACGGCCGCTGCTGTTCTGTGGCTGGAATCGTAGTTTGGTAAGTATTTTTGAAATTATTATTGTTATTTTAACATTTTAATTCGTTTTTTGTGATAATAAAAACTTTATTGTAGTTTTCAGACCGCTACGCTACTAGCTAATACTACGCTAGTTTCTGTTGGTAACATAATGTTAGTCAGAGTTTGCTTTTCCCATAACTCGGATTGTAGAGCAGCTCCAAAAGAGAAACGTTAAGTCCGCTAATGTACGGTACATTTACATATATATTTTTAGCTGTTCTGAATGTTAGCACCTGATGCCCCTTTTGTGTTTTTATTATTATTTTGCATTTACGTTAGCATGCGCATTCGGGGACCTAGCTATCTGCAGCCTTTAAGGTAATATTATTAGCTAGTCTATCATGACCAAAAACACTGTGATAAATTAACTGTATTTTTTTTTCAATTAAGTCTATAGGAATAAAGTGTGGAATGAGCTTGAAGTTTTTTTGTCCTGTTTGAAGGATTTGCACGAAACACATTTTCATGAACTTTGTTTTTGTTTTCTGTTGAGAATGGACTTGATACATACAATAAACATCAATTCTATATTATGATTAATATGACCTTTATTAGATGTTTGTACCATAGCCTGTATTGTGCTAAGGTTTTACACAGGTGTGGAAAAATGCTAGTAATAATGCTTTCAAACATGGAAGTGTTAGTAGTTTATTTTTGTCAGCTAACAACATGCAAAGTGAATGAACAAAAGAGAAATCTAAATCAAATCAGTATTTGGTGTAACCACCCTTTGCCTTCAGTTCTTCTAAGTACACTCGCACACAGTTTCTGAAGGAACTTGGCAAGAAGGTTGTTCCAGACATCCTGGAGAACTAACCACAGATCTTCTGTGGATGTAGGCTTGCTCAGATCCTTCGGTCTCTTCGTGTAATCCCAGACAGACTCGATGATGTTGAGATCAGAGCTCCAGTATGTCCATATCCTCACTTTCAGGACTCCTTGTTCTTCTTTACACTGAAGATAGTTCTTGGTGATATTGGCTGTAGCCACAATTCTTCCATGAAAACCACTTCTGACCAGACTTCTCAGAACAGTCAATGGATGTGTCAGTGCCCCACTGGTTTCTGCCACTTCTTTGCTAATGGCACTGCTGGACATCTTCCAGATTTTAAGGGAAGTAAGTATGAGGTGCCTGACCACTGCATCTACGGTCCTCAGAATTCCCCATTTCTTTGTACTTTTTCAAATGAGCTTTAACCTCCAGTCTACTTTGAAATCCTTGCCTGGGCGAGACCTTGCTGATGCAGTATACCTACCTTGTGTCTTGTTACTGTGCTCAGACTTGCCATGGTTGTATGTCCTGTTTATGCCTCCTACACATCTGCTTCTTTTTCATTTAATGGCTGTGTTGCAAATGATAATTATTATCATCGGTTTGGTATAATTGGTTAATCATACACCTGATTATAATCCTACAAAATCCCAGACTGTGTGAGTGTACCAAGAAGAATTGATGTTGTTTTGAAGGCATAGGGTGGGCACACCGAGTATTGGTTTGATTTAGATTTCTCTTGTTCATTCACTTCGCATTTTAATTGACACAAATGAACTATTGCTACTTCTATTGTAACACCGTTTTAACTTTGTAGCATTTTATTTAACACCTGCCTAATACTTTAGCATAGTCCTGTACATCAATTGTTTTTATTTTCAAAAAAAATCTAAAATGCAAAGTTATTACAAATAGATATACATTATTTTGGTCTGAATGTTTTTATTTCCAGAAGTGAGTCGAGGCTTTGTGATACTTCGAGACTAAATGAGTATAAATATTAAATCACATCTTTGTTTTTTTCTGTGTATTATGTTTTGTGATTTTCCACACTTGTCGGGATGGAACGCGGTTGAGGTGGGGAATTTGAAAAAGGCCTTCATTAACAAAAGTCGTCATCACGCCAGACTGACTGTCGAGACACAGGTGAACAGAGACCTTGTCAGCCTCCTTCCCAAAATGATGAAATGACTCCAAGTTAACTTTGGCTGTTTGAACACAGCTGTACTGGACTCTGAATCTGAGACCTGAACTGCACACACACACCAGACATTTGTTTGTTTTTAAGGGGAAAAGTAAAAAAAAAATTTGAATAATTACAATAGTGCTTGATTTTCACACAAGTTCTAAAAGTAGATAAAGAGAACTCAGTTAAACAAATGAGACAAAAATATTATACTTGGTCATTTATTTATTGAGGAAAATGATCCAATATTACATATTAGTGAGTGACAAGACCATGGGGAACCGTTGCTTTGCTAAAATTCCTACAAGCCGGTGTGCAGGATGATCAACATTCCTTGTAGTTGTTGATCAGTCCTGCCACCGGCTCTTGGAGGAATTTTAGCCAATTCTACGTAAGAAACAGCTTCGCTCGGGGATGTTGGGGTGGGTTTCCTCACATTAGCTGCTCGCTTCAGTCCTTCCCCAACATTTCCATTGGACTAAGGTTCAGGACTTTGACTTGCCATTCCAAAAACATGAATTTATTCTTTGTAACCATTCGTGGTAGAACGGCTGTGTTGATTAGGCGTCGCTGTTCGTGCTGCATGACCACATCTCTTGAGATTCAGTTTTCATGGACAGATGTCCTGAATTTTATTTACAATTCTCTGATATAATCGGGAAGTCATTGTTTCATCAATGATGGCAAGATGTCCTGCCCAGATGTCTGCAGCAAAAACGGGCCCAAACATGATAACTACCACCACCATGTTTCCACAGATGGGATAAGATTCTTATGCTGGAATGCAGTGTTTTCCTTTCTCCAAATATTAACGCTTTTATTTTTAACCAAAAAAAGTTCTATTTTGTCTCATCCGTCCATAAAACATTCTTCCAATAGCCTCTGGCTTGTCCATGTGATCTTTAGCAAAACTGCAGACAGAGCAACAATGTTTTTTGGGAGAGCGTGGTTTCTCCTTGCAGCCCTGCCATGCACACATTTTTGTTCAGTGTCTTCTGATGGTGGAATAATGAATATATTAACATAGCAATGTTGAGAGAGATGCTTCAGTCTTTAAAGTTACCTGGGGTCCGTGTGCCCTCACCAATTATTAAACACCTTGCTCTCTTGGAGTGATATTGTTGGTCCGGCCACTCCTGGGGGGGACATAAAAATGGTCTTAATTGCTCCATTTGTACACAATTGTTGACTGTTTGGATTGGTGGAGTCAAAAACTTTGTAGAGATGGTTTTGTAGCCTTTCCAGCCTGATGAGAACCAAAACTCTTTCTGAGCTCCTCAGAAATCTCTTTGTTTGTGCTGATTACACTTCCACAAAACGTGTGTGTTGTGAAGAGCAGACTTTGATAGATCCATGTGTCTTTATTAAATAAAACAGGGGGCCCACTCACACCTGATTGGCATCACATTGACTGAAAACACTTGACTCTAATTTCACCTTCCAATTAACTGCTAATCCTAGAGGTTCACATACTTTTGCTACTCACTAATATGTAATATTGGATCATTTTCCTCAATAAATAAATGACCAAGTATAATTTTTTTTGTCTCATTTGTTTAACTGGGTTTTCTTTATCTACTTTTAGGGCTTGTGTGAAAATCTGATGATGTGTTAGGTCATATTTATGCAGCAATATAGAAAATTATAAAGGGTTCACAAACTTTCAAGCACCACTGTATGTAAACATTATTTTTAATGAATTAAAATTTACCAATCGATACATTTGTGTTATTGTCTGTATAATAAACAGTTGTTGGTCATTCTGTTCCTTGACTTTAATGACTGAAGGGTTTAGCCGCGGGGTAATGATAGAATGATAGAATATATATATATATATATATATTCTATCATTCTATCATATATATATGTGTGTATGTACTGGTCCTTCTAAAAAAATTTGCATATTGTGATAAAGTTAATTTTTTTCCGTAATGTAATGATAAAAATTAAACTTTCATATATTTTAGATTCATTGCACACCAACTGAAATATTTCAAGTCTTTTATTGTTTTAATACTGATGATTTTGGCATACAGCTCATGAAAACCCAAAATTCTCACTAAATTAGCATATCTGTCACGCGCCACGGCAGCACGCGCCGTGCACTGACCAATTGGGAAGCCCCACGGCGATCGCGCTGATTGCGCTCAGCCGCAAGGCTTCTAATAAAAGCGCGCCTGCGAGAGAGACTGGTCGCGGGTTATTGATGTTTGCGTTCCATGCCGGTCGCGTCCCTACGCGCCTCATGCCTCTCGCGCCTCTCCCGCCTCTCCCATCCACCTTATCTTGGCTTACCTCCTGTCCGTGTGCCGCGTTCTATCAAGGTATCATTCTGTTTAGCTTACTTCCGTGTTTTCTTTAGTTACCACCCGTTTTCCGTCCCGGTTTACCACCTGTTTTCGTTCCGTGCCCGTTTTCCGGCTGCGGCCGTATTTATGTTCCACACCCGTTTTCGGTCCTCGCTTCTTTCAGTTCGCTTCCTTATTTTGAATACCTGCTTTCGTCTCCTGCTTCCCATCCGCCTCTCGCCGTTACAGAATAACCCGCCTACATGGAGACGGCAGGATCCCCAATTTTTCTTTCCTCCCCGGCCGTTTCAACGGCGATCCAGTCCGTTGCCATACTTTTGTGGATGACTGTTTGCGTTTTTTCAGTTTATATCCCCCAGAGACCGATTATGCTGGGGTGTCTTTTGTTTTTCTTCGCCTTACTGGGGAAGCCCTTATTTGGGCCACCCATTTATGGCCGGTGCTTCGGGGCAGCTCTTAGAAGAGCTGATCGTTTGGTTTGGTTCCCCACGGGGTTCCACGGGTACCGAAGTCACGGGTTTAGAACCCGTTTGCCCTGTCCGGCCTGCCTTGGTTGGTAAAGTGTTGGATTCCCAGCTAGCCACCAGCCGGACCGCCCTAACCAAGCGTCAGCTTGCACATACTACGTCCAGTAATCACTCTAGTCTCGTCTCAGAACCTCTAGTTCTCGATACTCGTATCTCTAATCGCTCTAGTCTCGCTTCAGAACCTCTAGTTCTCGATACTCGTACCTCTAATCGCTCTAGTCCCGCTTCAGAACCTCTAGTTCTTGATACTCGTGCCTCCAATCGCTCTAACCTCGCCTCAGATCCTCTAGTTTCCGATAGTTCCGGGTCTGAACCGGCGGTAGTAGGTGGTCCCGTTTCTGCTCTCGCCAGTCCTGCATCGCGGACAGTCGTGCCTACACCTGCACCACGGGCCTTTCCGACACAGACAGTCACGTCACTCCCGCTCGTGCCCACTCCCGCCTCTCGGACGGTTGTACCAGTGACTGTGTCCAGGTCGTCAGTAGTGCCAGTGACTGCATCCAAGGCGTCTGCAGTTCCAGTGGCTGCCCCCAGGGCGTCTGCAGTTTCAGTGGCTGCCCCCAGGATGTCTGCAGTTCCAGTGGCTGCCCCCAGGGCGTCTGCAGTTCCAGCAGCTGCCTCCAGGACGTCTGTAGTTCCAGTGGCTGCCCCCAGGACGTCTGCAGTACCAGTGGCTGCCTCAAGCATCCCGCCCACAGCTCTGCTCTCAAGCATCCCGCCCACGGCTCTGCTCTCAAGCATCCCGCCCACGGCTCTGCTCTCAAGCATCCCGTCCACGGCTCTGCTCTCAAGCATCCCGTCCACGGCTCTGCTCTCAAGCATCCCGCCCACGGCTCTGCTCTCAAGCATCCCGCCCACCGGCTCTCTGCTCTCAAGCATCCCGTCCACGCTCTGCTCTCAAGCATCCTCCATGGCTCTGCCTCAACATCGCCTCGTCGACTCCGCTCTCAAGCATCGCCTCGTCGACTTCCGCTCTCAAGCATCGCCTCGTCGACTTGTTCCGCTCCCAGCCTCGCCTCGTCGACGCCGCTCCCAACATCGCCTCGTCGACTTCCCGCTCCCAAGCATCGCTCGTCGACTCCGCTCCCAAGCCATCGCCTCGTCGACTCGCTCTCACAGCATCGCCTCGTCTACTCCGCTCTCAACATTCGCCTATCGTCGACTCCGCTCTCACGCATCGCCTTCCCGACTCCGCTCTGCAGCCCCTCCCTTCGTCGACTCCGCTCGGCAGCCACACGTCCATCGACTCCGCTCTGCACGCCACAACGTCATCGACTCGCGTCTCTGGGCAGCCACACGTCACGACTCCGCTCTGCAGCCACACGTCATCGACTCCGCTCTGCAGCATCACGCCATCCACTCTGCAGCCACACGTCGTCGACTCCACTCTGCAGCATCACGTCATCGACTCCGCTCTGCAGCATCACGTCGTCGACCCCGCTCTGCTGCATCACGTCGTCGACCCCGCTCTGCTGCATCACGTCGTCGACCCCGCTCTGCAGCATCATGTCGTCGACCCCGCTCTGCAGCATCATGTCGTCGACCCCGCTCGCCTGCCTCTTGTCGTCGACCCCGCTCGTCGGCAGCCTCTCGTCGTCGACCCCGCTCGTCGGCAGCCTCTCGTCGTCGACCCCGCTCGTCGGCAGCCTCTCGTCGACGACTCCGCTCGTCCGCCTCCTCTCGAAGACTCCGCTCGCCAGCCGCCCGACTGCTGGCGGTCCCCTCCTAGGGTCCGTCCGGCGAGGAGACCCCCTGAGGCAGAACTGCTCCCGGGGGTTCTTGCTGGGAGTCCTAGCTCCGACTCGGACTCCTTGGGGGGGGGCTCTGTCACGCGCCACGGCAGCGTATGCCGTGCAACTGACCAATTGGGAAGGCCCCCACCGGGATCGGTCTGATTGCGCTCAGGCCGTGAGGCTTCTAATAAAAGCGCGCCCCCGCGAGAGAGACTGGTCCGCGGGTTTATTGATGTTTGCGTTCCATGCCGGTCGCGTCCTACGCGCCTTATGCCTCTCGCGCCTCTCCCATCCACCTTATCTTGGCTTACCTCCTGTCCAATTCCTTCCCTACCTCATCCGTGTCCGTTCCATGCCCGTTGTGCCGCGTTCTATCAAGGTATCATTCTGTTTTAGCTTACTTCCGTGTTTTCTTTAGTTACCACCGTTTTCCGTCCCGTGTAGTTTTGGTTTACCCCTGTTTTTTCGTTTCGTTCCGTGCCCGTTTTCCGGTCTGCGGGCCGTATTTATGTTCCACACCCGTTTTCGGTTCCTCGCTTCTTTTTCAGTTCGCTGTCCTCCCTTTGTTTCGCCTTTTTCAGAAGCTTTCCTTAGTTTGATACTGCGTTCTCTCTTCCTGCTCCAATCCGGCCCTCGCCGTTACAATATCATGAAAAGGTTCTCTAAACGATCTATAACTCTTCATCTGAATCAACGAATTAACTCTAAACACCTGCAAAAGATTCCTGAGGCTTTTGAAAACTCCCAGCCTGATTCATTACTCAAAACCGCAATCATGGGTAAGACTGCCGACCTGACTGCTGTCCAGAAGGCCATCATTGACACCCTCAAGCAAGAGGGTAAGACACAGAAAGAAATGTCTGAACGAATAGGCTGTTCCCAGAGTGCTGTGTCAAGGCACCTCAGTGGGAAGTCTGTGGGAAGGAAAAAGTGTGGCAGAAAACGCTGCACAAACGAGAAGAGGTGACCGGACCCTGAGAAGGATTGTGGAGAAGAGCCGATTCCAGACCTTGGGGGACCTGCGGAAGCAGTGGACTGAGTCTGGAGTAGAAACATCCAGTGCCACCATGCACAGGCGTGTGCAGGAAATGGGCTACAGGTGCTGCATTCCCCAGGTCAAGCCACTTTTGAACCAGAAACAGTGGCAGAAGCGCCTGACCTGGGCTACAGAGAAGCAGCACTGGACTGTTGCTCAGTGGTCCAAAGTACTTTTTTCGGATGAAAGCAAATTTTGCATGTCATTCGAAAATCAAGGTGCCAGAGTCTGGAGGAAGACTGGGGAGAAGGAAATGCCAAAATGTCTGAAGTCCAGTGTCAAGTACCCACAGTCAGTGATGTTCTGGGGTGCCATGTCAGCTGCTGTGTTGGTCCACTATGTTTTATCAAAGGCAGGGTCAATGCATCTAGCTATCAGGAGATTTTGGAGCACTTCTGCTGAAGAGCTTTATGGAGATGAAGAGTTCATTTTTCAGCACGACCTGGCACCTGCTCACAGTTCCAAAACCACTGGTAAATGGTTTACTGACCATGGTATTACTGTGCTCAATTGGCCTGCCAACTCTCCTGACCTGAACCCGATAGAGAATCTGTGGGATATTGTGAAGAGAAAGTTGAGAGACGCAAGACCCAATACTCTGGATGAGCTTAAGGCCGCTATCGAAGCATCCTGGGCCTCCATAACACCGCAGCAGTGCCACAGGCTGATTGCCTCCATGCCACGCCGCATTGAAGCAGTCATTTCTGCAAAAGGATTCCCGACCAAGTATTGAGTGCATAAATGAACATAATAATCTGAAGGTTGACTTTTTTTGTATTAAAAACACTTTTCTTTTAATGGTCGGATGAAATATGCTAATTTAGTGAGAATTTTGGGTTTTCATGAGCTGTATGCCAAAATCATCAGTATTAAAACAATAAAAGACTTGAAATATTTCAGTTGGTGTGCAATGAATCTAAAATATATGAAAGTTTAATTTTTATCATTACATTACGGAAAAGAATTAACTTTATCACAATATGCTATTTTTTTGAGAAGGACCAGTATATGTGTGTACACACATGTGCTGCCCGTGGTATGATGTCTGACACATTGTGTTTTATGGTAGTTTGGTGTTAAAGTTTTTTCTTAAACTGTATTTTAATGGCAGAGGGGAACATGCAGGGAGTTGTTCAGCACAATAATTGACAATGAGAACTTATTTCAAATTCTCCACTGTTTTACCATCATCAACATTACGTATTTAAAACCTCAGACACGTGTTGGTTCATTGATGGTTTTGGATAATTAATAAAATAGTTATCAGCAGTGACTACAACACAAATAAAAACATTTTATCCAAATATCACCAGTGATCCGACACGTTTTATCTGAGTTTTTAATATGTGATGGTTATTTAAGGGAAAAATTTAATCTAAAGGAAAAAAAAAGTTTTAATTAAATTATTTAAATATTCCTCCTCCATGAGCAGAATAAAATGATTACAATACATTTTAGACTTAACTTTCTGTGAGGGAGCTTTTAGAGGTGGGCGTCTAGTTCCTATCAACACCACAATTTTGACTCTAACTTTCTATAGAATTCAGGATTTTATACCAAACCCCTCTGACCATTTAAATCATCTCAGCCATTTAATTATGCACTGAAAATTCAGTGGGTTCCACTCTAAGAACCGTTGTCTCTTAGTGTTCACACTGTTGTGCAGTGTTTCTATTTACTATGTGTACTTCATTTAGTTAGTACTATTTACTATGTTGGTATATATTGTTTTGTACATTATGTAACATTGCTTTTTATGTGTGTATGCATTTGTTGTATTTACACTGTTGTATAACTGCTGTTATAATGTTTACAATTCAGTTGCACTAATTCTTTTTACCGTATTTTTCGGGCTATAAAGCGCACCGGGTTATAAGGCGCGATATCAATGATCGACTGCTAATGGATCTATTTTCATACATACAGCGCACCGGGTTATAAGACGCATGAAATGAAACGAAACTCTTAAGTTCCGTCGGAAACTCAGTTTGGTGGTCTTTACCTGGCACGGGGCGTCTTCTTGCTTCTTCCACTTTCGTACCATTGATTCGTTAATGTTGAACTCTCTCGCAGCTGCTCTATGTCCATGTTGTACTGCGTGACTGATAGCGTTGAGTTTGAAATCCGCTTCGAGAATGAATGAATGCACGTACCCTAATGCTGAGGCACATACCGTATTACTCCGCAATGCTGCGCACTACGGTTGCCGTAAGCTTCGTAACTTACCAAGGCCGTGCTAAAACATTTTGACAGATTTATGAACGCCGTGTACCATCTACAATCGGTTCTAGGTCAGAAACCACAACCAGAATTAATTCATACATTAGACGCACCGCATTTTAAGGCGCACTGTCGATTTTTGAGAAAGTTAAACGATTTTAAGTGCGCCTTATGGTCCGAAAAATACGGTATACAATAAAATCTCTTAACCAACTGCATCTCCTCATAAGTAACTGTATGTCTTAGGAGTTTCTCCAGGTATTAGTAATGCAGCTTTCAACTAGACATGGATAAGAAATAAATGAGATCTCAGTGGTCTTATGTTTCTTACTTGGATCTCTCTTATGTCTGAATAGAAGCTCATTCTCTTTAAAGGCTCATATAAGACATAAATGAGAAACATGTAAGACATCATTCAGCAGTCAATCAGTCTAGAATGAGATCTTAGGCTTTTCTCCTTTGTCTCTCCCATGTCTTAAAAATAATTTCTTAGGTGTTTCTCCTTTTTCTCCTAAGGGGGGTTTAGGAGAAATAAATCAGAAATGGGTAAGCCTTTGTTGAGACAAAATTAAGAACTTATCTATTTCTCCTGAGCCATAGAAAAGACGATCTTAAGAAATACTTTTTTCCTTTGGGAAGTTACAGCAGTACATCATATTGTTAGGCTGTAAACACAATAAGACATAGTCTAATAAATAATATAATTAATGGAGTAATAGATTAACAATAGTAGATGGGATAATGTAGTATAATAGTAGTAAAATACATTATATAAACAGTGATTACTATATTATTTTACTATTATATTACTATTTATACTACATTATCCTATCTACTGTTGTTAATATATTACTATTATTGTTTTATTACATTATTATTTATTAGAGTAGAATAGATGTATCTTTTTTCCAATACAATCTTTGGAGAAATGTGGGATGTTGCCTAGACCAATATGTTGATGATCCAGCGGCCAATACTGGGTAGAGTATATCGTGTTATCTGTGTTTCTCTCTTCTCTCTTTTTTCATTTTCGGTTCTACTGTCCTTCTGCTGCAAAGGTATTGGCATGTGAACTGCTGGCATGGAATAAACAGATTGCATTTTAGCCGAACATTTGGAGAAAAATCCACAACTTGTTATTTTTTCTGCATTATTTTATAAAAAAATAATTGCATTGTTTTGATTGTAGAGAAATTACATTTACATTAAAACGAACATGTCATAACAATGATTTTTGTTGGTATGTCCTAGAGCATGATTAATCATTTAAACAGGATATTCAGAATAATTAGAAAATCTACTTGTAGAATTGCATTACAGTGCACCTAAGAGAACATATACAATATTAGAGAGAAAAACTGGACCTGTCAAAGTTTTTACTGATTGCTGCTCTTTATGATATCGTTTTGCAATTTAACAACAGTGATGCAACTTTTCATTGTTTTGAACGAACAGAGTTTTATTGCACATACACACATTACACATAACTTTGTGTAATGTGTAAATACAGTGAGGACCAAATGTCTGAGACCATTAAGGAAATTTTCTATTTTAGCATTTATCTTGAATTTAATAAAATATTTGTCTTTACAAAGATAATCAGCATAACAATTTGAGTGAAAAGTTGAAAAAAGATTTTCAGAATTTATTAGTATTTAGTATGTCTCCCTTTTACTATTATGACAGTGTGCACTCAAGTTGACATGAAATATGATGATTATTCAACAAGGTGCTGGAAACATTACTCAGAGATTTTGGTCCATATTGACATGATAGCATCACACGGTTGCTGCAGACTTGTCTGCTGAACATCCATGATGTGACTCTCCTGTTCCACCACCTGCCAATGGTGTGCTATTGGATTGAGATCTGGTGACTGTGGAGACCATTTGAGTACAGTGAACCCATTGCTGAACTCGTGTTCAATAAACCAGTTTGAGGTGATTTGAGTTTTGTGACATGGTGCGTTATAGTGCTGGATGTAACCATCAGAAGATGATACACTGTGGTCATAAAGGGATGGGCAAGCTCAGTAACTATATTGAGGTTGGCTGTGATGTTGAAATTATGCTTAACTGGTATTGAGTCAAAAGTGTGCCAAGAAACACACCATTACACCACCACCAACAAGTCAAGTCAAGTCAGATTTATTTATATAGCGCTTTTTACAATGGAGCATTGTCTCAAAGCAACTTTACAAGTTTAGATTATCTCCTAATAACTACGTCCAATCTCAAATTGAGCAAGTTCCTAGGGCGCGACAGTGGCAAGGAAAAACTCCCTAGTTCTAGGAAGAAACCTTGGGAGGACGCAAGACTGCAAAAAGGGACCAACCCTCCTTGGGCGGCGTAGATGATAATCTAAGAGCGAGACTACAGTCATGGAGTCAAAGTTCGAATAAAAAGTGTGAAGTATGCACATCGACATTTAAGTGGCCCAGGTATGATGATAAATCTAAGAGCGAGAGACTACAGTCATAGAGTCAAAGTTAGCGAACTAAAATGTGAAGTATTCACATCGACATTAAGTGACCCGCCAGCCGGGTATATGATGATAAATCGAAGAGCGAAACTAAAGTCATGGAGTCATGTTCGAATAAATGTGAATTATGCACAGTGGAGCTCCATCAAGATGTACATCATGTGTGGGGCCGCGAACTGCCGAAACACAGCTCGGGATGAGAAAACACAGAAAATGTAATTAGTTTATTGATAAGAGCAGCAGTGTTTATTAACAATCACTGATGCCATGTCAATCACTGATGCCAAGTGTAGGCATGAGACCCCGTCAGCATTAGCTTATCAGCATAGCTAGAAAGCTAGAAATAGGAGAACTGGTAGGAACCACAGCCAAGAGGGATCACATGAGACATTGGCAAACCCCACGAGCGCCAGAAGTCAGCAAACCAACCGTCTCTGATCACCATAAGACTCTTTGACTATGAACCCCCAAGCTCTGCCTTATTCTAAGGCAAGGATGCATGAGTCAAGATCACGAGGACGAAGCCTATTTTAGTCCAGTTTATGCCGGCCCACCGACACTCGACGCTCCCGGCTAGCGGACAGGCAGGCAGGCCCAGACATGACTCCAGACTTCGGCACCCAGCAACCCAAAAAACCATGCAACCTGGTCTAAATCTAGTCAAAAGCCTGCGTAAATAAGTATGTCTTTAGCCTAGACTTAAAAAATTTGGAGGTGTCCTGAATCTCGAACGAAAGTGGGAAGTTTATTCCCATAGTTGGGGGGCCATGTATGAGAAAGGCTTTCTCCCCTGCTGTGACTTTTTTAATTCTAGATAACTAAAAGAAGTCCTGCACCCTGCCGAGATAGCGAAGTAGACGGAGTTGGATTGTAAAACTCTAAGAGGTCACTCAGATAATGTGGGGCCAGGCCATGTAGAGGCTTTATAAGTTATAAGAAGTATTTTGTAATCAATGCGGAATTTGACTGGTAACCAGTGGCAGTGATGATAGAATCAGGAGTGAATATGATCAAATTTTCTAGTTCGAGTTTAAGCACTCGGGCACTGGTAAAACATTCTGAACTAACTGAAGTTTATTATATAGATTTCTAGAGCATCAGGTAAGTAAGGCGTTACAGTAATCCAACCTTGAGGTTATAAACGCATGAACAAGTTTTTTCTGCATCATTAAAAGAGAGGATATTTCTAAGTTTTTAGCGATATTACGTAATTGAAAGAAGCAGATTCGCAGTGATGTGCTAATTTGTGGCATCAAAAGGAGAGGATCTGAATCAAAATGTGACCCCTAGTTTTTTACAGACGGACTGGCGGCACATACTGGACAGCCATCTAGATTTAGGATAGATTTAGTCTAACCTGTCTCTCACAGCCTTGGGTCCCCCACTAATAGAACAGTCAGTTTGATCTGAGTTAAGTAAGAGAAAATTAAATAACATCCAATCTTTTATTCCTTTACACAGTTCCTCGATTTGTTGATTGTACGGCTGGTCATTAGTTTTGGGCTGATATGTAGCAGCTGTGTATCATCCCTGCATAGTAGTGGAAATTAATGCCATGTTTACGAATAACTGAGCCTAGTGGCAGCAGTACAGAGATGAATAAAAGGCGGGCCAGGCACTGACCCCTGAGGCAACACCATACTTCACTTTTGAGAGCTTAGATCTTAGATTATTATATGAACAAACTGGTTACCCCCGGTCAGTTTAAGTAGGATTTAAACCAAGAAGTGCTGATCCCATAATACCTACAGTATGTTCTAGTCCTGTTTAGTAAAACATCATGATCTATAGTGTCAAATGCTGCACTTAAATCTAACAGAGAACAAGAAAAGAAAACACATCCCTTATCTGAGGACCATTAACAAGTCATTTAGTACCCTAAGTAATGGCTGTTTCAGTACTATGATGGGCCTGCAAGCCAGACTGAAATGTTTCATAAATTTCATTCCTTTCCATCCTTATACAGAGCTGCTGATAGACAGCTTTTTCTAAGATTTTGGACAGAAACGGTAGATTTTGAAATTGGTCTATAATTAGATATCACACAAGGGTCAGATTGGCTTTTTTAATCAGTGGTTTGATAAGCGGCAGACTTAAAGGATTCGGGCAGCATAACCTAAGGTAAGGGATGAATTTAAAATAACTAACACTGGCTCTAATACACTAGGTAATACTTGTTTGAGTAGACGTGTAGGAAATTGGATCTAACAGGACATGTTGATGACTTAGACGAGCCCCTGATCAGTGCGGATAGTTCAGTATTAGGTAATTGGGGTAAAAAGATTCTAATCTTGGATTTACGGCTAATTGAACATGATGTCTTCACTAGTGCTGCATCTGGGAGGTTGCTGAACAGTTTGGTGATGTGATGAGCATTGAGTTTTTTATGCCATAATGTTTTCTATCTTATCATTAAAGAAAGTCAAAAGTCATGAAATCATTACTGTTAAAATTACACATGAATGGGTAGAGAGACGCTCACTTTCTGTGGGGTTTTTGTGTAATTTGGAGACTGTATTAAAGAGAAATCTGGATTATTCTATTTTTTCTCTATGATTGAAGAAGAGTATGCAGCTTTTAAGCTTTAGTGAGGGCATGCTTGTACTCTGCCATGCTGTCCCTCTCCAAGCAATCTTAAACACATCCAATTTACTATTGTCTCTCCACTTGCGCTCTAAATGCCGTGGTCTTTGCTTTAAAGTAAGCGGGTGTGGTCATTATACCATGGTGCTAGCCTTTTTTCCCTAATTACGTTTTGACCCTAGCAGGGGCAGGTCGTGTCTCAGGGTTGAGCGAAGCACACCACTTCTAATTGCTCATTACACACTCAAGATGATTTATCTCCGTAGGTGTATGAAATTTTAAGTCTGGTAGGTTTTAATAAACGCAGGCTGGAGTAGCAGTGTGATAGTGCATTTGGTGTGATAACGAGGCAGAAGGATTTTATTTATTAGAGATAGCTCAAATACTAAAAGATAGTGATCTGAAATCGAATCACTTTGGCGGGAAAACATCAGGTTATCTATTATTGATACCAATGTTAATATTAGATCTAAAGTATGATTACAGCAGCGGTGGTTGGTCCATCACATTCTGAGTGATACCATGGATTCTAAGATGGACTCGAAAGCAATTTTAAGTGGATCCTGCTCATTGTCAAAGTGAATATTGAAATCACCTACAATTAAAGCCTTATCTGTTGACAGTAGTAAGCAGGAAAGAAAGTTAGCAAATTCCTGAAGAAGCAGAACCGTTGATACAAGGCAGGACGGACCCTGTTCTGTTGTCCAATTTTGGTGAGCCTGTGTAAATTGTAGGCTAGGTTGCATAATTTAGCTGTCAGGAGTGGCATGTGGTCTTCCGTTACTGTAGATAATCTACTTCATCTACTTGTGCATACTGTGGTTGAGTGGTTATTTGAGTTCTATCAGCTTTAACCAGTCTGGCCATTCTTCACTGACCTCTGGCATCAACATGGTATTTTTACGCAGAGAACTGCTGCTCACTAGATATTTTTTGTTTTTTTTTCGGACCATTGTTGTAAAATCTGTAAACCCTAGAGATGCCTGTGCACGAAAATCAGTGGACTCAGACTAACCCGTCTAGCACCAACAACCATGCCACTTTCAACGTTGATTAATTCACTTTTCTTACCCATTCTGATACACAGCTTGAACTTCAGCAGGCCATCTTCACCATGTCCATATGCCTAAATGTACTGAGTTGCTGCCATGTGATTGGTTGATTAGATATTTGCATTAACAAGAAATTGAACAGGTATACCTAATAAAGTGTGCACTGAGTGTATGTCTATGCACAGTTACTAGTAATTTCAAAAGGGTTTACTCATTGGTGCCTTGTCCTTGAGGAATCCCAGGCACTCCTTTCTTTAGTTGGGGGGCTTTATGTCTTGAGGGCATATTACTAGCCAGTTACCTGAGTTCCAGATGTCATGTGACTTGAAAGTTGACTATCTGATGGCAGCATAGGGTTTCACATGCATCCACAAAACAATTAATTAACGCAGGAAGAATCAACATACACAGTTCACAGAGAAGGTAATGCCACTTGGAAAAATGTCTTATCAGAAAAATGTCATTAAATTTATAGGAACAATGTTGGCTCAATGGATAAACTACTAATATGAACTATTAATCCATGTTTGCATACTATCATTGTTAAGCCGTTTGAGCAGGGTCCCCTTCAGTATCCCTTTTGCACAACCCCTCAGAAAAAAGACTACAACTCACACTTGCCAACCACCTTTTTCCCAGCAGGTGCTTGACTACTTATTTTAAATATAAATGTAATTTGTCATTAGACTGGTTTAGTTTTGTGTGATTCTTGTTACATTTCCCCATATTTAAAAGAATTGACGAACCATGAAAAATTAAAAACAAGTGTTTGGGACCCAATTGCAGTTAGCTCCAGGTGGAAATAGTGAACTGAAATAAAATAAAGAAATGAAACAATAATTAATACAATACAAATAAATAAATAACAAAGAAAAACTGAGCTTCTGTGTGCAAGAGAAAGACCGGCGAAAGATCTCCCTCTTACAAACAGAAGCTCAGGACCGTGCTGCTAAGAGAGAGAGAGAGAGAGAGAGAGAGAGAGAGAGAGAGAAGGGCGGGGGGGGGGGGGGGGATGAGAGGAGGAGAGAGAGAGAGAGAGAGAGAGGAGGAGAGGAGAGAGAGAAGGGCGGGGGGGGGGGGGGGGGGGGGGGGGGGGGAATCCGGAAAAGCCGGACGCATGCACAGCGCTGAGCAAAGCTGCAGACCAACACGCAGGCGCAGAATGGCGCGTAGCGTAAGGTGGCGAGAGGAGGAAGCAACCGAGGGCAATGGCTGTTTTAAAAAACAAAATACAAAGCTTACCCTACGCTGAATCTACTTCCCTGACAAAAGTTACCTCATGTCTCCCGGCGCTACGAGAACTGACCCACTTAACAGGCCCAGTCCGTCCACTCTGCCAAACAAAAATAATAAAAACAAAATGAAAGCGCAGAAGCTCTGAATCAGAGCAAGAGACGGGTGAGGTCTCAGAACACACAGCGATCGCACTGTACAAGCGATCGCATTGTAGAGCCGTAGCGGTGATCGGAGGGCATGAGCGTTGTGCAGGTTGAATGGTGCAACACCTGATAAGACTGGCGAAGCTCTTAAATAGCCAGAGATAGCAAGTGTTACGAATTAAATGCGGCTAACTGCTGCCAGAGATCCTACCAGGAAAACCGGACCAACGCTGCCCTCTAGCGTCGTTCAGAAGGTAGGACCTCTAACAGTACCCTCCCCCCACCAGGGTGCCTCTGGCTTGCCGGACACACTCGGTATTGAGCGTCTAGCGCACTGGGAGGCCCAGTACGGGGGCTGAAAGGGAGGGTGGCGCGGGCCAAGCCAAATGCAAGGCTTGGTTTGAGCTTGTGGACCAGCCTGACCAGCTCAACGGCGGACGGGCGGGGCTCAGCGCTAGCGGCTGAGGGTCCAGATCTGACCTGACCACGGCGTCAAAAAAGGTCGGGGTCAGGCACTTAGCCAGGCGAACAGACGCCAAGGGCCTCAAGAACAAAGGCGACAAAGGTGGCGCCGAAGCCAATAACTGTGGTGCGGAAATCGGTCTGGGTAACCGTGGCGCGGGGATCAGGACTAACAATTACGGCACAGGGATTGGTCTGAGTGACCGAGGTGCAGGGATCGGTCTGAGCGCAGGGGTCTACGGTAACGACCACTGCGCGAAATTCGGGACAGACCCAACTTGCTCTCGTATAGAGCCAAGTTGGTCAGGTTCCGAGCTAAGCGGCGCTAAGTGCTCAAATAGAGAGCTAGATTGCTCGGGTTTGGAGCTTACGAGCGTGGCGAGCCCATGTTCAGAGCTAGGTGGTGCTAACTGCTCAACTATATAGTTTACGGGCGCGGCGAGCTCTCTTACGGGGCTAGGCGGCACTAAATACCCAGGAATGGAGCTTAACTGCTCAGATGTGAGGCTTGCGAGCGTGGCGAGCCCAGGTATGGAGCTAGGTGGCACAAAATGGAGGATATTTGCTCAGATGTGGGGCGTATGGGCGCGGCGAGCTCTTGTACGGGGCCAGGCGGCGCTAAATTGCTCAGGTGGGCAAATTGCTCAGAATTAAATGCCGCAATCGTGTAGCTTACAGACGGGCATGCGCAATTGCGGCAGCTGCCAGAGATCCTACCAGGAAAACCGGACCAACACTGCTCTATAGCGTCGGTCAGACGGTAGGACCTCTAACAATTCTAAACTGATTTTGTTACGGTTCGCCATGCGAACACGATGGCGAATCGTGAGGGCAAAAGAAAAGGAATATTAGGACCCAACAGCAGTCAGCTCCAGATGGTAGTAATGAACTGAAATGAATAAAATAAACGAAACGGCAAGTAAAGCCCTACAAAATAAACAACAGACAAAGAAGAACGTAGGGCTTTTGGGTGTGTCAGCCGAAAAGCTGCAGGAAATTGCGAGCAGACGCGGCACACACACAAAAGCACACGAATGCGCCATACAGGAGCAGCGCTGGTGGTGGAATGCGCGGGGATGATTACACGCACTTATACTGCCCTTAAACTGAGAAAACTTCACAAATGAAAGGGGAGGAAGCAGCGCGGAATGCGCTGCTTCTTACACGTATTTATACTGGGCGTTAACTGAGAAATTACTTCACTACATGAAAGGGGAAAGCAGCGCTGGAATGCGCGGCTGCTTACACGTTACTTATACTGCGGCTTAACTGAGAAATACTTCCCTAGACGAAAGGGGAAGCAGGGCGGAATGCGCGGCTGCTTACACGACTTATACTGCGGCTTGAAACTGAGAAAATACTTCACTAAATGAAAGGGGAAGCAGCGCAGGAAAGCAGTGCTTTTGATTATTAACGGAGAGGAAAATAAATACCAAAATCGGGGAAAGAAAAAAAAAGAAATACAAAAAAGGCGCCAGATAGCGTGAGAGAGAAGAGGCTGTGAAAACACCAAACAAGCCGAAAAGCGCTCAGAGTTCACAGAAGCTGAGCACGATTGCAAGCGGCGAATGCGGATCCTCTCTCTGAAATCGCTCTCAACACAGGAATCAGGACTTGCTTCTGAACTCAGCCCACGAGCCTGAGTGTGAGGGAGCGGTTGTGACGAGCTGTGCGGGCCTTCAGAGACCGGTTGTTTATAGTCTCAGAAGCAGCACGATGAATTCACGGGTCTGTGTGCAACCACAGCATTGAATCGGACCGTGCTTGAAACGGACCGCGAGCGGGCACAGGACTGCAGCTCGGATACGAAGGCTTGAGATGCGGAGGTGAGAAAAGGAGTGAGGGGGTAGAGGCGAGGGGCAGCGAGGGAGCGCGCAGAGCGGGTGCGAGCGCCCACCTCAATACGCCGAAGGCGGAACAGGCGAACAGGCAAAAGCGGGAATTTTTTTTTTTTTTTTTTTTTTCTTTTTTCACCCCCCAGGCGGTTATGACCTACGCTAAATCTACGCCTTGGATTCACCTCAGAATCTCCTGTATTCGTAATCCGGCGGAGCCCATAAAGCGGGGGCCCAGGGGGGTTACCAAAATCCCTAACACCGACCTGCTGCCGAAGAACAGGCGAATGAGGGACCCCCGAAAAGTCTCTTAAACACAAAAACCGTAACGTCCCTAAGCACAGCAAACACTGTGACGGGCGCCACGGGAGGGATTCAATAGCATGGAAGGCGATGGTTTTTGCGACGCCTGTCAGTGCCAAAACAAAGCTCTTAATAGAGCATGAAGGTGTGTGCAATCGTGCCGTAATCAAATGACAGGCACGATCGCATGGTCTGAGGATCCCGAGCCAAAGCTGAACCAATACTGGCCTCTACTGTCAGCCTGGCAGAATCCCCAGACTGCTGGGGAGGTAGTAGACCGCACTGGGGATAAACAGTGGCCACTAGCGGCCACTGTGCACCACGTAACAGATTTTTAATTGGAAATCATAAGTATAACTTTAAAATAAGTACCTTCTTTATCTTGCTTACTGTATTTTACTGTGTTTTATCTGTACTATGCCTGGATTTATTTAACTATGTAACAACATTACATCACTACACAACTTTACATCGAGACTATATATATATATATATAATGTCCAGGAACATACTTGTGCAATCAGGAAAGAAGAAGAAAACAATGTCATAAAGGTGTTGTATTTGCTTCATGCAGGCTAATAATTTGACATTTCTGAAACATAATAACATCTTTTCCACGACCACAGGATGTGTCTTCTGACATGGTTGAAATGAGAAGCTTCTAAGTGCATCACTTATGGTCAAAACTGATGCTAGCTGAAACCTATCCAATTAAAGTTTCTTAAGTACTTGCTTATTTAAATCCAAATATTTTTCCAACTGAATTGTTCGTTTATTTTGCACACGAGTGCCCAACGTACAGCTTTGTTTTTCACCAGAAGAGGATGCTAGACTCTCACTCATGGAGATTTAGTACGTTTATAAGACAGATGGTCTGGAAAAGAAGCAGCGATTTGAGTGGTTGCAATAATTTACAACAGATTTTAAAATGTCATAAAATAATATACTGTGGATGCAAAACATAAAATCTTTTTCTAAGAAAATGATCTCAGCCAAACCATTTTTCTTGTTTACAGGCTCTTTTCATTTTCTTTAAGGTGTAAGGAAAAATAATTTATATTGTTTTGTAGTGCTATTGTATGATTCTATTTATTATACTGTACATTTTCTACTTAATATAGTTTTGCAGCTAAAAATGTGTTAAACTCAAAAATATCTGTTTTCTCCTCGACTCCCTTGTCTGGTGAAATCATTTGTGAAGCCTCTAAAAATAGGGGGAGGTGCTGCACGCCTCGCATTTTTTGTGTTGTTCCAGAACTAACAGAGTGTTATATAGATCTGTGCCCAAACACATGTAATTGCAAAAAAGTAAAGTTTTACACAAACATGCCAGCCAAAATCAAATATCAATGCCCAACTTTAGTTGTTTAGAAAACTAAAATGTAATTACTTGCTCTAGAGTAAGTTTAGAGTATAACATTAGTTGTCAATAAACTGTTCACTGACAAAAATGTGACCAGTTCCTCTAATAATAGACACTAAGAGCTGCCTCCATAGTCTCCATAAGAAAAAAAAGAATATGCAACAATTAGGGAGGTTGCTAGACACCTGCTACAGACATCACACAGTCTACATACGAATCAAATGTACACTTATATCTGAGTATCTTTAATGAAAAGATTAGTTGTTTCCTTTGACAAAATTTTGTGCTGCTTATTACCAGTGGTTTGCTTTAGGCTTTCATTCAGATTTAAAGAGCCGATGCACTATAGCAGCCAGTAACCCTTAACCTTCAATAGACTGAAAATGTATCTTGGATAGAACAGTTAAAACAAACAACAAAAACATATAACTTATCAACAGTACATAGTGTGAGAAGCCCAGCAATTATGTGCGATGTTGCCCTGCTAAATAAAACAGCAAGAGAGAATGATACATTTTGTTTTGGATGATGGTATGCTGGTCAATTAGCAAACCATATGGGTTCCATGTTCCATGTTGGTCCAAGGTGGTTTAGGTTGGTTAGTGCTTTGCTGGTAACGGTTTATCTGGTGAATTTGTATTGTCTTGCTGGTCATTCTGATAAATATGATGAGCATACCAATGCCTAAAACATATGCTGATCTTCGCTGTGTATTTCTGTCTTGTGAACTGTGTTACTGGCATAGACATGGCCTACAATCATGAAGCATTTATTAAAGATGAATGAATAAATAAATCATCTTTGAATCATCTTTGCCATAGGTAAATGTAATCCAGCCTATAGCTTTGCCATGATTATGGAGTTTAACTTATCATACCTTATAGCTTATGACTCACTTAACTCATTTTGTGAGTTATTATAAGTACATGAAATTTGTAGCTACTAATTAGCAATTAGCAAAATTTTGGCAAGATATTAGCAAGATAATTTCTTAATGGATAACTTTAATGTGTAGTTCTTAGCCTACATAAAAAGCAGAAAAATCATTTGGACAGTGTAAAAACTCACAATGGGGAGAATTAAATTTGGATTATTGAGTGGCAATTTACTTTACAGCTCACAAGTTCAACAGACGAATAGAGATGTCTCCCTTCAGTTATTACAGAATATTATATGCATCTTACTATTCTGATCTCTGAATTTGGGAGTGGCATAGAAGTGTGGTGCAGTGGTTAAAAAGAGCTGAGATCCCTGGTGTGATCCCATCCCTGGATTTCTACCCCACCTGTTTGGAGTTTGCCTGTCCTCCCTGTGTCCGTATGGGTTTACTCCAGGTGCTCTGGTTTCCTCCCACACTCCAAAGACATGCACCAGTAATCTTAATCAATGTTACTCTGTGGCATTTGCATAACACAAGATTTCACAGGACATATTGAGAACATTAAGTGACACATACCTGTAATTTATATTGTGTTACTTTACAGTGCAAATATTTGGGATTAAATTACTTTGTGACACTTTACAGTGCAGATATTGAGGTATATTATATTACATTACTTTACAGAGCTGATATTTGTTGGTACATTATAGTATGCTACGTCCCAGATATTCGAGGTACACTGTTACTTTATAGAGCAGGTATTGGGAGTACATTATTATGTTACTTCCCAGATATTTGAGGTACACTTACTTTATAGGGCAGGTTTTCAGGGTACATTATAGTTCCTTTACTGTTCAGATATTATATTATATTATGTTATTTTACAGTGCAGATGTTTGGGGTGCAGTATATTACTTCCCAATGCAGATATTGGGTGGTACATGTTTTTTAATATTTACTTTGTACAATACATTTTGTTTATAAGTTTGGGAATTAAATAAATATGAAGAGTCAACACTAAATTCTGCATGCTGAAAATAGAATTCTCATAAACCTTGTTAGACAAATCTTAATGCAAAAACTAACCATGCATTGGCACTCAACTTATTCTCATTAAAGCTTACATTTAAGAAAAAATCTTCAAGATCATTGTTTTCATGTAATTTGTGTACTTTAACATACTCATTTGTACTAAATGTCTGTTGTCTGACATCCTTTAACTGTATCTGTTCATTGATGTCTTTTCACTGAAGAACGCTCTGTGCCATGTCATCATAACATCACTATTGCAAAGGCATAAGAATTTACACAAGCCATTGTGTATGAAATCTTATGAATGGTTAAGGATAGCCCAGTTCAACAAAAATTAACTTTTCTTATGAAATCGTATGAAATTTTTTAATTTTTTTGTGTCAACACTTAACTCCTGACCTGACCTTCAGTGAATGAAAGCAAATTGGTTTAAATGTGCCATTCAATTTGTCCAGGAAGGTACTTTTAAATTACGCAGACACTCCCTCTAACCTAGCAAGAGCCACATCACTAGTCAGGGACTCTGCAATAAGCAACTTAGAGGGCAGAGTGAAAGACAGTGCAACAAAAATTCATGAAGAGTAGGCGTGAGAGACGGGGAGGAATGAAAGAACGAAAAAGACAACGTGGCAGACAGCAAAGCAGTGTAGCTTTTGGAGAGAAGAAAATTACCAAAGGTTTATCTAAGATGGTTCAGGCAGCTTTCAAATGAGCTAACACATCCAGCAGAATTTATCCATTTAAGTATTTTCTGTAAAATCACCTTGTTTCAGCTGACCAAGAGTAACTTAACAGCTCTCAGATCAGGTGTTTATTGATGAACTGTTTAATTGCATCATTAGTTCATTACAGTTTATTAAAGATTTAGAATCTGATGTCTATTGCTATTGTTATTTTGAGATGCTACTAACAGAACTAGGACCCTGATAAGATAAGATACCAAATAAAGAGTAAAAGTTTGCATGTGAAGCACTTGGTTGGAGCATTGGTCTAAAATGGTAGTGCACCACCACAGTGACCCAGGTTTGACTCCAAGTGGTGCCTTCAGGCCAGTGTCACATCCAGGCACAATTGCTTGTATCTGAAGTAGAGAAAACCATTTGGGGGATTATCTCCTGACATTGTGAAAGTGGTGATGAGCTGGCTTCCTGTACAGGGCATGATTATGCTGCCCTCTGTTCTCTGGGGAGAGATGCCAGAACCCCCATGACACTGACCAGAAAAAAGTGGGGATAAAATATTTTAAAAAATCAAACCTTGCATGTGCTGTTTAACAGAGCACTTTATTTAGTGGGTGTGTTTTGCAGGTATTTTACTATGACTTAATGCACAGATTATGTTACAAAGAAGACAGAGAAACAATATGCAAATAATAATTAAACTGGATTTTCGAAGCACATATTCTTTTTCATTTCCATTTATTAATGGACAATCATTTAAATGTTATATATATAATTACTGTCAGGCCAGTACCCCATCAGGGATCAGGCAGAACAAAAACACTGTGTTTGTGTGATATGTGCTTTTAATCAAAATTTCTGTATGTATGTAGGAAAACATCACCTGTTACACTAGACTCATAGTGTATGCCACATCACTAAGTTACTATTTAATGTAACTAAAGACAGAGACAGTAGAACTAAACAGGGATTCGGCAGGAGGTGGCAAAATACAAGCAAACAGTTTTCAGTCCTGTCCAGATCGCTGCATGTCCAAAACTACACTTCTTGATAAGGGATGAATTTCCATTACTTTCTTCATTATTCTCATCTCATCAGATTAATCAGTTGTATTCTTTTACATATGCTGTCTTTTAGGTCAGGAAAACCATCGCAGAGAATCTAAATTAAAATGTTTGCATTGAAACTAGCCTGTACAATTTTAAAATGCATATTCATTCATTTTGGAATTGAGTATTTTATCAATATTCCTATAAATAACATTGACTGCTGCTGATCATTTAATAGATTCATTATGTCACATCTGAAGCTGAAGCTTACTTTGTTTGTTAAATTCACCATATAATATTTGTACCACAACTTAAAAGCATTTTTATCTAGATGAAGCAAACTTTCCTTGAGCGTTCCTTTACCTTTCAAGTTAATTATCCTTAAAAAGGTCCAGGTTTCACAACATGTAATCACCTTGCACGTGCCTTTCAGGAGCAGGTAAGGCACTCTGCAAGGATATAATTTTACTGATGAACTGGGCTCAAGTCCCCTCAGGCTGTGAAAGGGACAAGATGTACATTGAGCCCACACATGATGACTTTGTTCAACAAATCTAACCCTCATCTTACAACTTCTGAATGAGTGAGTGTGGGATGGTTGAATTTTACATTTAACAACAGGATTTTGTTTAATATCATATAAAGTATGTTACTAATGTTAATCATAACCCCAGTTTTTACTGTTCATATAATTTCAGAAATTAAATCATGGTCAAGTGAATTGTGGTGAATTGAAAAACATGACCAGTCTATTGCATACTTTGTATACCATCATCCCATGATTGTAAATGTTAGCAAACATATCTGAATAGCTATAAATAGTTTAGGCTAGCATCGCTATGCTGAACCCCAAATCAGAAAAAGTTGGGATAGTATGGAATATGCAAATACAAAATGCAGTGTTTACATTTACTTTCACTTTTATTTAATTGCAGACAGTATGACCCCCAGATACTTTGTCAACAGGTCATTGCAATTATTATTTTTTTACAAAAGCTTTCACAGTAGTCTTTGAGGAACAAAGATGGCCAGAGGATATCCAGTTTGTCAACAAATGTGTGAGAAAATCACAAGCGTGGACACTGTTAATGTCCTAACAAGTCGAGTAATGGTTATCTAGGTTTTTGCCTTAAAAAAGAAGCTATTGCACTTCACAAACAATGAAAATAACTGCATTTATTATACTTTTTGTTCCAAATGCTGTAGAACACTGGTACATACACTCCTAGACACTTTATTAGTTACGCCTTGTAAGTACTGGATTGGACCCCCTTTTGCGATTAGAACTGCTTTAATTTTTGTGGCATAGATTCAACAAGGAGATTTTGACAATATTGACATGACAGCATAGTCACAGAGTTATTGCAGATCTGTCAACATCCATGATGCGAATCTCCTGTTCTACAACTTTCCAAATGTACTCTATTGGATTGAGATTTGGTTACTGTGAAGGCTATTTGAGTACAGTGAACTCATTTTCAAGAAACCAGTTTGATATTATTTGTGCTTTGTGATATGATACCTAGAAATTGGGTACAGTGTGATTATAAAGGGATGGACATAGTCAGCAGCAATACCCAGGTAGGCTGTGGCAATTAAATGAAGCTCAATTCATACTCAGTGGTATTACGGGGACCAAAGTGTGCCAAGAAAATATCCCCCACACCATTACACCACCACCAGCCACCTGAAGTGTTTATACAAGGCAGGATGGATCGCTGCTTTCATGTTGTTTACACTAAATACTGACCCTACCATCTAAATGTTGCAGTAGAAATTAAGACGCACCAAGCCAGGCAATCTTCCATTGTTCAATTTCGGTGAGTCCCAAGCAAACTGTAGCCTTAGTTGCATGTTCTTAACTGACAGTAGTGTGGTCTTCTGCTGCAGTAGCCCAGCTGCTTCAAGGTTTCACCTGTTGTGCCTTCAGGGATGCTCTTCTGCATACCTTGATTGTAACGAGTGGCTATTTGAGTTACTGTTGCCTTTCTATCATCTCATACATTGGTTTGTGAACCCTTTAGAATTTTCTATATTTCTGCTTAAATATGACCTAAAACATCATCAGATTTTCTCACAAGTACTAAAAGTAGATAAACAGAACCTAGTTAAACAAATTAGACAAAAATATTATACTTGGTCATTTATTTATTGAGGAAAATGATCCAATATTACATATTAGTGAGTGGCAAAAGTATGTGAACCTTTGAAAGTATCTGGTGTGACTCCCCTGTGCAGCAATAACTGCAACTAAACGTTTTTGGTAGCTGCTGATCAGTCCTGCACATCGGCTTCAACTCTGGGATGTTGGTGGGTTTTCTCACATTAACTGCTCACTTCATGTCCTTCCACAACATTTAGATTGGAACTTCAGGACTTTGACTTGCCCTTTAAAAACATTAACAACATTAACTTTATTCTTCTTTAACCATTCATTGGTAGAATGACTTGTGTGCTTAGGGTCATTGTCTTGCTGCATGACCCACCTTCTCTTTACATTCAGTCCATGGACAGATGTCCTGGCATTTTCCTTTAAAATTCTCTGATCTAATTCAGAATTCATTGTTCCATCAATGATGGCAAGCTGTCCTGGCCCAGATGCAGCAAAACAGGCCCAAACCATGATACTACCACCACCATGTTTCACAGATGGGATAAGGTTCTTATGCTGGAATGCAATGTTGTCCTTTCTCTTCTTTTAAACCAAAAAGTTGTATTTTGGTCTCATCCGTCAAAACATTCTTCCAATAGCCTTCTGGCTTGCCCACGTGATCATTAGCAAACTGCAGACGAGCAGCAATGTTCTTTTTGGAGAGCAGTGGCTTTCTCCTTGCAACCCTGCCATGCACACCATTGTTACTCAGTGTTTTTCTGATGGTGGACTCATGAACATTAACATTAGCCAATGTGACAGAGGCCTTCAGTTGCTTAGAAGTTACCCTGGGGTCTTTGTGACCTCGCCAATTATTACACGCCTTGCTCTTGGAGTGATCTTTGTTGTTCAACCAATACTGGGGAGGGTAACAATGGTTTTGGATTTCCCCCATTTGTACACAATCTGTCTGGCTGTGGATTGGTGGAGTGCAAACTCTTTAGAGATGGTTTTGTAACCTTTTCCAGCCTGATGAGCATCAACAACTCTTTTTCTGAGCTCCTCAGAAATCTCCTTTGTTCACGCATGATACACTTCCTTCATGTGTTGTGAAGAGCAGACTTTGATAGATCCCTGTTCTTTAAATAAAACAGGGTGCCCACTCACACCTGACTGTAATCCCACTGATTGAAAACACCTGACTTTAATTTCACCTACAAATTAACTGCTAATCCTAGCTAATCCATTTTCCTCAATAAATAAATGACCAAGTATAATATTTTTTGTGTCATTTGTTTAACTGGGATCTCTTTATCTACTTTTAGGACTTGCGTGAAAATCTGAGGATGTTTTAGGTCATATTTATGCAGACATATAGAAAATTCTAAAGGGTTCACAAACTTTCAAGCACCACTGAATCTGCCTGGCCATTCTCCATTCTGTGGGTCTACAAACCTAAGTGCATTAATGTGCCTGGATGATGAGATATTTACTTTAACAAACAGTTGAATATGTGTACCTAATAAAGTGGCCAGTGAGTGTATATACTACATGTAATGGATTTTTGGATGTTTTTCTTACAGGTTGGTGGGAACAAGTTGGCTTTAAGGCTTAAAGTAAGGGCAGTGATTGAAACAGGGACTGCTGTAACATTGATTTACTGATGTAAATACTATGCCATTAGTGCATCACCAACAATACTGCTGCATTGTATTTAGTACGTAGTATGTAGTTTGGGATTCAGTCAGGAAGTAATTCAGGTATATCTAAAAACATAAATCAACAAGCTGGTCATTACCATGGATAGTGTGGGTGAAGCACATAGCTTTGTTGCAGGCACAGGGAACACAGGATTAAGCTGGAGTCCACTGTAGAATTAGAAGAATTTTCTACAAAAAAGAGCTGCATCAAATGACAGAACTGTTCCTGAAGCTTCTATATTAAAACATATTCACTAAAGTTTTGCTTAGGTTAAGAATTGTACTCTTTTGAAGATTAAAGTGCATAGAATACAGGGAATGTAGGTGGAAAAGTATGTACACACCTATTATGCAGTTCTACCAAACATTTGAAAATGTGTTCTCTAAACATGTATTAGCATTCTATTAGGGTTCTGATGTCATGTGTTTAGTTACTTATAGTTACATGTAAACCTAATGACAGCATTTTAGCAGATTGCTCAAAGACATTAATTCAGTCACTATTGTATTTTGCTTACTAATATCTAAAAAAAAACCCTATTAGATAGGAATTCCCATTGGTAGGGTTCTCTGCGGTGACTACTTAAGTCTGTTTACATAGGGTGGGAAAACATTAGGGAGCAGTATGGAGGGAGGGTGTTCAATGAGAGCAGTATATATACCCTTACTCCTTGTTACTAACAACAAACCTCAAAAACTGGTTATCCTATAGACCATACCATCTAATCTAGCAGAGATGAGGAGTCCCACCTTACTATTCTCAAATGTATGTATCTCCAGGCCAGTTCATTCCTTCTCTCTGGTGTGTTTTTTTTATCAGGCCCAACAAGCTGAGACAGAAAGAGCATAAGGGAGGGCAGGAGAAATGAAGGGAAGGGGAATGGCTTTTGTGCCTGAAGATGTCTGTGGAAAATGAATCACAGAAACTATGGGGGGAGGTAGAGCAGAGAAACACATTTGGCCAAAAATAAAGAAAACATTCACATTCTTTATATCTTTGGTGTCTTGTGAGCTATCCTTCCTTTATCTGTTGTCTAGCTTTAAAAAGACACATCTATAGTTACAACTGACTCTGTAGTACCTGCACTGCTGATTTATGATCATTTTAGTCTGCTTTGAAATAAACACTAGTCCTTAACCATGCCATCCACTAGGGCAGACCATACAGAACTACTTCCTTTGCCTTGCTGCATTGCTCTTAATGTTATGTTTTTCTAGACTGGAGACAGCTGTCCTAAATTTTGACCAGACTCGCCTCTGAAGGAGGCGCTCAATAGCAACTCGTACTGCGAATGCTAGAGTCTAAATCTCTTTGGCTCACAATGAGTGTCATTAAGATTTTTTTTCTACAGCAAAAACCAGTCTCTCTGAAATCATTTTTTTGGATCTATAGCCACATCACCCACGGCTCAAATTTAGTCAAACTAAAAGAATGATGCCTGAGAAAAAGAAGTCTTTACAATATCTAGTAATAAGAATAGTGAAACATCTTACATGTTTCATAGTTTGATGGATACAATGAATAAGACAAGGGAAAAGATGACAGGGTGGAGTTTGGAGAATATTAAAAAGAAAAAAAAGCAAAGCATTCCATATATCTTTGAGGAAATCCAAATGTTGGAGGTGGATATGTTTGTTTTTAGCACAGTCTACTTCAGCCACCTCACTCCCTCTCTGGAATTCTTTAGTGGGTTGGACAATTAGAATTTACATTTACATTTTACATTTAGTCATTTAGCAGATGTCCTTATCCAGCGTGGCTTACAACAGATACAATCTTGCAGTCCAAGAAATAGTGAGTTAAGGGCCTTGATCAAAGACCCAACAGTGGCAGCTTGTCTGAGGTTGGATTTGAACGTCCATGGAGTCCAGTCCATTAAACGCATGGCAATTTGGCAATTTCAAAACTGAGACAATTCTGTATGTTTCATTCATTCATTCATTCATTCATTCATTCATTCATTCATTGTCTTATCCGCTTATCCTAGTCAGGGTTGTGGGAGAGCCGGTGCCTAGCCAGTGACACAGGGCACAAGGTAGGAACAACCCTAGACAGGGCGCCAATCCATTGTAGGGCACATACACTCACACACTATGGGGCACTTTGGAAACACCATTTAAGCTAACACATATGTCTTAGCTTGTGGGAGGAAGCCAGAGTACTTGGAGAAAACCCACGCAAAAACACGCGGAGAACCTGCAATCTCCACACAGGCGGAGCCCGGGGTCTAGAGCAAACCGAGGATCTCAGAGCGGTGAGGCAACAATGCTAAACACTGCACCACGTTCCTTACATTTACTTTGTCATTGCAGATAGTATGACCCTGAGATATTTCAAGTATACACGAAGAGTCTTAGGGGGCAAAGATGGATGGATTTAATTTGTTCCTCAAAGAAGATTGGAAGGCATATATTTGCATATATTGCCCTCTACAGTGCATAATATCATTAAACGATTCAAGGCATCTGGAGGAATTTCAGTGCGTAAAGAGCAAGGGCACAAGCCTAACTGAACTTCGGTGAGCTCAGATCAGATCAACTACATCAAGAACCATCATCCATCAATAGCTGATATAACCACATGGGCAAGGGATTGCTTTGGCGTTCTTTTTCAAGCACTACAAAGCGGAATTCCATTCACAAATGCCACTTAAAACTTTACTATGCAAAAGCCATATGTTAACCATGTCCAGGACTGACATAGACATTTCTAGGCTAAGAGGAATCTGGGATGGGCCATCACACAGTGGAAACGTATTTAATGTCCAGACGAATCAATCAATGAAATATGTAAATCCCTTTCAGTCTTTCTTCGAGGGAGATTGTTTTTAAACAATTCAATAATTTTCTCACACATTTGTTGATCACTGGAGATCTTCTGCCCACCTTTGCTCCTCAAAGACTCAGTGTTTTGTATACACTGCCTTTGTACTATATCAGAATTGATTTTGAAAACTAAATAAAAAATGATTATAATCACATGTTGACATTACCTGAAATTACATCATATATTTACCTCATTACTAGCTATAAATAGTCTTTTATGGCTACTGTTTTTGGAATGTGTTGCGGGTCTGAAATGCAGTAATGGATGTGTATTAACAAATAAAATGAAGTTGATCAGACAAAACATGGGTGTTCATACTGTCTGGAATGTTTTAATTCTTTCTGTGGTTTCAACTGACATCTCTCTTGTTTTGGCCGTGTTTCTTTCAAATAGACAAGTCCAACAGCTCATTTAGGACTGTAAGCTCTCTCGTTTATTTGCAGAGTATTTTGCATTTTCAGACTTGTTCGGTGATTTCATGATTTTTGCTGCTGGTTGTAGTGTCATGCAGTGACAAAATGAATATTCTGGTCCTCCTGAAGCTCTGCTATCTGTGAACTGGGCGGGGTCTTGTTTGTTGTGTGTGTCAGCATGTTCTGTACTGTCTCTCAGCTGATTCTTCTAGCAAATGAAAGTGGAGGGTGTAGGCAAACCTCAAAAGCCATTCAGAACACCATTTACTGTATTTTCACCATTTTTCTGACCGGCATTCACTGTAGTGGTTCAGATAGTAAGTTAGGGAATTCAAAAAAACAAAAACGTTATCATTCAGGACCCAAAACATTTTTAATAATTGAGTGATTTCTAAATGTGGCACACAGAAGCAATATCAGGAATTAGGTTAAAAATAATCTAAGAAGACAACCCCCAAAAATGTCTGTAGTTTTGAGAAATTTAGAAATGAAGACACTGCTGACCATTAATGCCAAGGAAAATATTTGTTATACTGTATAAAGTATATTGTATTATGTTACATCATATCATATGCATGATAAATGCGTGTAAGCTGTAAATTGTTACATTTAAAAAAAACAACCTTACAGTGTATCTTCAGATTTTTTTATGTTGTAGCTGCATTAAATAGTGAAGACTAATCTGTGGTCACTGGGATCAAACTGACACTTTGTTTTTGGCCTACAACCACACACTCACGCATACTCTTCTTACACTACTGAAGATCACACGAAGGAAAACACTGTGGCCATGTTGTGAACTTCTGGAGGGGAGGTCCAAGCTTTGAGTGTGATTATGTAGCAGCTCCTGGGACTGGCAGAGGAAACATTACCGATTACAGCTCTGCAAGACGTCTGCCTGCTGCAGGCAAATCAAGACCTACTCACTCTCCAATCCCAACTACATAAGCTGGGTAAAGGATAAGGAGTAAAGGTCCATCTGAAGATTTGTCATAATGAGAAGAAGAAAGCATGAGTGGTGATGCTTTCAGACATATGTAGTAAATTTTTAGAAGAACATGCAGAAGCTAGTCAGACAGTACTAGTTATTCTACTGGAACCTGAACAGACTTTCACCTACAGTAAATGAGCCACTGCTGAATGTGATAGTCACAGAGACACAAAGACACCATGAGGAGTTTTAGCATTGGCTCATAGTGATATCAAACTATACATGTAAACTCATCAACCACATGCCACATCTGCAAAAACATTTATACTTAGGAACTGACCCAGTAATTTCAGTATAGCCGTTCTTAGACCTTGACATTTCTCAACATTATTAACTTGAAGTGAATGTTTAAACAAGCAAATACAACATGTTCTTCTAAGGTTCTAGTTTCACTGACATGTAGCAATGCTTTCAATACATTTGTTGCTTTGTATTGATGCTAAACATTGTTTCATTTTCCATGAGTGCCATTCACAACTTCAAGTGTTCAGTTTTATGCCTATAACTTCTTTACATACTGTGAGAATACCTTTCACACTAAACCTGCCTGTCCTAAAGGAAATGTGACAGTGTTTACACATTGACAAGCTCATCAAACTCAACAGTGAACACACTCATTGTAGATAAAGCAAAGCCACACCCCAATACAAGTCTATGGATTATTATTATTATTTAAAATGTTTATTGTCAACAATGAATTGGCTGCCTGTCTAGGGTTGTTAATGCCTTGCGCCCTATGTCACCCGTTAGGCACTGGCTCTCTCGCAATCCTTTCCAGGATCAAGCAGATAAGAGAGTGAATTAATGTTTATTGTTTAAAAATTATACATTCTATTGTCTTCAAAAACTTCATGCCATGATTATGTATGCAACTGTTTGAACTATGTCTATAGTGGTGTGTCCAAGAGGTGGGGCTGTATTAATTGCACAAATGTGTGAAATAATACAAATATGAATGATAAGAAGACGTGAGGGATAACAATATAATGCTGTACAACCATCGAAAAATGTTAGCCCCTCACCCACACACAAGTTATATCTCAGACACCTATAATTAAATAAATGGACTTTTACTGCAGGATGCAGGAGCAAAAATGAATCCTTCTGATTTACCTCTGGTCTGTAATAGAAACACTTAGGTGGGATCTCACTCATATCAAAAACCATAGAGCCAACCAAAGAAAGTGAGTGTGTGAGTGAGTAATACTACAGAATCAAACCATTTTTCGCGTTTTTCGTTATTTTCACAAGGTCCCTTAGCAAGTTGTTTATGTTTTTCCCAGTGCGGCGTGTGTGCATGTTGTGCTTGCTTCCTCAGAGATCGGTTGGCTGCCTCTTTCGACTTCTCCAAGCCTCCTGCGCCTCGCAGCTGCTCCTCATCTTCCTCAATCATCTGCATATATTCGCCAGCCGATCAACCAGAATTCGCCAGATTATCCCATCGTCCTTACAGTACCTGACTCCGCTAGCTTTAGCCTATTAGCTTTAGCTTAGCCTGTACTCCTGCTGTCTCTACAGCTTATTCAGTGCACTATACTCTTTAGCACTTAGCACTAGCCCGCTACTGAGTTACCTATTGTTTGTTCTCGGCTCTCATGTCGGTTTGGCGCAAGAAGCAGGGGCTATGCGCTTACTGTGGGCAACCCGGCCATTGCATTCAAGATTGCATCATTTGCCCAACAGACCTGGCTTGTCGGTGAAGCTGGGGGCCCTGACGAGCGCACCCAAAGACCCCCCACAAGTTGACCGGCCTTTCCTTACGCTCCCTGCCACCCTGCACTTGCCCAGAACCACTCACACTGTTGATGCCTTGGTCGACTCTGGCGCCGAGGAAAACCTCATTGACCAGGATCTCGCAGCCCAGCTTGACACTCGGCTGGAGAGCCTGGAGAACCCCGCACAGGCCTACGTGTTGGATGGCAGACTGCTCACCCAGATCACTCACCGGATCTCTCCTTTGCCCCTGGTCTTAGCTGGGAACCATCACGAGACCATTTCCTTCTCAGTCATCCACTCCCTCCAGACGCCACTGGTACTGGGGCATCCCTGGCTGGTCCTTCACAGCCCCACCATTGACTGGAAGACTACGAGGGTAACCAGCTGGAGTAATTTCTGCCACCAGCACTGCCTCTGCTCGGCTTTGCCCATCTACTTTTGCCCTGCTACAGGGAGAGACTATCTTCACCAAGCTCAACTTACGCAATGCATACCATCTGGTCCACATTCGTGATGGCGATGAGTGGAAGACGACTTTCAACACACTGCTCGTCCGCTTTGAGTACCTAGTGATGCCGTTTGGACTCACCAACGCCCCGGCAGTGTTCCAAGCCCTGGTGAACAATGTACTGCGGGACTATCTGAACCGGTGCATGTTCGTTTACCTGGATGACATCCTGATCTTCTCTCGATCAGAGGACGAACACATTCACATGGAAACCCGAGACCAACAGTGCCTTCACCCAGCTCAAGAGGGTGTTCACTTCGGTTCCTGTCCTCACCCAGCCGGATCCCAGCTGCCAGTTCATTGTTGAGGTGGACGCTTCGGACATAGGAGTTGGGGCTGTTCTCTCCCAACGAGCAGCCCCGGACAAGTTGCACCCCTGTCCCTTCTACTCTAGACACCTCTCTCCCACAACCTGTGAACTCCAGCCAGGCCAGATGGGCCCTCTTCTTTGCTCGTTTCAATTTGACACTCACCTACAGACCGGGAGGATACATTAACATTAAGCTCGACGCGCTCTCTCGCCAGTTCCTCTCGGAAGGACCCCCGCAGCCGCCCGACACCATCCTTCCTTTGGATCGCCTCGTTGGCCACCTCTCCTGGAAGACCGAGCTCACCATCAAGGAGGCATAGAGGGCAGAACCCGAAACCCAGGGGAGGACCTCCCAACCGCCTCTATGTGCCTGCCTCGACCGGGGTCTCCAGTTCATCTCCCAGGTATGGCGTTCCTTTTGTAAGGCCCTAGGGGCCACTGTCAGTTTAACGTCTGGTTTCCACCCACAGTCCAACAGACAGGCTGAGCGGGCAAACCAGGACATTGAAGCCACTCTGCGCTGCCTCACCTACAAGGATCCCACCAAGTGGAACTCCCAGCTAGCGTCTCCCCCTTGCAGGCCTCTCTGGGTTACCTCCCCCTTCTCTTCCCTGACCTGGAGACCAACGACATGGTACCCTCTGTCACTCATTAACTCCGATGCTGTCGCCAGGCATGGAGGACGACCAGGTCGGCACTCATCAAGGCCTGTGGCACGGCCCAGTGCTCAGCCAACCATCACCGGAGCCCTAGCCCCACTTTCACTCCTGGCCAAATGGTCTGGCTCTTGGCACGCAACATCCTGCTCAACGTTGAGTCCAGGAAGTTGGCCCCTCGCTACATTGGACCATTCCCCGTTTCTAAGATAATCAATTCCTCTTTCGTTTGACTTAAACTGTCTAACCATATGCATATTTACCCCACTTTTCATGTCTCACAGATTAAACCAATCAACTCCTCGGACCAAACATGACTCAGTTGTAAGAAAAAGCAGACAGATTTCTCCATGATATCATGTATCCCGACAAGGTATACAGGGCCTTTGGAAAAAAACTGCCAAATATTATCACAAATCCTCCGCCATTCTTGATAGTGTGAATTAAATTATATTTCTTTACACCCATTTTTGAGTGTTTGTTGAGAAAATGCTCTCCTTCTGTCCCTCCTAGCCATAGATGCTGGTTCCACCCAAATTTCCAGTTAACTCAAGGTAATGATGTTTTGTGGTTTTGAGGTTTCCAAATAGTTTGTTTGTATGGAGCTGGCATATGAACTGTAGAATAGGTGGTCTAAAAATTCTAACAACTTTTGTGATCCCTGGAAGAAAATGCTTTTCTAACCAATCTCCTCATTATGAGTTGGAAAAAACACACTTGTGTCTTCTTCCAGGCATTTTCAACAAAGTTATGGTCGTTTTAAAACTATTAATTCTTGCTCTAAACAGTGATATAGAAAATTCCGGGGTTTCTAGCTATTTTTCTACCCATTGCCTGATTTATGAAGGTCATGACACTTTTCTTTAAGTTTATTCAGTTTATACTTTTGTTTTTGTGTATTCTCTGATGTTCCCCTTGTTGATGAATGAGGGTCTCTGTGTCACTTTATGTTCATACCACAGTGAAACGGGACAATATAGGTGGACATTTAAGGGGCCATAAACATTCAAACGAACATAAAAAAGTTAAATGTAAATGCTTCAGTTATATTTGTGTTACAAGAATTTCTAGAAGTCCCAATAATTGCAGGTATGTGGTTTTCTGGAAGGTATTTAAAACATTTTTTTCACGGTGCCGGATAAACAAGAGGACCCTGTAATAACAGTGGTCTAGATAAACCCTAAACAGAGTGCAGTAAACACCTGCATACTTTAATTATTTCAGAATAAATTGTTCACTCTAAGAGAGCAAATCGTACCTCACACTAAACGTATTCACACTCATCCAATTGTAAAGTAATATACAACACTCAATAATATTCAAGCTGCTATAGGCATTTAAAAGATTAATATATAAGATCTTTACATTCTTATAGCAATGAATATTATGGATGATCTTAAAACAAAGCTCAGAGTCTCTGACTGTCAAGGGCTTTGTAATCAGTCAACCTTGAGAGAGAAAGAAAGCAGACTGGCATTGTTTGCACCTTAGGAATTTCTGAATGTGTTGGAAGATGTTATAGAAGATGGACTAAATTTTCCATGTATCAAAAGGTAATTGTGTAACAGTTGCTTCTATAAATTTGCACATAAGCAATGAAGCAAATGTAGCAAATGCACAGTGGCATAATGAAATGAAGTGAAAATGAGTGAAATGAAGTTAGAGAATAGGTGTAATTTGACTGAGAGAAACTTGTAGCAGAGCTAGTCAGGGCTTGTCCTCACACACTCCATGACCTGAGGCTGCCAATTCTCCACTCTGTTTAAACTCTTCTAAACTACACCTTACCCTAGCCTATATTCAGAAAAATGCAGCTTCTGGTGCAGACTTTATAGCAGGGCAAAAAAAAAGACTGGCTACACTAATTTCATATATTTAGACATACCTGCCAGCCATAACAATTATATTTTTTAAGTTAATATATAACTTACAAAGATCTTTATTAATGTTTTATTATCAGATATAAATTGTATGGTGGTAGCTCAGTGTTTAAGATTCTAATGCTAATGGTGCTAATGATTGATTTAAAAATAATTTAAATCCCAATACCACACTACTGCCTTTGAAGCTGGCCTACTCCACCGATGCTACTTTGTCTTAATCCTAATAGTTAATAATGAAAGGAAAATCTGAAACATATAAAAATAGTCAATATGCTTAACTCACAAGAAACAGAATTTGTCGCGGTTCCTGTCGCTTGCTTGGCACACTTGCTTATACTTCTAGAAGTAGAACCGCATGACTTGTTTCAGCCGAAACTCGATTCACGATTCATGGTTCACGATTCAGTACACAGTGATTCAGTGATTCAGATTCACAATAGTCTTGCTCAGTGAAGATATCATGTTTATAATATTTTTCTTTATTTTTAGTACTATCTACAGTACTGTATTCCTAGTACAAATCAGCCAAATCAGTCTCCAAAGGAATTGAATGATCACAGGCTGTAGTTAGCTTTATCAGCTAAGCTAGCAAGCTAGCATGCAAGTCTCCGTAGTGGACGGTATCTGGCTGTTGGCAAGCAAGGTCACAGACGCGCTGCTGGTGAGCGGAGGCTGTGTCGTGCTGCTGGCAAGCAAGGTCACTGACTTGTCACTGGCACGCAGGGTCATCATCAGGCTGCTGAAGATGACCAGAGTCCTTGTCATTCTGCTTGAGATCGGAGTCTCCGTCATGTGGCTGTTGTGCTAATGTAACCAGGATCTGCTCGGGCACAGGAGTCGCCACCGCGACCATCTCAGGAATGGGGGTTGCATTCCCGGCTGACTGTCCAACGGAAGTTGCGCCTGTGACTGACTCTGGAACGGAAGTCATGTCCACGACCGACTCCGGAACGGAAGTCACACCCGTAACCATTTCTGGAATCAGAGTCCCACTGATGCACTCTGGAATGGAAGTCGCCCTAGCAACCATTTCTGGAATCAGAGTCCCCCTGTCGGACTCTGGAACGGAAGTAACCTTAGTGACCATTTCTGGAACCAGAGTCCCCCTGTCGGACTCTGGAACCATAGTTGCCCTCGCCACCGTCTCTGGACTGGGAGTCGCCATCATGGCCGAGTCTGTGGTTTGAGGACATCCTTGGGGCAGGCACTGACACTGCCATCCTTGAACAGGCAAGGATGTCTTTGAGGCAGGCATTGGTACACTTTCTCAGTGCAGGCACTGGAACGGATGTCCTCTGGACGTACTCGGGAAATGCTGTCTTCTGGACAGACTCAGAGACAGCTGTCTTTAGAACAGACGCAGCTGTCTGCTTGACCAACACAGGAACAGACGTCCTCTGGACAGGCACGGGAACAGACGTCTTCTGGAGGTACTCGGGAACTGCTGCCTTCTGGGAAGATTCGGGTACAGCTGCCCTCTGGACAGACTCGGGGACAGCTGTCTTCTTGACAGATGCAGGTACACCTGTCTTCTGGACAGACTCAGAGACAGCTGTCTTTAGAACAGACACAGCTGTCTGCTTGACCAGCATGGGAACGGACGTCCTCTGGACAGGCACGTGACCGGACATCCTCTGGACATACTCAGAAACTGTTGCCTTCTTGACAGACTCGGATACAGCTGTCTTCTGGACAGACTTGGTTACCGCTGTCTTCTGGATAGACTCGGGAACAGCTGTCTTCAGAACAGGCACAGCTGCCTGCTTGGCCAGCATGGGAGCTGGCTTTGATTTGACAGTCTCTGGAATGGGCTCCTACCTAACAGACTGTGACACAGGCTCTGACCTGGCAGCCACTGTGACGGGTACCGGCTTGACATGCCCGGTACCAGGTGACCTCTGAACTGGCATGAACTTCCTTGGAACAGGTACTGGCTCAAGCTCAGATTTGACATACTCCAGAGTGAACGTTCCATGGACAGTCCCTGAAGCAGACGTGCCATGGACGGTCCCTGAGGTGGACAAGCTGTGGATGGTCCCTGAAACGGTCGTGCCGTTGACGGTCCCTGAGCAGACGTGCCATGGATGGTCCCTGAAGTGGACGTGCCGTGGACAGACCTATCTCTGGTAACAACTGTACTCCTCCTACTGCTGGCAAGTGGAGGATCCAACAAATGACGGGCGAACGAAGGTATTTGCGAATGGCTAATGGCTCTCTGCTCTCTGCTTGGTGCTAATGGGCATTCCCATGTGTGGCGAAAACAGAACTCTAGTTCCTCAAAAAATTTTCCCACAGTCCCAGCCTTGAGCAGTGGCCAAACATCGACAGCCCACTCCAGAGTTCTTCACATGAGGCTCAAAAAATTAAAGATACACACTCATGTGAAAACAGAGCTAACAAAAGATCAACTAATTAAAATAAGGGACGTTGCCAAGACATGGTGCTAAGCTAACATCTAGCGTAGTAAACGCAAACAGAAAACAAAAGATGCTCAGACGTAGCTAGCACAAAGCTAAATCTAGCTTTCGTCCCCCGGCCAACACGTCTGGCTCTCGGCTCGCAACATTCTGCTCCATGTCGAGTCCAGGAAGTTGGCACCCCAGTTCATCGGGCCATTTCCTATTGCTAAGGTAATTAATACGTCTTGCATCCGGTTAAAGTTACCTAAAAATTTATGTATTCACCCATGTTTCCATGTTTCCCAGGTCAAGACCGTCTCTTCCTCAGGCCTTACATTCTGTGAGTGCAGTGCTTGTGTATTTATGCTTGCTTCCACAGATCGATTGGCTCCCGTTTTCCACTCCCCGTAATCCTCCACACCTGTGGGATCCTAGATCCCACGTAACACATCCTGCTTGCTCCAAGAGAAGAGCCAATCATGCTCCCCTGACATGTGCCATCTTTTCTAGCTAATGCACTAAGAATATACATGACGATGGAAGAAAAGGCTTCAGCAGCAGATTTGGATAGATGGAATGCTGGTGAAGGAAGGAATGGACTTCTTCATGTTATGCATAAACTGCTAACATGATGCTACACCATCGTACCATCATACGAACTGCTACACCATCTTACAGTGCTTGCTCTCCCCTGTGATGTGATTTTATTCTATGGCATTGTTGTGTTGCCTTTAATTAAAGCCTCTGCCAAAAGAACAAAGGTGTTTAGTAATAGCATCTTAGTGCTCCAGACTATGAGCACAAATACTGTATAGCCAGTAAGACTGCCAAACCATATCCCCATTATTAAATAAATGCTAGTTACTACCATCATTGCTAGATCGAAAATTAATGTTGTGCCTAAATATACCAGCACGGCACCACTTCTTTCATCTGTAATTATGGCTCTGTTACATTCTACTCCCAACAGCTGTATTTTCTTGGCTTTTATTTAAGATGAGAAGTCACTCCAACTGTGGATAAGCACTGTGGGTGTCCTGATAAAATACACACATACAAGAACAAGTAGTTTTTAATCCTGCAGAAGCATTAAATACCAAAGGACCTCAGTATCTGTGCCATCTATTTTCGCATTTTTGCTGATCAGCAAGCTAATAAAACCTTAAAGCACCAATAAGCTTAAAACCACCTCCTTGTTTCTACACTCATTGTCCATTTTGTCAGTTCCACTTACTGTATAGATGCACTTTGTAGTTCTACAATTTCAGACTGTAGTCCATCTGTTGCCCTGCATACTTTGTTAGCTCCCTTTCAGTCTGTTCTTCAGATTGAAAGGGTGTTCCCACAGAACACCATTATTTGGGTGGTGGACTATTCTCAAGACTGCGGTCACATTTAATTGTGGTGGTATGTTATTGTGTGTTGCACTGGTATGAGTGGATCAGTGCTGCTGGAGGGAGTTTGTAAACACTATGTCCACTCCCTATCCAATTTATTAGACACACCTGCCTTGCTGCATCACAATTTGTGTTAGTCATCCTCTAGCCCTCATTAGTGGTCACATGATTCTGTTGGTTGGACATTTTTGATTGGAGGACTATATTCAGTCCAGCAGTGACACTGAGGTGTGTAAAAACTCCAGCAGCACTGCTGTGTTTAATCCACTCATACTAACACAAGACTCATTAACACGACCACCACCACGTCAGTCAGTGTGTTTACATGTGCTTACGTGTTCATGTATACAGCATACTCCGATCTAGAAATCAGATTAAGAAATCCGATAGAGAGCTGGTAATTGGATGATTTTACTCCAGTAATTGGATTACTCATAGCATGTATACCAGTTTCTCAATTAGATCAGTGTTTGCAGTCTGCACATGTGCGTGAGCCTTCCTTCACGAATGCCAGGTCTGCATATTTGAAAGACTTGGCTTTATTTGCCCTCTTTTTTTATTTGACTTTAGCACTTTTAGAATTATTATAAAGGATTTTTAGAATTCTTGTGGAGACTCGATGGAGACTCGATGAGATTATTAGCGGGTTGCAAAGTAGAAATCCGATTACTGCCAGAGTCATATAAACCTTGAGGTTTCCCATTATCTGATTACACAAGTTCATGTACAAGTATATATAAGATATATAAGATGCCATTATTGTCAATTCACAGTGCACAACAAAATTTATACTTAAACTTAACATATTAAATACTTAATATGGGATTATTAAGTGCATATAAAACCCCAATTCCAATGAAGTTGAAACGTTGTGTGTAAAACATAAATAAAAACATTATACGATGATTTGCAAATCCTTTTCACCCATATTCAATTGAATACACTACAAAGACAAGACATTCAATGTTCAAATGGATAAATGTGTTTTGCAAATATTCACTCATTTTGAATTTGATGCCTGCAACACGTTCCAAAACAGTTGGGACAGGGGCAACAAAAGACTGGGAAAGTTGAGGAATGCCCAGAAAACACCTGTTTGGAACATTCCACAGGTGGACAGGTTCATTGGAAACAGGTGTGTGTCATGATTGGGAATAAAGGGAGCATCCCTGAAAGGCTCAGTCGTTCACAAGCAAGGATGGGGCGAGGTTCACCACAAATAACCCAACAGTTTAGGAACAACGTTTCTCAACGTGCAATTGCAAGGAATTTAGGGATTTCGTTATCTACAGTCCATAATATTATCAAAAGATTCAGAGAATCTGGACAAATCTCTGCAAATAAGCAGCAAGGCCAAAAACCAACACTGACCTTCGATCCCTCAGGCGGCACTGCATTAAAAACTGACATTTTTCCGTAACGGAACACTTCAGAAAACCATTGTCAGTGAACACAGTTCGTCGCTCCATCTACAGATGCAAGTTAAAACTCTACCATGCAAAGCGAAAGCCATATACAGTATCAACAACACCCAGAAACGCCGCCGGCTCCTCTGGGCCTGAGCTCATCTGAGACGGACTGACACAAAGTGGAAAAGTGTCCTGTGGTCTGACGAGTCCACATTTCAGATTGTTTTTGGAAATCATGGACATCGTGTCCTCCGGGCCAAAGAGGAAAAGGACTGTCCGGATTGTTATCAACAAAAAGCCAGCATTTTTGATGTTATGGGATGTGATAGTGCTCATGGCATGGGTAACTTACACATCTGTGAAGGCACCATTAATGCTGAAGGGGACATACAGGAACAACATATGCTTCCATCCAAGCAATGACTTTTTCAGTGACGTCCCTGCTTATTTCAGAAAGACAATGCCAAGCCACATTCTGCACGTGTTACAACAGTATGGCTTCGTAGTAAAAGAGTGCGGGTAGTAGACTGGCCTGCCTGCAGTCCAGACCTGTCTCCCATTGAAAATGTGTGGTGCATTATGAAGCGCAAAATACAACAATGGAAACCCCGAACTATTAGGCAACTGAAGTCGTACATGAATGAGAAAGAATTCCACCTACAAAGTTTCAACAATTACTGTCATCAGTTCCCAAACGTTCCACGCTTATGGAATGTTTTTAAAAAGAAAGGTGATGTAACACAGTGGTAAACATGCTCCTGTCCCAACACTTTTGGAACGTGTTGCAGGCATAAAATTCAAAATGAGTGAAGTTTATCTGTTTGAACATTAAATATTTTGTCTTTGTAGTGTATTCAATTGAATATGGGCTGAAAAGCCAAAAATCATGGTATTCTGTTTTTATTTATGTTTTACACAACGTTCCAACTTCATTGGAATTGGGGTTATAAACACACTCAGTGTCACTGCAGTTCTGAGAATGATCAACCACTCAGATAATACCTGGTCTTCGTTAGTCCTGTGGGGGTCCTGACCATTGAAGAATAAGGTGAAAGTGGGTTAGCAATGTATGCAGAGCAACATAAGGACAACAGTCTGCAAACTGTAGAACTATAGAGTGCACCTTTATTTTAAATGAAGCTAATAATATAGACAGTGAGTGTAGAAACAAGGTGGAGTTAATGTTATGGCTGATTTTTGTAGACACTGGAGAAAAATCAATTGAAGGATCTAAAGTTGGCTGCACTGCAGACATGGAAGAAGTATAAACTTCAGTGGAATTAAAGGGAAATCATTGTTAAAATGCTGACTCCTCCTCCCTTGTTTGACCTGAAAAGAGGAAAAAGAGCTAACACTGTAAAGACCCACCCATGATACTGTGATGGCTCTGTATTTTTTCTGTAAGTGACAGAAAGGCAAGCTTGCACCTATCCAAATCCACATAAATAGACTAACAAAAAACACAAGATTATATGGTGTGTCTTTGACTTAATTGTATTATCCAACTGTAAACAGAAGTGCCAGGTCAGACAACATATAGTAACTCAACATGATCACACGTAATCAAGTTAGGCAGGAGTCAGGACACACCCACTCAAAAATCATAGCTGAGAGAAAATGGGGAAAACTTGGACAAAAATAAGACACGAGGCAAGAGTGATCGGAGATGTTTCAGATGGAATTCATAATATGTTTTTTTCTATTACTATGTGCATAATGATCATTTCAGTTCTGTTTTTAAGAATGTGGAAGTTAAAAATTAAACCCACGTTTTGGAAACAGCTGTAATTTTCTTTTATATTCATTTATTTCATTCCAGCACTGCATGGAGACTTCACTTAACTGATTATTTAACAGTGGTCTAGTCTAGTGTTCTAGACATGTAGTAAAAACACTGCATATGATGAGATAGGAATTTGTACTTGTTGGTGATTTGTTTGCCTTTGTTTAGAAACATGCAGAGAGAGAAAAATAATGAGAGCGATAGAGAAAGACCGAGTGGGAAAAGACTAAAGATTTCAACCAGATGCCGTGGCTTGATGTTGGAAGGTGGCCAGTATGCATGTACTCATGCTGCAGCTATTTGGGGAGAGCAGCTTCCACTAACTCTTTAGCCCCCTCTCATATGTTTCCACCTCTTCTCCTTTGTCATAACTACAGCCCTAAGAACAGGATGCTGTTTTAATAGAGCAAGTTGACAATACTTATTTCTAGATTTTACCCTATTTAGGGTAGCATCTGATCTTTCATTCATTCTATTTTTTCTGCTGCTAACATAATGCTGCAATGATACTGCATGAAACATGACTATTTTGTTTTGGTCATGTCATTCACAAGGAAGGGATGATATGATGAAAAGGAAATGCACTCTGTGAATCACTTCTAGGATCTAAGCTAGTTAGCTCACACTAAGAGTCCTGAGAGCTGAGAAATGTTAAGGCCAATGGGCTGCACCTCAAGTTAACAGTGACCATGATTTTCCACTGCTAAAGCTTACAGAGGAAAGAGGGGGAGGATCTAGACAAAGAAAGCTGGAAAAACTGTCAACTGAAGTTCTCTGTGCCGGAATTTATAGCATCATCAGCCAGACTTGCATTCAAACAAATTTATAAAGATGAGAGAAAGTCGGCCCCTGGACTCTGCAGCCTATAAGTGAAAGCTCTAAGGACATCATTATTTAATAAACACACATAATGTAACTTCATCAGTATTATGTGTAAAATTTCTTACATCAATTATGGCTAAATCATCATAAGCACTATTCTGAATCACTGCATTAGTATCAGATAATATTTGATATAATTTTCTAGATGTGTCCACTAAACAACATTGTAGTGAAATGTTGACCCATCAAAAATGTATTGATTATTTACTACTACCTTTTTTAAGGTTTGCACACTCACAGATATGTAATATTGGATAATTTTCCTCAATAAATAATCAACCAAGTATAATATTTTGTCATATGTGTTTATTTGGGTTCTCTTTATCTACGTTTAGAATTTATTTGAAAATTGAATGATGTTTTCTGCGTATTAATGCATAAATCTATGAAATTATAAAGGGTTCACAAACTTTCAAGCAGCACTGTAAGTATTATCCTCGAATTGTCCTACAGCACTTTGCCATCCTGTAACTATTTCCATGAATTGGCAACAAAATTTTGGTTATATTGCACACAGTTATTTTGAGGATGTATTGATCCATCATTATCAGGTATCAGCTGATAGACCTATAATATCTACATCATAAAATAGAAAAATAAAGATTCTTGATCCTATTATTTACTCAATCCTTTCTGAGGCATTTGATGTGGATATTAGCACCTTACAGTGGTATGAAAAAGTTTGGGCACCCCTGATAATTTTCATGATTTTAGTTCATAAATCATTGGTTGTTCAGATCAGCAACTTGAGTTAAATATATCATATAGCAGATGAACACAGTGATATTTGAGAAGTGAAATGAAGGATTTACAGAAAGTGTGCAGTAATTATTCAAACAAAATTAAGTCAAGTCAAGTCAGATTTATTTATATAGCGCTTTTTACAATGGAGCATTGTCTCAAAGCAACTTTACAAGTTTAGATTATCTCCTAATAACTACGTCCAATCCCAAATTGAGCAAGCCTAGGGCAACAGTGGCAAGAAAAAACTCCCTAGTTCTAGGAAGAAAGCTTGGGAGGACCAAGACTCAAAAAGGGACCCAACCTCCTTGGGCGGCGTAGATGATAAATCTAAGAGCGAACTAAAGTCATGGAGTCAAAGTTCGAATAGAATGTAAAGTACGCTCATCGACATTAAGTTGCCCAGGTGTGATGATAAATCTATGAGCGAAACTAAAGTCATGGAGTCAAAGTTCGAATAAAATGTGAAGTATTCACATCGACATTAAGTGGCCCGGGTATGATGATAAATCTAAATTCTAAGACGCGAACTAAAGTCATGGAGTCATGGTCGAATAAAATGTGAATTATGCACATCGACATTAAGTGGCCCGGGTATGATGGGGCTGGAGCTGATGCCGGAAGCAGATTGAGTGGAGCTCCATCAGATGAACATCATGTGTGGGGCCGGGAACTGCCGGAAAACAGCTCGGAGAGAAAACAGAAAATGTAATTAGTTATTGTGATTAAGAGCACAGTATTTATTAACAATCACTGATGCCATTGTCAATCACTGATGCCAAGGGTAGCATGAGACCCCTGGAAGCATTAGCTATAGCAGCATAGCTCGGAAAGCTAGAAAGAGGATAACTGGAAGAAAACACAGCCAAGAGGGATCACATTGGCAACCCCACGGGAGGCAGAAGACAGCAACTCAATGTTTCTGATCACCATAAGACTCTTTGACTATGAACCCCCAGCTCTGCCCTTAGTCTAAGGCAAGGATGCACGAGTCAAGATCACGAGGACCGAAGCCCAGTTCAGCCAGACTGACCACTCGACACTCCCGGCTAACGGACAAGGCATGCAGGCCAGACATGACTCCAGACTCCAGCCCCAGTGACCCAAGCCATGCATCCTGGTCTAAATCTAGAGAAAAGCCTGTGTAAATAAGTATGTATTTAGCCTAGACCTAAAAATTTGGAAAGTGTCTGAGTCTTGAACGAAAGTGGGAAGTTTATTCCACAGTTGGGGGGCCATGTATGAGAAAGCCTTTCCCCCTGCTGTGACTTTTTTAATTCTAGGAACTAAAAGAAGTCCTGCACGCTGTGAATGAAGTAGACGAGTTGGATTGTAAAACTCTAAGAGTTCACTCAGGTAATGTGGGGCCAGGCCATGTAGAGCTTTATAAGTTATAAGAAGTATTTTGTAATCTATGCGGAATTTGACTGGTAACCAGTGTAGTGATGATAGAATAGTAGTGATGTGATCAAATTTTCTAGTTCGAGTTAGCACCCAGGCAGCTGCATTTTGAACTAACTGAAGTTTATTTATAGATTTACTTGAGCATCCAGTAAGTAACAGTAATCCAACCTTGAGGTTATAAACGCATGAACAAGTTTCTCTGCATCATTAAAAGAGAGGATATTTCTAAGTTTAGCGATATTACATAATTGAAAAATAGCAATTCGAGTGATGCTGCTAATGTGCGCATCAAAGGAGAGATCTGAATCAAATGTGACCCCTAAGTTTTTTACAGACGGACTGAGCAATACTGGAGAGCCACCTAGATTTAGGATAGATGTAGCCAACCTGTCTCTCATAGCCTTGGGTCCCACTAATAGAACCTCAGTTTTATCTGAGTTAAGTAAGAGAAAATTAAATAACATCCAATCTTTTATTTCCTTTACACAGTCCTCAATTTTGTTGATTGTAAGGCTGTCATTAGGTTTGGCTGATATGTACAGCTGTGTATCATCTGCATAGCAGTGGAAACTAATGCCATGTTTACGAATAACTGAGTCTAGTGGCAGCATGTACAGAGAGAATAAAAGCGGGCCAAGCACTGACCCCTGAGGCATGCCATACTTCACTTTTGAGAGCTTAGACCTTAGATTATTTATATGAACTGGTACCGGTCAGTTAAGTAGGATTTAAACCAAGAAAGTGCTGATCCCTTAATACCTACAGTATTTTCTAGTCTATTTAGTAAAACATCATGATCTATAGTGTCAAATGCTGCACTTAAATCTAACAGAACAAGAAATTAAAAACATCCCTTATCTGAGGACATTAACAAGTCATTTAGTACCCTAATTAATGCTGTTTCAGTACTATGATGCCAGACTGAAATGTTTCATAAATTTCCTTCCTTTGGAGGTAACTGCAGAGCTGCTAATAGACGGCTTTTTCTAAGATCTTTTACAGAAATGGTAGATTTGAAATTGGTCTAGAATTAGATATCACACAAGGGTCAGGATTGGCTTTTTTTAATCAGTGGTTTGATAACGGCACACTTAAAGGATTTGGGCACATAACCAAAGGTAAGGGATGAATTTAAAATAACTAACACTGGCTCTATAACACTGGGTAATACTTGTTTGAGTGAACGTGTAGGAATTGGATCTAATAAACATGTTGATGACTTAGACGAGCTGATCAGTGCGGATAGTTCAGTATTAGTAATTGGGGTAAAAAGCATTCTAATCTTGATTAGAAAATTAGGCAGGGGCATAAATTTGGGCACCCCAACAGAAAAAAACATCAATATTTAGTAGATCCTCATTTTGTAGAAATAACAGCCGCTAAACGCTTCCTACAGCTTCCAGTCTGGATTCTGGTTGAAGGTGCTTTGGACCATTCTTCTTTAGAAACATCTCCAGTTCAGTCATCTTTGATGGTTTCCAAGCATGGACAGCCCACATTTTCAGTAATATTCATGTCTGGGGACTGAGATGGCCATTCCAGAACGTTGTACTGGTTCCTCTGCATGAATGCCTTAGTAGATTATGAGCAGGGTTTGGGGTCGTTGGCCTCGGTGCAACTTTGTCACTGATTCTTGAACATTGTTCTTAAGAATCTGGAGATATTAACTGGAATCCATGCGACCCTCAATTTTAACAAGATTCCTAGTACCTGCACTGGCCACACAGTCCCGCGGGCATTATGGAACCGCCACCAAATTTTACTGTGGGTAGCAAGTGTTTGTCTTGGGATGCTGTGTTCCTTTTCCGCTCCTTGTTATGTCCAAATAACTCAAGTTTAGTTCATCAGTACACAGCACTTTATTCCAAAATGAAGCTTGGGATTGTCCCCAATGTGCGTAGCACACCTCAAGTGACTACTGTTTGGTGGCGTGTCTGCAGAAAAGGCTTCTTCTGCATTACTCTCCCATACAGCCTCTCCTGTGCAAAGTGCGCTGTATAGTTGAACGATGAACAGTGACACCACCATCTGCAGCAAGATGAGGTTGTAGGTCTGGGAGGTGGTCTGTGGCTGACTATGACTGCTTCTCATCACCATCCTTCGCTTCTGCCTATCTGAGATTTTTTGGTCTGACACTTCGGGAGTTCCTAACTAGAACTGTGCCTGTGGTCTTCCATTGCCTCACTATGTTCCTCACAGTGGAAACTGACAGCTGAAATCTCTGAGAGAGCTTTTCCCTTTCCCTGAACCATGATGTTGAACAACCTTTGTTTTCAGGCCATTTGAGAGTTGTTTTGAGGCTCCCATATTGCCACTCTTCAGAGAAGATGCAAAGAGGAGAAAAACTTCCAATTGGCCACCTTAACCCTTTATCATAGTTGGACTCACTTGTGTATGTAGATCAAGGGTCAGTGAGCTTACAAAACATATTTTGTGTTCCAATAATTAGTGCTAAAGGTATTCAAATGACAAGGGTTGGCCCAAATTTATGCACCTGCCTAATTTTGGTTTGAATAATTACTGAACTCTTTCTGTAAAACTATATAAACTTAATTTCACTTCTCAAATATCACGGTGTTCATCTGCTATATGATATATTTACCTGAAATTGCTGACCTGGACAACCAATGATTTATAAAGAAAAATCATGAAAATTATCAGGGGTGCCCAAACTTTTTCATACCACTGTACATATTAGCCTTTAAGAATCTCATGGTCATAATAACTTCCAGGTGCTGTTGGAAGCTTGGTCTTCCTCCATGACATGTCACAAAGGTCAAGGCGTTACCCATTCCTGAAATACAGAATGATTTGGTAACAACCATTTTCACCACCTTCAGGCTGGTAAGCAATGTTTTAAAACTGACTGATACATTACAAATAATCAATCCTATTTATTTCTAATCTATGCATACCAGACCATATGGGTGCCATCAGACCCCAGAAAAATGTTGCAGTGCCACACTAAAATTATGGGGGTAAAAAGTAAATTTTATCCTGGATTCATCCAGGATACATCCAATACATTTCCCATAATGTTCCAGCATCTTTCCAAAAGCTTGAACAGCTAATGCTTTCTGCCTGAGCCAGTTTCTTTCAGTTTTTTCTCATGGAGCAATGGACATCTGCAAATATTTAAAAGAAAATCAACCATGCTGCAGACAAGGAATTGACAGCTCACATCTATATTTTAATTAAAGCAATTAATAAAAAAAACTTTGGTGTTAATTTGTTCTTCGTTTCTCATCCATGGCGTGTTAAATCACTATTTACTCTTTGACAGGCTTATTTTTATGCACAGTTGTGCCCCTATGACTGATTGACAAGCAGAGGGGTACAGCTATGCCAATCTGTGTAAGCCCCAGTACAACAAGCAGACAAGAAACGCCTCTGCATTGAATATTCAAGAGATTTTCAGTCTGCAGAAAGTGCTGTGCGGCAAGGGGTGGTTACCAGCTGTGTTAGACTGGTGACAAGACTTTTTCAATGGACTTATACTTCATATAACTGCTTACCTTAAATGAGCTGGAATCATACATGTCTATATTTATTTCAAATTGTCAAGTGAGCTACAGAATTATTGGGGCCCATCATGTGGGTATCATATGGGAAAACTTAAAAATCATAAACTAGAACTTACTGCAACCAATAACTAAATTCATTTTTTTTAGTTTAGTTTAAAAATAAATATTAACAGCTTTAAAGGAAAGGAGCGTGCATAAGAGGGACATGAGCTCAGTAGTGCTACACGAGTTGATAAAAGGTTTTGGTTGACAATAGCCAACAGGGGCAGTGGTGGCTCAGAGATATAGAACGACTGATTTATTGTGGACTGTTGTCTGGTAGGTTGAGGATTCACATTCCAGCACTGCCACGCACTGTTGGGTTTTCAAGCATTAACATGTAAGACTGTACTAATTATAAGTCACTATATAAATTAATTAAATTGGTCACTCTGGATAAATGTGTTTTCATAAATGCTGTAAAATGTAGCGATTGTCATATTTATGTTTCCGTTCTTTTGTCATTGTTATTTGGCCTTTTTCATTATATAATTTTACTGTTAACCCATAAAACGTTGTTATATTTACTTGTATAGGCATAATATTACTGGAAATGTCATTCCTTGCAGTTAGTGCTTCTGAATTCGAAGTATGGCAAGCAGAAGTTAACTTGCTGTATTTATTCATAAGAAAGCAGTACTTAGTGCGCCATTTGTTTTCCCTACAGACGTGAGGCATTCATTAACTGAGCAGAACTACTGGGTACAGTGTTTATCCTGTTTTCATCCTTTCATTTAAACAGCGTACGCCCCATCTTTCTGTCTGCAGAAAATATTATAAAATTCACACTACTTATTACAAAATGAAGCCTTCAGCACAAAGACCCTAGTGCACACGTTGGTTTATTAATGTAAGAAGAACAACATTTATTTGTATTATAATATGTACACTGGATTGTAGTCTAAAGCAATTTTAATATAACATTCTTACAAACTGCAGAGAACATAGAAGGAAAATAAAAAAGCAGCAAACAGTACAGGAGATAAAAGCAGCAGGGAAGAGGCCAAAAGCTCACATATGTTGATGATAACTTGAACTTTTTATTTTCTTATTGAAGTAGGATTTTTAGCAGTAATTGTAAAAGCACAAACAGAAATACAAGAATGAAGTTCTAGTTAAGCCAGTGAGAGCTAGGTTTTTGTACAGAAAATAATAGCAGGGATAGCAGACTTCCTCCTACAGTTTCTACTCCTTTAACTGAATCCTGAACTCTGTAAAGATAAATTGTGGTAAGGTTTACAGTCAAATTATTTGCTGATGTACACTGAGTTGTTTAGCTTTTCATATGGGGACTTTGTAGCTATACAATTACTGACGGTAATCCATCTATGGATTACATATGGACCTATGACTCCAAAGACAGTCAAAAAGACCATCACTGACCAGATAATATTTGTGTTTGCAGCAATGACTGCACCATGATAGTGACTAACCAAAAGCCACTGTCCAGCCGACAGCACATGGCGCAAGGTAGGAACAACCCTAAACTGGGTGCCAGTCCATCATAGCACACACACACTCACACACTAGGGGTACACCAATTAACCTAACACGCATGTCTTTGGACTGTGAGACGAAACCGGAGCACCTGGAGTAAACCTGGAGTAAAACATGGGGAGGAAATGCAAAATCCACACAGAAAGAATCCAGAACACTCAACCTGGTATCGAACCTAGGACTTTCTCATTGTGAGGCAACAGTGCTACCCACTGAGCCGCCGTGCCACCCAATTGTACTTGAATGTGGTCTACACAAATCAAAAATCTCTTCATAAAATGCAACTAATGTAACAACTCAGTCATTTCCTCCTGTGTCATTTGCAGACAGTACGGCATGTAGCTGAAGGGCAGTGAATGACTGTGCAAAGTTTAAAGGCAGCCATTTAAGAGATTTGTGAAGCAGGTGGGGGTCTCATTGAAACCAGATAGCAGACACAGTGTCTTCTGCCTGTATATGTAACTCTCCAAAGGATGCAATTCATTCAAACCAGTTCTTGGATAAATTTCTCTAATATGAAACACGTCTAAATGATAACACTGTAGATAATATACCACCGCATGACCATGACTGACCTGCAGCTCTTGTCAAGCTGACAGAATATTCTTAAAATTAATGAGGTGTTTGTGGTGGCCTGGTGGTTAAGGTACTGGCCCATGGCCTAGAAGATCCAGGGTTGAAACCCCATCTCTGCCAGGCTGCCTCTGTTGGGTCCTTCAACAAGGCCCATAACCTACAATTGCTTTGATTATAATATTACATCAGTTGTAAGTTGCTCTGGATAAGGGTGTTTGTTAATTGACTTAAATGCAAATGTCAAGAGAAAATGGGGTCTAAAGAACTATTTTGTTCTTCTTCTAAAAAAGAAATTTCTGTCATGAATGCAGAATCAAATACTCTTTGACCATATAATGTAGCCTAATTGTTAGCATAATATTAGCTAAATGGCTAATGTTACATTGACAGAGATGTATTCTTAAAATGTATTTTCAGATAAAGAAAGATGTAAGCACACAACATCTATGCTTGCAAGATTAATTAGGAAAACATATCTTAATGAGTCATGCTTTTCATAAGAAAATAATTGAAGATGTAGTATTGTACAATTTTTAAATTTTAATATAATATACAGAGCACAAAACTTAAAAAAGCCCAGTTAAAATCCAGCAAGAGCATGTCCCATATCTCTGACTGCATAGTCTCCTGTTGTTTACCCCAGAGGTCTAAAGAGGTATGTGGGGGTAGGGGGTAAACATACTCAACAAGCTTCTCCATGTTTAGATCTAAAATGAAATATTCTAAATGTGAAGTACATAAAGCCATACATGCATTTAGACAAATTAGCAGGAATTACTGTAAAGAAAATGCTAATGTTTCATATTTGGTATGTAATGCTGAGATCAGTAGGTCTTTTCCTATATGGAAGATAATTTGGCTGATCAGCATTCTTAGTTTAGTGTATAGTAAGTGAAGGGGAGTAGACACGAGAGGTGGGAGGTAAACATTTCAGATATGCATGCCTGAATTTAATATTCATCATTAATAGTCATTTGTATTTATGTAGTTAAATGTGAGGGAGGAGCTATCATTTTAATGCCAATAAGGGTTGTGAGTCACTGTGCTTTTTTGCCCTGCTGGAGTTGCAGACTTCCCACACTACTGAATGGCATTTTACTAAAACCATGTAATTTTGGGTCCTCACCCAGCTTTATACATGCCTGCTGATGCTGGCAATGCAAAATCCCGTTTTTAAGGTATTATATTTTGGTTTTCACATTTACTGAAGTTCATACTGATGCTTTTTACATTATATGCTACAATATAGATATAAATATTTTGAAACAATCTCTAGACAAAGCTTCTAGTTCTATTTTACATATGTCTCCAAGTGGGTTTTCCAGATGTGTAATGATATACTGCACAAACCCCACCCTTTGCCAGAGAGAGGGAAGACCAGAGCGGGGGAGAAAAAGAGAATGGGGGGAGAGAGAGAGAGAGAGAGAAAGAGAGAGCTTCCAGACAGCTGGCCTAGCTTAAACCATTCCACATGTGTTTTGCTCCATGGAAAAGATTTCTAAGCCTCACAGAGGGAGTGTTTAACCATTTATCTACCGCCATTCCCCAGGTTTTACCTCTGCCTGGGCTTCAGACTGTGAAACTTTTAACGCAAAATTATAATTATAGTTTCAATCGTCTGAGTCAACTAAAGATTAACTAAATACCTCAGCTAGCTGATAAGAGCTGTTTATAAAGAGGTGGATCTGGACTGTTGCAGCATTCAGCAGACTCCTTTATCCAGACTGACTTGATCACAGTGAACTGATACAGTATTACAAACTATAGTCCAGACAATTGACTATAGTTTGGGTTTATGGCTTGAATCGAGGGAACAATCGTGGTAGCATGGTAGTGCTGAAGTTGAGCCATAAACATTTGGTTAATGGTCTGGTTTCTAAACTATTACAGTGGGTATGATGTTGTGAAGGGGTGGCATGTTTTTGCTAAGTTACAGTTGGAGTGACTATAAATTGTATAAGTCTACAGTCAAGCTGCAGGTAAAAGTGGCCCCCAGTTTTGACAGTCCTTCTTCACATGACACAAATTTGTTCTTGGTAGTGTGAAGGGTAAAAAATGTATTCCGTTTAAAATGACCATTCTTATTCTGATCTTCATATGTGGTAGTGAAATCCGATACGTATCTGATGTGGCAATATGGCTTCAGTCTGAACAGACAGATTGTAATTCAAGCCTTGTAGCACATCCTAGAGCTTTTCTTCCTGGGCTAGATTGATGTAGTCAGAGAAAAGAACATAACGAATAACTCTGCACTCATGGACATTTAAACAAACTAAAGTCTTAGCAATGCCAAATAGGTTAACCACCATGCAGTAGCCTGCTACCAATACCAGATTGTTCAATCCAGCCCCTACTCATGTTTTTTTAGCAATATGGTCGATCTCAAATGAGTATCCTGCTTCACAAATCTGTATTGGTTATTCTAAAGTTATATAGTTAATTCTAAAGTTTTTTATAAATTTGGTATCTGTAAAGCCATCCACATCAACGTCCTACCACTCCAGGCTTTCTCGCACCCAGACAACTCATTCCAAAGAAGTAGCCAAAACTACACCACATTAAACCATTAAAGGACAGGGGAGTTACAGACCAGGGGTGCCTTGTCACAAGAATTGCAGCCACAGAAAATTACAGTCTGCAGACATTGTATTTTTCTTATAATAATTCAACATTGTGTATTAAATATTGTGTATTACTTATACAGTCTAATAAAGCATGCAACATGTGCAAGCATGTTTGAGTCTGTGCTGTTACTAACATAATTTTCTCCAGTTTTGTCACAAGAGTACACAGTGTGTACACTATTTAGACCTTTCAGAGACTGATACTATCATGATCAGTATTGTTTGTTCTGAGCTCTGGTGTGCAGTGTTCATTTCCACGGTTAACCATTCTTAATTCACATTTCCAGCATTTAGCAGACACCCTTATCCAGAGCAACTAACAATAGCAAGTGTGGATGAAGGGCCTTGCTAAAGGACCCCACAGTGGTAGATTTGAACCCAGGACCTTCTGGTCCATTGTCCAGTACCTTCATTGCCTAGCCACCACATTCATTCATTCACTTCACTTTCACTTAATCCTGGACAGGGTTGCGGAAGAGCCTAGCTGGCAGCATAGGGTGCAAGGGAGGAACAACCCTAGACAGGGTTCCAATCCATTGTAAGGCACATACACTCAAACACACCCTCACACACTAGGGGCACTTTAGAGACATGCATGTCTTTTGATTGTGGGAGAAAACTGGAGTACCAAGAGTAAACCCACGTGGACATGGAGAGGACATGCAGACTCCACACAGAAAGGAACCAGACTGGATCTTCTCGCTGTGAAGTGATGGTTCTACCCACTGAGCCACCATGCAACCATTAGTTTCTTATCTTTTTTCTTTACCTTTTTTCATTTTTCTGTCTTTCTTTTTTAATTAAATTAATTCATATCCAGTGTTGCTGTAAAATAAAATTGACTTCATTTACTCAGTGGCCATAGGAACAAGGAAATGCTAGTGTCTTTCCATTGTACTACTAATATACCTTTAAAAAAAGCCCTCTCTGTAAAGCAAACGGTGAAAGTTGTCTGTCTGCAGAAAGGACAGTCACTGGATCTACAGTAACGCTGGACAGAATTTTGTCTCTCTTTGAACTTAAATCTAAACTTCATACCCTGTGGTCAGAAATAATCCTTTTGCTCAGTTGCTATTACAATGTATTATATGTTAGGTCTTTGCTCTAAACCACAGGCAGAGGTATCTACCAATTTGACTTACTCTGTACTTCAATGACATTGTGTGAGGATATTTTTATACCTTTTATTATGCGTTTGCTGACCAAGACACAAGTCATGTGGACACTGGAAAAAGCTAGCTATGTGGCAGAGCTTAGGGTGCCTCCCAGCTCAGATTTTTTTTCTGTTTTGTGGAAGAAATACATCCTCTTCAAAGCACAGATAAATGCAAAAGAGACTCTAATACACAAAAGTAAAGGAGACTTTAACTGGCCCATCCTCTGTCATACCATGGATGTAGACCTGATATAGAGTGTAAACTTTGGGTTTACAGAAAGCTGAGTTTTTAAAAGACCCATTTCCTCCCCCACTCCCCAGGACAAAGCTCCACCTTCACATTTGTTATTACTCTGAAACAGTGGAAATAAAATGGCTATCCGAGTCTCTCACAGACTTCAAACTAAACTGGGGATTGTTTAAAATCCATGAAGACAATCACTCCATAAAATATTGTAGTTAGTTTTTTGTTGATAAGTTCCTTTGTTTCAAACAGAGTCAGGGGGGAATGTCAGAGGTCATCAAATTCAGGCCTGTTACCTCAAGTACCAAATTCTTTTCATCAGCTACTAAATACCTTTTGAATGTCTTGCAGGAATTTTGGTAATATGACAAAATTAAATTTCTACACATAAATTAAGAATGTTCACAGGTTGAAATATGCAACGCAGTTCTGTGTTCAGTCCGTGTGCACTACATATAGATTTAGTTTAACGTTTCTTTTGGACTCTCATTTTTGTATGGTAAGTTCATTACCACAGAGTCCCGAAAAAGGAAAAAAAGGATATCTGGCCAAGGAATAGTCTGTAATTTAAAAACCTCAGTCTGCTCTCTCTCTCTCTCTCTCTCTCTCTCTCCCTCTCAGTAGCTTTTGCTGTCTTTGTCTCAAGAAAGAGAGAAAAAGTGTGTGTGTGTGTGTGTGTGTGTGTGTGTGTGTGTGTGTGTGTGATTACATGTGTGTGTCCTCACCTCAGTCAGTGAAATGAGTATGTTATGGAGAGCTCCTCCTCTCTAATGATCCTGTGCTGCTGTCTTTCAGACAATATAACTTAAATGTCACCGTAGCACCAGCAGCCTGCACATTCTTCCTGAGGCTGTATTTCCCTTATCCACTAGCACACAGTAGCTACAGTGTCTTCGTGGTATGAGTTGTATAAGATTCCAACATTTCAATAGTATACTTCAGTTACATTCATTTTCTGCTTTAAAATCCCATAGTGCAAACACTCCATTAAGTGAATGAGCAGTATAAATATTATTTCCTTCCTGTATTCTCTATCATAACCCCTGCTGTCCTGTCATGCTTCATTGCTTTACACATACAATCTGATTAAACTTATTCTAGAACTTACAAACATTTACCCTCTACCTTTACAAAAACACATGTAAACCCTGGATCGTGGCTGAAGAGTCCTGCTTCTGTAGTAGCAGTCAAAGAAGGAAAGTCAAGTTGACTCTATGTGGTTTGCTAAAGAAGCCTTGATTGGTAGTGTCTCTGCAACTAAGTGCAGAGAATGACATGTGCCAATATAATTTGCCTTATATGATTTCTGCTATATGTGACTTAAGTAAGGTCCCTGCACTATCAGCCTCTGTGGTGATCCACCCTTACATTTTGCAACTAAAAGTAGGCTTGTAAGGAGATCACCATGCTTGATACACCAAGATTTGGCTTTTCACTCTCAGATACCAACCTCCGCTACTATTTATTACAGGCTTAATATTAAAATACCACTATCCAGTCTAATCCAAATAAGGATGGGTTCCCCTTTTCCTTTTTCTTTTCTCCTCTGTATATGACATTAGAGACACATCATTCTGTAACGTCAGAATGAGAGTAACCCATTATTTTATGCTTCTCTTGATCATAGTCAGGTTCGCTGTTGCAATGCGGGGCTTTGAACACATCTGTGCCCTTCAAGAACCTCACTCAATTGTTTTTAAAAGGATTTTTTATTTATTACATTCAAGCAATGAAATCACGACTAGGCTATGTAATTTCAGTGTACTTTAGCTCACTGTCTGGCCAATATGTAGATAAATATAGAAGGGCCAATCAAAAAGTACATTGACATCAAAGAAGATATTTCCTCATAAGAAACAAATGGAGACTCACACTATCCAAATACTTACTCTCCAAAATATATTCAAGAAAGAAATAAATTCAGATAGCAGGGCATGACTGTACCTGCTTTGATGGAGTGAGGTTTTTGAATCAAGGATTTATAACTGTAGTACTCAGACTGTGCCTTTACAGCAACATGTTACTCATTGATTTTAAACTGTGGCTCTTCAAATTAGATTAGTTATTTGTTTATTTAACAATTTAATTGAAGTTAATGCATGTCTTCTTGCTAACTGTGCATACTGCAACAGAAATATATAGGAAGACTTTGTATGTTTCCTTGTGGAGCATATACTCTGTGTCTGTGTGGGTTTCCTCCAGGCACTCATGGTTCCTCTCACGTTCCAAAGATGTATTAGGTAAGTTGGCATTGCTCAAGTGTCCCAGTGTGAGTGAGTGTGTGCATGTACTGTATGTGCCCTGTGATGAACTGGCACCATGAGGCAGGTTCGTTTCAGCCTTGTGCCCTGTGCTGCTGGTTACACCCAAGCCCCCCCCCCTCCCATGACCCTGAATTGATTTAAGTGGGTTTGCAAAGTGAATGGATGCATGAGAATTTTTTTTTCATTGATTTCTTTTCTAGTTTTGTCTTGTCCATAAAATGGTCTAGAAAAAATCTCTGTAAAGTTGCTTTGTGACAACATCAAAAAAATTTAGCAAAGAAGGAATGCTCAAGGTCAACTGGGTAAATGAATGTAGTTAACACTTATTAAGGCACTCAATAGCAGTTCCTAAACAACTTGTAAAGAGCTTGATAATTAGCTCATGTGCTGGACACATTTTGTATTCATGTGTGTCAGCTCTTCAGTACAGTGAGTTGATACCATTCGATTTAAAGTGTCATTAAGGTCCAGGTATGCTTTTCCCTTGCAAATAAAATACTGCAGTGTTCACAGCACAAATACACATTAAAAGCATGTTAACATGTTTATTATAATTTCAAGTTTCTGGAATGCACTTTCTGACATTTGTGTTAGCTTTTATACATTTAATCCCATAGCCAAATTTCCTTTATAACGTCTATAATTTGTTTGAATATTGTCTCATAATTTGTCTTTGAGTAGTGGCACTGGTGTGTGAATACATCAGAAGTTTGTCGTAAACCTAGCACATTTGTGAGACTCCAGCACTGATCCTGTAGACTCTGACTGGCAGGTGAAGTGTACATAAACCCTGACATGAACTGCATGTCCTTCTGCCTGAGGGTGTAGAGAAATCTGAGACGCTGAACTAGAGGCCAGCAGCATGAGAATATTCCCCACCCACCAGCGTCAAGCACATCTGGAATGCAGCAACATGTATCTGGACAGGCATGCAAAGCCTGGAGTGCACAGAGAAAGAGGCATGAAGAAAGCAAGTCTGATAGATGCTAATACTTGGTTGAATAAGGAAAATTAATAAAATATAGAGATCTGTGAGGTGGGAGTGATTGGGCAGGTTTATACAGTACTGTGCAAAAGTATTAGGCCACCATTGGATTGAATACCACTGTTTTAGCATTAGTATAATGGGCATATATAATTGTTTCAGCCTCTTTATTAGAATACAACGCGTAAAATATAGGAAATTTGTATGCAATATTAGAAAACCGAAAACACATTTTTTAGTATTTAGTGTGACCTCCCCTTACACTTAAATAGCAGCAACTGACAGCTTCATGGGGATGCCAAGTTGACCCTTCTACCGTCTGAAGAAGCTTGATCATGAATGGGCTTTTTGCAAGGGTAACAGCCAAGAAATTGAATCAGAAAGGCAACCGGGTGAAAAGGCTAAGATAAGCTAAAGCTCACAAAGATTGGAATGAAGATCAGTGGAAAAGAGTGTTATGGAGTGACGAATCCAGGTTTGACTTTTTTGGGTCCAATCGCCAACAAAATGTTATAAATGATCATTATACTATTGCTAAAACAACAAATCTCATGGTGGCTTAAGACTTTTGCACAGTACTGTATAGTCCATATGTTATACGAATAGTACGTAATATGTATAGTACCAAATAGTCCCACAAGTATAGAAAGATCCTTGTGAGAGCATTACAACTTTCTTTGAAAAACCAAAAGAGCTAAAAGGTGTTGGCTTTAGGGTACTGAGGTTAAGGTTAGCATTATGCGTAAGTGAAGGTGTAGCAACTCACAAAAATGCATCCATGTGCATGGCTGATCAAGCTGATCAAATTTTATATTTTGTTCAAAATGAGTTTGAATCCTTATGTTTGTGGATCAATTTTGACCCATGTTTAAGTACATTAACAAGCACTGACAAAAACACTAATAATCATCCAGTAAATTATTTTACATGCTGAGTAACTAATTATTTACCCATAACCATATATACCCTCACTGGACACTTTATTGGGTATACCGTGCTAGTACTGAGATGGACCCCTTTTCTGCCTTCAGAACTGCCTTAATTCTTCATTTTATAGATTCAACAACATTCTAGTGAATGTGGAGGCCATTTGTGTACAGTGAACTCATTGTCATGTTCAAGAAACCAGCTTGAGATGATTTGTGCTTTGTGGCTTGACAGGTAGAATATGCTACACTGTGGTCATAAAGGGATGGATATGGTCAACAACAATATTCAGGTAGGCTGTGGCATTTAAACATGCTCAGTTGGTATTAAGGGACCCAAAGTGTGAGAAGGAAATATCCCCCACACCATTACACCACCAGCAGCCTGAATCTTTGATACAAGGCAGGGTGGATTCATGCTTTCATATTTACACCAAATTCTGATCCTACCATCCGACTCATCAGACCAGGCAACATTTTTCCAATCTTCCATTTTCCATTTCTGGTAATCATTTGCGAATTGTAGCCTCAGTTGTCTGTTCTTAGCTGACAGGAGTGGAACCCGGTGTGGTCTTCTGATGCTGTACAACCATGCCATGTTCAAAGTCACTTAAATCACCTTTTCTTCCCATTCTGATGCTCCGTTTGAACTTCAGCAGGTGGTCTTGACCATGTCTGCTGGAGTTTTTTTGCACCTCAATGTCAATGCTGGACTGAAAACAGTCCTCCAACCAAAAATGTCCAGACACCAGAATCCTGCAGGCAGTATCCTGTGAGCACTGGTGAAGGGCAGATGAGCTGCTATCCCTGACTTTACAAAGTGGAGCAATATGGTAGCTGTGTCGAGTAGAGTGCAGAGTGAGTGAACACAATGTTTAAAATCTCCAGTAAGATCTCTGTGTCTGGTGCACTCATACCAGAACAACACACACTAACACACCACCACCACATCAGTGTTGTGCTGAGAATGATCCACCACCCAAATAGTACCTGATCTGTGGTGGTCCTGTGGGGATCCTGACCATTAGAGTGCAGAGTAAAAGGGACAAATAAATTATGTAGAGAAACAGATGGACTACAGTCTGTAACTGCTGAATAACAAAGTGCTATGGTAAGTGAAACTGCTAAAATGGACAATGAGTGAAGGTGAGTGTATTTGTGTGTATGTTTGTGCAATGATATTTCAGAAATAAAGCTATACCTCTTTGTGCGTGTGTGTGTGTGTGTGTGTGTGTGTGTGTGTGTGTGTGTGTGTGTGTGTGTGTGTGTGTGTGTGTGTGTGTGTGTGAGAGAGAGAGAGAGAGAGAGAGAGGGAGAGAGAGAGAGAGAGAGAGAGAGAGAGAGAGAGAGATAGAGAATGTGGAGTGGTGACTGTGGGATCATATTTGCTGCATGCCACTGTACAATTGAATTGATACGATTTCTTGGCTTAAAGCATTATTTTAATATTATTACACAATATTATATAGCAATATTAATTGCCATTATTTGTGTTTTATTGCAATTTGTGATGGTTTGACAACATTTAATATGTATTTTCATTTAAAATTTCACAAACGGTTCACATTTGACCCGAACACAACAGGGTTAAGACTCTGGTGGAGTCCTTATGTGACAGGATCATCTCTGTTATTAAGGTGAGGGGAAGCATAACCAAGTATTAGGGAAGAAATAACACAGTCTGCATTTTTTGTCTAGTAAGCTTATATCCAGTTTTGGATTATGCCTATTTAGAGGCAGGAGCCTACCTAGTTCTGTAGTTGTGATATTGAAAATATAGGATATACTGGGTAAACTGAGAAGGACTGTGCTACAGAGCTTTTATCATCCTAAATGTGACAAGAGGTTTATATTAAATTACATACAAATTCCTAACAAGAAGCACAAGTTACTCAGGAGATTAAACAGCAGCTGAATTTCATTAGACTTGTAGATGAGTCATAGATAAAGCAAAACTATACCATGCGTTCCTGTCACATAAGTTACATGAGTTTGAGTTCAGCATTGGTATTTCAACTACCTCCCTTGTTTGAATGGCCCTGATCCCCTAAATTGGTGTTTTGCCACACCTTTGTTTAGGAATCATAGCCTTAACTGGTATTTTGATTTCTGAGTTACTTAAAATGGCATTTTAATTTTGTTGTGGTTAATATACCTCCTGAAGCCTGAAATAAGATGTTTATATTATGTGCTTATTCACATTTAATACTTGTTCAACATTTTATACTGTGCTATTAAACATCTCTTATCATCTGCATTCATGAGAGCTCGTGAGCTGCATTCATACCCAAACTCCTGAGATAATAAATAAATTTACACAATGAAAACACATAACACTGGTTCATTTTCGATGCCAGCATGGTACCTGTGCAGCTCTCAGAGTATCTCTGGTTTCAGTGTAGAACGGGCTACATCTTTGAAAAACATTTCCTCTTACATACTCCTCCTCTTTAATGCTCTCTCTACTTAAACTTCAGGCAAATGGTCTGGATATTCCAGCAGTGACTAATATTTTTGGCACAGCATCGAAACACACTGTGGAAAAAGAAAACGACGCCATTTTGAGGATGCTTACTTCTCAAAGAGACCAGTTCTCAAACCTACAAATTTGGTATATATACTAAGAAAAAGAATATATGTACAGAGACGCTGAGATTTGAATGTAGAGAGAATAAAGTGCATGACTTTATTGTCTAAAGACAAGTCAAATAAAGCCGACAATATTTTCATTCATAAGTGTAACGACCAAATACTGCACAGATGACACAAAGTCCTATGATCTTATTTTAAACACTGTCTAAGAAGGGTTGTTGTGTGCATGTGTGTTTTGCGAGTTCTCATGCTCATGCTGGGTAACGAAGATGGTTAAACCTCCCACCCAATTAACCCATTAAACAGCTGGAGGCCTATTACAGCCCTCTGCAGTTCATTAACGTGGGTAAATTTTAGACATAGCTGTATATCACTTCAATGGTTGACCAAACCTGTTTATCTCCAAAACATTAAACTATATATATTTGAGATGTATAACATATATTTCTTTAATATGTGATACTGTATTTAATATTTTATTTAAGGCAGTTTAATAGGCAGTAGAAATTTCACAGTCAATCTGCTGGTTGTAAGCATCTCCAGTTACCCCTTTTACAGAGGGGAAGCTCAGCTCTGGACATGTCTAGTCCTGTGGTCTGCTGAGCTGTGAGACTGAGAGCGGAAACTGGATCACCTGCCTTTTGTCTTTAAGCCTCTTTAGCTGCATGCCAAATCTTTACTGCTGGCATGTTTAAGAGCATGGGTTCCCAGTCTACTGTGGTCCAGCTCTGAGCACATTCAAGACCAGCAATAGAAGCTTCAGAAAGTTGATCACCTGACACAGGTGTGTCAGAAACTTAAAATTATGGAGAATAAGTCAATCTGCAGTGTAGTGTTTCATTTTACCTGTTGTGGAAAGTTCTTTTCTGCATTAAAGGGACCTTTGAAGCTCAAATGCTCTTTGAATAAAGTCATTTTCATCTTACTTGTGATCCTACTCATTCTGACAGACTTCCTTCAAAAACCCTCTGTTGTCAGTCCCACATTGTCCTGAAGAATTATTTAGGATGCTATAATTAAACTATTTTAAACTATATTTTAAAGTGTCCTGCTGATAGTAGGCTACGAAAGTATTGCATGGTATGTTTTATTTTTGTCAGGTTGTGAAATTGCAAAAGATTGCTGCAATAGGCTTTAAAAATGGTTGTTCAAGGATTCTTTGGGTATGTTCACCTAATGTAATTATGTCAGAGTTTAAAGCGGTTTGTATTCTGTTTTTCATCCTACTACTATCCTTCCGAAAGGTTTCCTTCAAGAGCCCTCTGTTGTTGAGTCCTACACTTTTTTTAAAGAATTGTTTAAATTGCTAGATTGAATTATGTTTCTTAGTGCAAACGCATCCAGGACGCTATTGGAATATAGGACACCCTCTCCGCGACCCCGAACGCCTGTCTTCGGTCTCGGTTTGTGGTCCTGCTCTCCATCAGCTCCGTTCGCCACTGAGATCCTGCAGCAGAGCGCTGCGTAAAAGCGCATGGATCCTAACTGAGATGCCTGTCCTGTCTGCACCAGCAGCAATTCGAGCCCGTTCAAAAGGGCCATCTCAGATATGACTAGGCAACCAATACGAAGCATGAAGAGAAAAAAATGCAGGGCTTTCAGAGCTCGCCCGTGTCCACGTCCTCAAAAGAATGGATCTAATTAAAACGTTGCACACATCACGAGCAGACACTTGCCAAACTTTGTGGGGAGAAGGCAGGGCGATGGGACGATGCGCGTCACGTGACCAGCAGCCTGCTCCTGACTCCTCTAGAGTTTTCCCCATCCCATTGGTGCAGCGGGCGTTGTTTGACGCGCAATCATAGGAACCTCCTCTGCCGTATAAATAGGGCTGATTGGACTTTGTTATTCCAGCATCACGGCAGCAGGTTTCCCGCTAAGTTTGGAGTTTAACTGCGTCACCACGGCTGTATGCCTGCTTGAGAGAGTCGTGAAAAACCAGGCACAAGGAGTCTGCATGTCGGACTAGACATGCTCAGCTTTGTGGATACCCGGATTCTGTTGCTGCTTGCAGTGACATTGTACCTAGCATCATGTCAATGTAAGTTTCATATGTGCTTCTTCTTTTTTTTTCTTCCCAAGGAACCTTGAGCCTCCTTTATTTCTGTGCTGTCTTGAGGATTTGTTGGGCTTGATTTTAGCCACTGTACTTGGAGTAGACCTGAAGGACAGTAAAAATCCTTTGGATTTTTTTGGGCGTTCAAAGGATGCTTCTTGCTTTATCCTTGGATATCTTTGTCTTTTGCGTTTGCAAATGAAGACGAGTGGCTTGAAAGACAGCTAAGTAGATAATAACTTACTCCAATTTAAATTATATTAATATAGGACAGTGCAAATAGTTCATCTTTAGGACTGAAGTTTGGGCGTTGCAAGACTTCTGTAGTTCTGGTTTCAAAGGCCCCCTGCTGGTTGAAAGCTGTAGCACATTTCGGAGCCGTCCAGGCTTTTCAACTGCAAAACAGAATATGGTTTAATTCAAATAAAACAGGAGAACACTGGCAAGCTAATGCTTTTACTAATAAAATTGCAAAACATGGTTTTAGATTAGTTTTTTTAATAACTTAAAATACCTAGTCCAACTGCACGTTGCATTGCTGCTATCAAGCTTAAAGTTGCGACTACATTTGTGAAGAACATGTTACATTTAAAATACTCTTTACGTTGCAACTTTTTAAAACGCACTTTGTTGTAAGAACAGACTTGCGGCTGATAGTTTTAAATTTGCCCCAAGGCGGCACCTATTGGAGAAACAGCGACATGGCAGCTCCACCCTCACACGCACACCTTCTCGCTGTAAGCAGTATGTACGCCACCTCTGGCAGTAAGTAGTACTGCAGTTTGCGGCGTTGTGCCGTGGAACCTCTTAGTCTCTCCCCTTGGGGGAGGCTTCACGACTATCCCCGCCCATATTCCCCAAAGCCCAAACTTACTCGGAGGCCTTATCACATTAACAGCGACAGTGATTTGAACTCTCTTCTATGCTATTTTATTCTGCAAAACGATAGTCATGCAGTTGGTTCTTTATTTTAGATATTTATATCATTTCATTTGTCATTGTGGTCTGTCACTGTGGTGTAACAGTCTCACTTTATTACTATTAACATTATTGTTATTAGTAGGCTATTATTATCTTCATAATCTTAGTAGTCATTATTATTATTATTATTATTTCTTTTTTATTATTTTTTATTATTGCTGTTGTTGTTATGTTATGTTGTTATATTATTATTGTTATGGTGGGGTTGGTAATATTAGACTTTCCAGCATGCATGCTATGATATCCTCATCAAGACTAGAGTGCATAAACAAAGATCTCTCACTCCCAGTGTTGGAATAATGAGGTATTGCTTACTTACCTGTCAAAATATTTAGAAATTTTCAGTGTGATCCAATAATCTTCAATTTTAGAACTTTCTTGAGCAGCATGCATTTAAAACACTCTGCTGATCCTACACTATGAAGACACAATTCCAAACTACCGTCTGATTAATACAGCTTGTTTAGTATGTGATCAGTAACAATAACGTCAATGCATCAGTTCTCAAACTGACAATGAAGTAAATCAAGTGTGAAATAGACCAAGTGAAAGGGACATTGATAAATTCATAAGGTGAATTATGACATATGATCAGTGTTTACAAATTACAGCTTATTAAGTATTCACCACATTTTTATGAATTATATATACGAATGAAGATGAAGAAGAGATGGTTTTAGCATTATGAAGCTGATTTTGTCTAACGTATATCTCTCTCTCCCTCTCCCTCTCCCTCTCCCACTCTGTGTTTCCTCTCCTACCATATTTCATCCCAGCGGTCAGTACACATGCATGGAATTACTTCTTTAGCATTGCAATAAAGATTCTTACCTTATGTCTTTCCATATTAAATGATATTCCACAAGCAGATCCTTGCCAATCTCCAATATACTGTAGCATTTCATTTTATTAAGACATTGCTACAGTGCTTGATTTTTTTTACTCCTTCTTGTCACAAGATGAAAAGCAATGTTTGATTGGCCAAGGATAATGTCAGTGAAGTCAGAATACACCCACTTTTGCTGGGCACAGCGAAACCTTTTCAGATGGCTGTCTGAAGGGGGGGGAGCTTTAAACAGAATCAACATAGTCCAGAAATTCCTTACACAAGCACTGTTACACAGCACCAAAGCATTGTTGATATGTTAATCTAATCAGCAGTTTTATATGAGATTGAACTGGATGCTAACTGGAATATCACAAAAAGTAATTTACTGCCAATATGTGTTTAAAGTAGTAGATTTGTTGCTGCTTATTACAGAAACATGTAATAACAATGTTCAGTTAGAATGGCACCGGTGCAATAGTTTTCTAATCATGGTTTAATCCAGTGCTGTATTACTCTAACCCACAACAGAGCTTCTTGTTAATGTGCATGAACAATTTTAGACCTTAGTCTCCACTAACATGTTAGTGTTACATTAACTTATTGCTTGATATACCCCTACATGTGAGGCCTGAAACCTTGGAAAGATGAAATAAACAAATCTGTCATTTATTTATTTCATGTTCCATCTAAGCTTATGCAAAGGTGAGCACTAGTTTTAATGGTCATGTTGTTGAGTGAAGTAAAGCATGTTTGAACTACAGTTCATAGTTTCCATACTAATGTGTCACTCACCTGCTGAAAGGAGCGTATCCGTCAATTACCTTGTGTCTTTCACACAAGTCAGTTACAATTACTATTACAATCTGTTTGCTATAGTTAGTGCAAGCCAATTGACATAAGCGTCTGCTACTGGTACAAACATTGTGCACACTAACAAATCCATGTGTTCCACTTGGTGATTATATTTGTTTTATCTAAACAGGGCCCAAAGGGAGATAAAGGCCCTAGAGGTGACAGGGTAAGTCAGAAACTACGATTCCTTAGATGGCTGACAGTTTTTATTATTAACAAGGGTCAATGGGAAAAAAATGCTGACCCCATGACCCTACAGAAACCAAACTCTGTAATGTGGACTACTATCTACTATCATTATGTTTGGCATTCTAATAATTCTTATTAAATACATGTAGATCTTTAGATTCAGATATGCAGGAATAAAATATTACAAGAATATGTCAAGAGGAATGATCAGGTATTAAGTAAAATAAACATGTGACTGAATTATTATGCTGGAATGGTGATATTTTCAGGCAGTACTTGTCTTAGGATTTTAACGGTATTGCATTAATTGAAACCCTTCTTTATTACTGCAACAAGAGAAGCTTTTCTTTTAAACAACAATACTATGTTGTAAGTTTGTTAACTTGATGCTGTTGAATCTGTTCTTAGCTTACTGTAATTACTGTCAATATTTTTTACAGGGTTTTAAAGGACCAGATGGAAAACCCGGCAAACCTGGAATTCCTGGGCCTGCTGGCCCCCCTGGCCCCCCTGGTCTTTCTGGAGTAAGTTTAAAATTTTATATTTAATATTTTCATATTTTGCTCCTTAATTAAAGGAGGTTTGGGCTGTTTTGATTGTTAGCCTAATGTTTTAGACCAATTATCTTTACAAAGCAAACATAATCCCTCTTTAACCTGGTGACCTAATGACCTTTTGAACTTAAATGACCTCCGATGTATATGCAGTCACATAGCACATGTAATGAGTGCAGAATAAATGTATATATGGCTACCTGATTATGCTGTTTCATATAATACATATGCATTGGAATTATACTGGTTCATATGACAGGTACTAATGCAGTAAGAGGTGATTAGTGTAATGTTAACCATTACGGAACAAGAAAGCAGTTCCTGCATGCATTTATGTTTGACTGTGCCTATATTTATAGTTTTTTATATTTGACTGTCTAAAAGGGGAATTTTCTTTGATTTTGAACAGAATTTTGCTGCTCAGTATGATGGCTCTAAAGGACCTGACCCCGGCCCTGGACCTATGGTGAGTGCCTGCAAATAAACCATCATGATTAACCTCAGGTAGTGATCAGTGGCTGATCAGGATTAAGGTAATGGACTACTGACCTGATGGGTTCAGTTCTTCAAAGCGTTCACTGTTGGTCTCTTAACCCTCATTTGTTCAGTTAGGGTAAACGTCTGTACAAAATGAATAAATGTTAATGTAAATGTTTTTGCACACAAACTACACATGAATTATTAAAGAAGTTGTAGTGTGAGGACTCATTTGTATTTTTCTATTTAGGGTCTGATGGGACCCAGAGGCCCTCCTGGACCACCTGGACCTCCTGTAAGTGCCATCTTTGTGATTTGTGTCTTTTCAGTTAAAGGTGCATATTCAGGCTTAACATTCTAACTAATTCTGACTTGAAACATAGGGATCCCAAGGACTCCATGGACATGCTGGCGAGCCCGGAGAGCCTGGACAGGCTGTAAGAGAACTGGCTTACATGCATCACAGTAACACCCATTCACTGGAATCACAGCAGCTCTAATTCCTTTTCTCTTTTACCTTCAATTAGGGCCCAGTTGGAGCTCGTGGACCCCCTGGACCTCCTGGCAAGCCTGGTGAAGATGTGCGCAAAATAGTGTTATTTGATAATGAAATTTGTCTAATGTTTGTGTATCTGTATATGTGTCTGATTATATATTTTATGCAGGGTAACAATGGCAGACCTGGAAAGCCCGGAGACAGAGGAACTGTTGGACCCCAGGTGCGGCCAATTTGAAACATTACACATTAATTTTGAATTGTTAAGTATATTTAATAAAGATTAATTTAAAGCCATGTTGCCAGAAAAAATGGCTGAATTCACAATTCTCGTGGTTTACCTGCTAATGTCCTGTTCTTTCTCCTCTATAGGGTGCACGTGGTTTCCCAGGAACTCCTGGACTTCCAGGCATGAAAGGGCACAGAGTGAGTATAGATGATGTTATATATTTTTTACTTTATACTTTCTGTATGTGTTCACTGCAGGAAGCCAGACGATCTGCTTAGAACTTATTTGAATACATATTTTGTGTATTTGGATTTTACATATAGGGTTGAAGTCAAATCTAAATAATCTGTCAAGGTTTAAGAAGCTGTAGAAAGTAGGCAGAAATTATGAGATATGTGGTCCTATTAAAAGTGTTTACCTTTTTCTGTTATCATAGGGCTACAATGGCCTTGATGGACGCAAAGGAGAGCCTGGTTCAATGGGAGCTAAGGTAATCTACAATATCTTCACCATCAGAACTGAAAGGTCAAAACCATGACAAAATAGACTCCTGTGCTATTCGTACAATTAACCATAAAAATATGTTTTAAAAATAGTGTATTCATACCTTCAAAATTAATGATTCCTAACACATTACTTCTCATATAACCTCAATGTTAAGACAGTTTGTTCCAATTTTTTTTGTTTACTTCTTAGGGTGAGACTGGTGCTACAGGAGCTAATGGAACCCCTGGACAAAGAGTAGGTCACCACTTATCCAGATTTGGATTATACATATCACACATTAATTTCTTTTTGGAGCATTGTATCTTATGAAAAACCTTTAATTGACAGAACTGTACTTCAGAAAATACTGGAGTCTTAACTGTTGTACTACTACGTGTGTGCTTGTACAGGGTGCTCGTGGGCTGCCTGGTGAGAGAGGCCGTGCTGGTCCTTCTGGTCCAGCAGGTGCCCGTGGTGCTGATGGTAACACTGGTGCTGCTGGCCCTGCTGTAAGTATTTCTCCTTCTGCTTCCTTGTCTTCAGGACGGAGCCTTTGGATCCCGATCTAATATGGTTTCCTCTGTAATCCTCATTCACAGGGTCCTGTTGGAGCTGCAGGCCCACCAGGTTTCCCAGGTGCCCCTGGTCCTAAAGTAAGTGTATTTAGTTTCTGTCAAGTAGAAAAAGGAAAGCATATGAATTTAGATCAGCTATATGTGCCTTACATGTCTGAAATATACCAGTAGTAATCAATAATTTGATGTATAATCCAAAAACACACTGTTCAGGAGGCAACATGTTTTGAAGTGAAATACTTCCCAGATACATTATAATAAATTCAGCTGTATCTCACAGGGAGAGGTTGGACCTGGTGGCCCCAGTGGCCCAGCTGGACCTCAGGGACAGAGAGGAGAGCCTGGACCCAATGGTGTTGTTGGCCCAGTTGGTCCTCCTGTAAGTATGTTTATTAGTTGACAATTAAAGTAGACTGTTGTCAAATTATCGTAGTTTTGCATTGACAGTTTCTTTCTTCTTCATTAGGGTAACCCTGGTGCCAATGGTATCAATGGAGCTAAGGGAGCTGCTGTAAGTAATCAAGCGAAATTTCATTTTACTCAGACACTCCATCAATAGTCATATGACTAAAGTCTGATTACTGACAGATCCCTATGAATTTCACTGCAATGTTTTTTTTGTATAGTACATTAATACCATACTCTTAGTTTATTTATAATATTAAAGATCATTAAATATATTTTATTTACAAAAACATAAGCTACCCAGACAAACATTAGTTGCCTTTGTGATTGTTCTGCAAAGGTAAGGATTCCACCAATGCCCTGTCAATCTTTAGCCCACTTAATCATAATTGAGTGAGTAAAGGGACATTTTAGATGCATGTTGAATTTCACTTTCTGTTCCAATTAACCCCAAAAGATTATGTGATTTATGGGATTAGTCATAACTTCAGCATATTTCTTTTGATGGGTGTCATTTTGCTGTATTAAATGCAACACCTTTTTTGTCACTTTGTGATGTTGTTCCCCTGCCCCATTTTACAGTATCTGTGGATACTGCTCAAACCTTGTTCTTCCTACATCTCAGGGTGTTATCAGTAGCTTTTTTTTTTTAATGTCGCATTTGGTCAGGTTTAAAACCTATCATTGCTGAATAATGCAGTGCTGCCACTGGTGGATATGGCTATTTTTTTATTTGGGAAACAAATAATAAATTGAATTCCTGTAGGCTATAGAATATATTAGAAAAAAAAAACTTGAAAACATTTAAATTTGAAAACATTGTCAACCAATCATAACAATTTACTGAAAGTTGCCCCAAAACATAATGTCAAAAATATAATATGTTACCCCAATAGTAAAAATATTAGATATGGCACTTGCTGGTAATTTAATATTCAACTGCTACATAATGAACGTAACATAAAAGTGTGGCTTTTCATGTTCACAAAGCTCACTAGGGTTATTTTCTTATTTATTATGCATACTTAATGTAATTTGCTTAACACCTCTTGCAGGGAACCCCTGGAGTTGCTGGTACACCTGGCTTCCCCGGCCCGAGAGGAGGCCCTGGCCCACAAGGAGCTGCTGGACCTTCAGGCCCCAGAGGTCTTTCTGTGAGTTTCAGACCTGTTTTGACTAGATTTTCTCTCTAGTAAAAATATTTCTATTTTTATTATTAACTTTTTTTGTTTGTTTTGCTCATAGGGTGATCCTGGAGTCTCTGGAGTGAAGGGAGATTCTGGTGTCAAGGGTGAGCCTGTAAGTATAATGAATATTTTATTTCCAAGCACATGTTAAATTACATCTATTTCTTGGTTTGTTTTACATCCCTGACCACTTCATGCTTGTTCTGTACAGGGTAGCCCTGGCCCTCAAGGGCCCACTGGTGCTTCTGGTGATGAGGGCAAGAGAGGCACTGCTGGTGAGCAAGGACCATCTGGCCCTGCTGGCTTGCGTGGAGCCAGAGTAAGTTCTCTTTTTTATTTTTCTTAAAACTGTAAGGTAATTTCAGAGGAAGCTATAGAATTGCAAAAAATTGTCACTGACACAGTATTCTCTAATAGTTATAGCTAATTGTAATACTTTCACTGTCCTCAGTGATTCACTGATCTTTTTTTCATAAAGGGAGCTGCTGGAAGTCGTGGTCTTCCTGGTGTTGGTGGTAGAGGTGGACCAATGGTAAGATTAAAAATACTTGATGAGTACCAGCTTCCATTTAGAGATGTCAGTCAATAAAATTGATGAACATGAGTAAATTCAGGTAAAGCATGTGGTAATACTAACCTCTTATGTTGTAATCCACAGGGCATGCCTGGATCAAGGGGTGCCACTGGTCCCGCTGGTGCACGTGGACCCCCTGGTGATGCTGGCCGTGCTGGTGAGCCTGGTCTGGTTGGAGCCAGAGTAAGTACTTTGCTAGGCCCCGAAAACACAACTTTTGATTATGCCACAGTAGTGGCACAGTGGTTAGTGCTGTCACTGCACAGCTCCAGAGATCCCAGGTTTGATACCTCACCTGGATTCCACCTGTGTGGAGTGTGCATGTTGCCCATGTTCCCCCTCTCAAATTCAAAAAACATGCATTAAATCAGTTGCTCCCTCTAAAGTGTTCCAGTGTGAGTGAATGAGTTTATATGTGTGCATGAGCCTTGCGATTCACTTGCACTCTGCCTGTGGTTGGTTCCAACCTTGCTCACTGTGCTGCCAGTTGGACCCCAACTCTCGCAACACTGAATTTGGTTCATGACATCAAATGAATGAATTTATCTCAAGACTAGGCTACTTTAACTCACTTCTGGAAGAGCTTCCCAAGAATATTAGTAGACACCTGTATGTGATTCATAATGCACCATCACAACTGGTGTTTCTCAGGATTTTACTGTAGACTGACTTCCCAAATATGAAGACATTATTTATACCCTCATACCATATCTATCTATCTATCTATCTATCTATCTAATTGGCAAACATCTCTGGTTAGACAAGATGGCATTCCTCATAGACAGAGCAGCACGAATTAATCTTGATCACCTTTGAACCAATGTACAATATAAGGAACAGCGTGATGTTGCTGTCCTCCATTTGAGTTCAGTTACATTATGGTATTGTATGATACTGTGATAAGCAGCATTTGGAAAAATGCCATGTTTAGCTTCATTTTCAGTGGAAACACATCTTAACCCACACACTGCCAGATCAGTAGCTGTGGTGCAAGAGAACTAATAGCTAATGAGTGAAAATTAGAAACAGTTAAAGTGGGAACATTTTGGATATAGCTTTTAAAAAGAGGAATAAAAAAAAGGTCTATTTTCACATTTTAGTTGCATGTATGCCCCATATGAAATGAAACCAATTCTCGAAAATTAGATTGCAAGCTATCATACATGCACATCCTCAGTGGATATGATGGCAGTTTTATTGCAAAACATGTTAAGTTTGAAAGGAACTTCATAGTAGTTGGTTTTCTGCTCCTAGGGTCTCCCTGGAAGCCCTGGCAACTCTGGACCCCAAGGAAAGGAGGGCCCTGCTGTAAGTGCACTCCAGTGTAAAGACTACTTTGATTACTGTAGGGAACCTCTTAGGACAAAACAAATGTGCTCTAATGGCTGTTGCTGGGTGTTTTTGTCTCTAGGGTCCTTCTGGTCAAGATGGCCGCACTGGACCCCCTGGCCCAACTGGACCCAGAGGCCAGCCTGGTAACATTGGATTCCCTGGCCCTAAGGGACCTTCTGTAAGTAGTAATTTACCCAATATATATAATGTTACATTGTTGATTAGTTTTTTAATTGTGTGATGTAACAACAGGCAGCAATATTTTGTTTCATTTTCTGTTTCAATATTTAGGGTGAGCCCGGAAAACCTGGAGAGAAAGGACCTGCTGGTGCTCCTGGTCTGAGAGTAAGCATTGTTTCATTTGACATTTGCTATATTGGCAACAGTCAATGTTTTTTTGATATAATTGTTCACTTCAAAATTCTCTTGTAATTTAATTTAGGGTCCTCCTGGTCCTGATGGCAACAATGGCCCCTCTGGTCCTATTGGAGCTGTTGTAAGTACACTTTCAGTATCAAGTCAGTAATATGTTATTAAGTTGATTAAACTGGAAAACTAGCATGTTAAGGATGAAGTAATTATACTCTGACTTACAGGGTGGTCCTGGAGAGAGAGGAGAGCAAGGACCTGCTGGTGCTCCTGGTTTCCAGGTCTGTATCTTATTTCTTGATTGATTTGAGACCAGTTCTCAAAACACAAATGAGTGTTGCCTTAGTCCTATGTGAAACATTATAAAACTTATTTGGCTTATTTCTTGAATCTCAGCTAAAACATAGAAAAGGGACTGTCTGTGTCATGGTATAATAGACTTGTTCCCCTATCTTGGATAATTTACTGTGCAGTTTTCTCACATATGAATAAGTGCTGATACATTCAAAATATGAGTAAGACTGGCACCTTTTGTGAGGTTGGTAATTTATAACATAAGCACAGTGAATGGATAACAGAAGCAGCTTCAATCTGAGAAATAAGACAAACGGGTGAAATTTATTCGAGCTGTACTTATTCAGAAATCAGTGTGATTTAGAAATAGAGGAGTTGTCATCTGTTCATGTCAAAAATATTGTCAATATACAAGGAGGTGATGCAGCTGATGAACTGTAAATTCAAGTGCAGCTGAAATCCAAGTGTTTGAATAAGTAGAATTATCAAATTTATGTGAAGTTGACCAATCAGTGTCCTAATTTGTGATGGTACAAATCACTGATCACCTTCTCCTATCCTCACAGGGTCTTCCTGGTCCTGCTGGACCTGTTGGTGAGCCTGGCAAGCCTGGAGACAGAGTGAGTTCCTTTTAAAATGATGATAAATCAATAACTACAGAACTTTCTCACACATACATGAGATTAGTTGATTACTAGAACTCGTATGCATGTGATATATATTTGTCCCAAGCTGCTAAAGCTCGCAGTAATGTAATATTATTTTGAGCATAAAGATATGCCTTACAGCAGTTTAAGATAAAAAGATATTCTAATCTATATGACATGCTCCTGTTTTTTTTTAAGTCAATTATGAATATGTTTCATTTATTTATAGGGTATTCCTGGAGATCAAGGTGTGGCTGGACCTGCTGGTGTGAAGGTATCAGATTTATTTTCTGATTTCACTGCACATACACTCATTGACAAAAAACGCACCCAGAAGGAGTTGTTTTGGAACTAATTAAACTTTCTGTGTGTGAATGTAATGATGGTATATGTAACTGATTACAATATTAGAGCGAAAGTATGTGTGTTTTGGGGAAAACATTCCTGGGAAAGCCTGGCTGTCTGTGGGCAAGCAATAGCCTGCTGAGAAACGCCAGTTGGAAGCCCTGCCATAAGAAACAAGTGGCCACAGGATGTCCTGCACATATCACTGATCTGTTAGTGTCCCTCATATCACTACTAGGGGTGACCCACTGTCGTATGTGAAGGCTCCCCAGATCATCGCACCAGCAAGTGGGGCAGTGTGTTACAAAGGCAGGATTGAAACACTCACCATGAGGCCACCACACTCAAACCTGACCATCGTCAGATCCCAAACAGAACCTGGATTCCTTGCTAAAGATGATATGGTTCCAGTCCATGGCAGTCCAGGCTTATTGTTCATGACACCACTGCAAATGAAGGCAATAGTGGCTGGCTGTCAATGCAGAACATGTAATGAGCACTGTGGCAACAAATTTCCTTATGTTATGCGCCTGGAAATGGTCTGGGCTGAGACAGGTGTGTGTAGTGAAGGTGCCACCTGTACGTGGATGGTGGACCACAAAACTGTGGGAGCTGCTCGTGCTTGTCAGCGAATCAAATGATCCGCTCTACTGGTGGTCTGTCTGGGCTGTCCGGAGACTGTTCACAACACCTCCTGCTCCCAACATCTCCTAACAGAGGACAGAACAGCCTAGATGACAGGCAATTCGTAAAAATTACCATCCTGCTTCTCTGAGCCCCCTCTCAAAATCTGATAACTGGGAGAAATGTCTTTGAGTGCGTTGTAGAGGCATGTCTAACAATCAACAATTTCTCACTAACAGGCTCTGAGAGCCTTTATATAGAGCGATGGGGAAGCACTTTTGTAGCAAGACCCAGTGTCTAATCAGACCACACTTGAAATCATTTACATATCTGCCTGAGACATAATTGCATGGCAAGTTTTGCAGCAATCTGACATTTCTATATGGGTGCACTATTTTTTGTCAATGAGTATATTTATAATTCAAAGTCAAGTGCACTAAATAATAACTTCCTTATAGGGAGAGCGCGGTAACCCAGGACCAGCTGGTGCTGTTGGTGCTCAGGGACCTATTGGTGCTCGTGGAGCCTCTGGTGCTCCTGGTGCTGATGGAAACAAGGTGTGTGTTACATCTTTTAGTAAGAATTCCAAGATATTCACTTTGATTAGATGTGGAGGATGTATTCAATAACAGATGGCATTGATCTAATAGAAAGTCGATACTGTATAAGCAGAAAATATCTGATTGGAAAACTGAGGGATTAAAAAGCACACATCCAGTTTGAGTTTACTTAAATGAAAATGTGTGTTACATTGAAGATGTAACATTAGACATTTAGTAAAACATAAAAAATATTGGATTGCATCATATTGACAGGGATGCAAGCCTGCAGGGTCTGTACAAGACTAGAAAAAGTTGTGGCATCTCTTTTTACAACTGTATTACAACTGTGTTTTCCAAAACTACTAGCTATTATTCTTACATTTTCTGTTCTAATGCTGATAATCTATCGTTGTGCTTCAGGGTGAGCCTGGTGCTGTTGGACCTGCTGGTGCCCCAGGACACCAGGGTGCTGCCGGTATGCCTGGTGAGCGCGGTGGTGCTGGTACCCCTGGACCTAAGGGAGAGAAGGTCAGTTCAGGAGAGGGCCACTTGTTCACATGACACTTTTGTATTAACAAAAAAAGCTCGGGGTCAGCCCTTACTCTTTTTGTACATGCTGTATTTTATTTACAGTAATGGACACTGACATAATACATTTCAGTAATTCATTATTTTTGTGTCAGAATTTCATTGCTTATAAACATTTAGGTCTAAATATAATTTTCCCCCTCTCTTTCACAAATAGGGTGAGCCTGGATACAGAGGCCTAGAGGGCAATTCTGGAAGAGATGGTGCTCGTGTACGTTCCAGCTTAAACTTTATTAAACAAAATCACAATGTTCATACCATGTATTTATAGAACTATTATTATCTGTAATTCTGTAAGTTAATGTGATTGCTTTTTTGCAAATCAGGGTGCTCCTGGACCCGGTGGACCTCCTGGACCTGCTGGTGCGAATGGTGACAAGGTAAAGTGTATTCTTTGTTAAAGTAATTTTGGGGGCATCTAGATATATTGTGGCTCGATGAATTTTATTCAGAATTCATCTAACAAAACAGATGACAAGAGAATTCAGGGACTGCATGAACATGTTTTGGGATTTAAGAATCATTCGCATCATGGAATCCACACAACCTGCTGCTGGAAAGGCATCAGACATTTATGGGTCTACTACACTCAGTCATGTTCATCAGAACAATAATAGATCACACAATAATTTATTTTATAAAATTGTTTAGCAGTTATTTTGCAGTAGCAAAACATTGTTTATAATATATTGCGTGAGAAATATGTATTAATTATCATTACCCTCTCTCAAACACTAGACGTAGCTTACTATTAATGGTTAAATTTCTTCAGAAGTGCCTTAAAAACTGAATTTGACTTCAGAAAAATTAACTCCACTGATAGTGACATGTCTGGTAGTGATGAAGTTTCCTGCTCATTCTTTTCTATGTAAATGGCAAATACAGCAAAAGTGCAAATGTAAAATGCAAATGATGCTACTGTGGTTTCCTTGTTAAGTTAATGTCTAATTCAATCTTGGACCGGAAAGAAGCTATTAATTGCTTTAATAGAAATACAGAGATACAGAGAGTCACTGATTGGAATAACTTCTTCATTAATACTTAATGTATGGATACTATCGCATTTTCTGACTGAGATTGAAGAGTATTCTCAACTCTCATCTATATACCTAAGCCTGAGCATCACAGACCTCAGATTGACTTTAGGATTTACTGTAGAGTTTGCTCCTTATCTGGGACCAGATTCCATTTCATTAGGATCTCATTTGAATCCAAATCTTTGCATAATCCCGGAAAGCAAGTGGGTTCCTTAGACTTCAACACATCAATAATTCATCTACACACGGTAGTGGGGTATAAATTTTGTTGTGTGATTCTTTCATGCCTTCTAAGTAATATCAGCTTTTTATTTTCTCATCCAGGGTGAGAGTGGTTCTGCTGGTCCTGCTGGCCCTCCTGGACCTCGCGGTTCATCTGTAAGCCCTATTAATTCACACTACTTATTACAACACTACTGATTCAGAACACGTTCCATGTGCAGTCAGTTCTCCATATCCGCAGGTTACGCACTTGAAAATTCAACCAACTGTGCATAAATATGTCGCACACCAAGCACTACACTGAATTAAGTGATGTGAATTAAGTGATGTGTAGGCATAGTCTTCTGAAGCCTCACACAATTTCACAGATTCTTAAGCCCCTGGGGCATTGTTCCCCTCATGACTCGTTTATTCACACATACAGACTTTTTTCTTGTAATTCTTCCCTAAACAATACCGTATAACAACTATTTACATAGCATATGCATTGTATTAGGTGTTACAGTGGTGCTTGAAAGTTTGTGAACCCTTTAGAATTTAATATATTTCTGTTTAAATATGACCTAAAACATCATCAGAAGTCCTAATAGAAGATGAAAACCCAATTAAACAAATGAGAGAAAAATATTATACTTGTCCGATATTACATATCTGTCAGTGGAAAAGTTTGTGAATCTTTGTTTACACTATCTAGTGTGACCCCCTGTGGTGCAATAACTGCAACTAAACATGTGACACTTCATTCACATCAGCTTGGGATGTTGATGGGTTTCCTCACATGAACAGGCTGCTTCTTATTCTTCCGCAACATTTCTGTTGGGTTAAGGTCAGAACTTGGACTTGGCTATTCCAAAACATTATTTTATTCTACTTTAATATATATATATATATATATATATATATATATATATATATATATAACTTTATTCTACCACCATCATGTTTCACAGATGAGACAGTTACTTTGCTCAAATGTAGTGTTTCCCTTTCTCCAAACATAACACTTCTCATTTAAATCAGAAAGTTCTATTTTGGACGCATCTGTCCACAAAACATGTTCCAGTTGCCTTCTGCTTTGTCCAGATGATCATTTTCAAACTGCAGCCATGCAGCAATATTTTATTTGTAGAGCAATGGCATTCTAGTTGTAACCCTTCCATGTACACCACTGTTGTTCAGTGTCCTCCTGATGTTGTTAGTCAATGTGAGAGGACCCTGCAGTTGCTTAGAAGTTACCCTTCATTCCTTTGTTCCTTTGTGCCTTGCTCTTGGAGTGATCTTTGTTGGTTGACTGAACAATTTGTACATAGTTTGTCTGTGGTGGAGTCCTTTTAGAAACTTTTTAGAAATGGTTTTCTAACCTTTTCCAGCCCAATGATTATCAAGAACTCTTTTTTTTGAGGTCCTTGGAAATTTGTTTGTGGCATGTTACACTAAAACAAACATGAACTGTGAAGATCGGACTTTGATAGATTCCTGTTTTTAAATATTGCAGACCACTCCTGATTGTCTTCCCACTGAGTGAAAACACCTGACTCTAACTGAACCTTCAACTTAACTGCTAATCCTAGGGGTTCACATACTTTTGAAACTCACATATGTGTAATATCGGATCATTTTCTTCAATAACTTTGACCAAGTATAATATTTCTGTCTCATTTGTTTAATTGGGTTCTCTTTATCTTCTTTTAGGACTTGAAGTAAAATCTGATGATGGTTTAGGTTGCATTTATGCAAACATGTAAACAATTGTAAAGGGTTCACAAACTTTCAAACACCACCATATAAGTAAACGTATGCACCACATAACATCTGTTTGTATATATGATCATGGTCTGATAAGGTTATTATCCTTATCCTTATCCTTATTATTAAAGTATATACTGCTCAAACACTTGCAGTTATATTGTGTTGTTTAAGTGTTCCCTTTATTTTTTTGAGCAGTATATATATATTAACTTAATAATAATATATGACCTTGCCAGACGCATTAGCATTTTTAGTATAGCAGTTGTAATGCCACGTAACGGTGCAGAAAATTTTATTTAACACAAGCGGAGTAAGAGGAGCTGTGCACTGCATTGCTAAGTACAGTATATAATAAGGTGTTCGGACAACATCCAGATCGCAAGTTAACAGAATGTACTGTAGACATTAAATGATGCATGCCTGTAATCTAGATATTATTTAAAATATATGGGAGGATACGCATAGGTTATATGCATATGCTCCACCATTTTATATAAATTACTTGAGTGGCTGTAGATTTTGAAAGTTCTTGAACCAATCCCAGCGAATACAAAAGGCCACCTGTTTAGCAGATGTAATTCATTATATTATATTCTAATTGATTTATTGTAGTCATCATGTTTTCACTACCATGCAGGCAGTACATGAATTCCCTACTTATGATCATTTCTTATAACCATTTTTGCATTTGTCTAATAATAGGGAGAGCGTGGTGAGGCTGGCCCTGCTGGACCACCCGGATTTGCTGGCCCCCCTGTAAGTACACTTGCATGTCTGCATTTCTACTGACATGGGACACCTCTTATTAAAAGAAGATAAGGATGGATGCCATTTTCATTGCTTTTGCAGGGTGCTGATGGTCAGGCTGGAACCAGAGGCGAGAAAGGTCCTGCTGGTGTCAAGGGTGAAGTTGGAGCTCCAGGCCCCGCTGGTCCTGCTGGCAACTCTGGACCTCTTGTAAGTTCAGTTTAAAAAATGAAGGTTAAACTTGAAAGATCAAACAGTATTCACAGTCTGTATGTAATTATTTTATTACTTTGATTGAGTTTCTAGGTTGCTAAGGATCTCTACACAGTAGAATAAATTGACACACATGACTTAGTTATTTTTAAATGGACAAGGTATCTCTCTCAGTTGTTTTCTTTTTATTTATTTTTTAGGGTGCTGCTGGTCCTGCCGGCCCCCCTGGTGCTCGTGGTGATGCTGGTCCTCCAGTGAGTGCTATTGATTAACACATTGTATTTTTTGTTGATCAGCTCAAATCTCATGTGTAACATCCCACCCTCATCTGTGTGCCAGGGTTTGACTGGTTTCCCTGGTGCTGCTGGCAGAGTTGGAAATCCTGGCCCTGCTGTGAGTATTCCACTACACAACAATGTCAAATGCCCTCTGAAACCCCTTGCACTGGATGTAATTTCAATAGCCTTGACTCACTACATGTGTTTACTGCAAAGCTTTTCCACTGGATTAAAGCCTTCTACTTTCCTAAATCTCAGGGTATTGTTGGACCTCCTGGTCCTACTGGTCCTGCTGGAAAAGACGGCCCTCGTGGTGCTCGTGGTGATGTTGGGTCTGCTGGACCTCCAGGAGAGAATGGCCATGTGGGACCTGCTGGTCTGGCTGGTGAAAAGGGATCACCTGGAGAGTCTGGTGCCATGGTATGTGTGTCCAAAGATTCTAAATTGGCCTTAAGTCATGGTGTTGTTATAGTCAGCTATAATCAAATTGAGATTGGCCATTAAGGCCTAATCCTTTACTGTTTTGACCATAGGGATCACCAGGTATTCCAGGACCAAGTGGTATAGTTGGACCTCAGGGAGTTACTGGTCTGCCCGGATCTAGAGGTGAACGTGGTACACCTGGTCCCGTTGGCAATGTTGTAAGTGTCCTCATATTACTCAAATGACTGTACCCTGCACTGTGGTGATGTTGACTCTGCTGTAACTCAATGACTTTGGTTGTACTTGATAAAATATCTCATGTGCCGCCTTCTGGCTGATGGCCGACTTGGTAATCTGATGTGTTACTCTGATGTGTTAGGGTGAGCCTGGTAGAGTTGGTCCTGCTGGTGCCCCTGGTCCCCGTGGTCCCGCTGGAAACATTGGTCTGCCTGGTATGACTGGTCCTCAGGGAGAATCTGGACGTGAGGTAAGCTAAATAGTGCCCTACCTTGATATAAGGACAATTTTACTTGCGGTACAAGAAACAGGTTTAGGTTATGTGGTTCTCAAACATTTACTACATGATATCCAGTGAATAGAAAGCCTAAAAGCTTTTTAATGAGGAACTGTCAGGAAATACTGATAACATAGATGTTGTAATGCAAAATATTCTATTTATTCAACTTTAATTATTGGTATTGGTTACCACATTACATGATATGTTAAGCTCCATACAATGAGCTCAGACTGTTCGGCCCTTGAACATGGCCCTTAACGTACAGTTGCTTGGATTGTAGCTTGTAAGGTTGTGTCAGTTCTAAGTCACTCTGTATATGAGCATGTCTTAAATGAGTAATTGTAAAATTTACCTCATACACACACTCACACCTCCTCTGAGTGATAAGCAGGGTGAGCTATAGTAATTTAACAATAGGCATTTTTATGAAACCTTTGTAAAAAAAACATGACCAAAGTAAATTACGAATAAAATGGACCTTCCCATAAACTATTTATTTATACATATATATGTTATTGAATACCAATATGTGTGTAAATTGGCCATGGCCATGCATGCACGGTCATTTATAATTAGCATACAATTACCATAAGCCTCACCCATGAATACCAAATGACCACCATACAAGTAAGCCTTTGGGCTGAGAAGCAACAGCAAAAAATTCACCAAAATATCTCAGGGAAATTCCTGATCTGTCAGCAAACTCCCGCTGGAATGTTCCAGTAGCCAAAAATCCAAGCACGGACAGCACCTGTAGGGGTAATGGAATAGCATAGATCTGCTGGACTCCCTTCTCAAAGCTGACACTAAAATGCTGCCTAAATGTAAAATAATGGGACTTGGTAGACGAAAGTGACTAACCAGCCCGTCATCACTCTCAGTTAATAAATTGTTACAATCTCTAAATCTCTCTGTCTGCTAAACCCAGCAACATTGCAAGATCAGCCATATACACTGGTGATTATTACACACCCTAAACTCTTTTATAGTGAAACAATCCACGTTATGATCCACATTATAGTAAAACAAGCCACATATGTAACAAATAATTTAGCAAACAATTGCCCTGCCCAGGCTATTGGAAGTTCATCTGAATAACAGGCCACATTAGGAAACAGAATGGTTGTTAAGTGTAATTTCATTTACCTTTTTTATTTATTATATAATTCTTTGTCAATATTTGAATTAAAGCGCAATCCTGTCAAATTACACTTTTCAAATTACATATATATATATATAGAGAGAGAGAGAGAGAGAGAGAGAGAGTTGTATTTAATTTAGAAATAATTTACTAAATATCATACTGTGACTATGTAACTTGGATAAATCAAGTTAGTACAACAAAAGAAAACTGTGGTCACAAAGTGGTGTGATTTAATAAATAGTTTAGTAATGTGCTATTTTAATGAAGGTTATTTAACCCAAATAATTCTTCTGCAAACTAATAAATGTTACAGTGTTTGCATGTCACCGAATCATCTTAAACTTCTCTAGTTGGGTACTGAGACTTTATTGTAGTTCACTCACACAACATAACGTTTACACAAACAGACAATGATAATCACTATGTGTTTCTCCATAGGGTAGCCCTGGTAATGATGGGCCTCCTGGCCGTCCTGGTGCTGCTGGTGTGAAGGTAAGTAGTAATATTTTAAGCCACTATGTATTCAGATCTATGTTATTTTACACTGAGAGCTCTGGCATATATCAATAACTTTACTGGCATCTATTTAACTGGACTACTTCAAACTAACAGGGTGACCGTGGAGAGCCTGGATCTCCTGGGCCTTCTGGAATTGCTGGCGCCCCTGGACCTCTGGGACCATCTGGTCCTGCTGGTAGACCTGGAAACCGTGGTGAGGCTGTAAGTATATAGTCTTTAAAGCACTTGACATGTTTTACATTTGTCATAGATGCCCTCTATGTTTATTTTCATTTGTGCAGTATAAAAGGAATGTTGCAGATATTTATCTTCTATCCTCTATTCTCTATCCTTTTCTTTAGGGACCTTCTGGAGCTGTTGGACCAGCTGGCCCTGCTGGTGCAAGAGGTGCTGCTGTAAGTAAAACATTTCCAAAAATGTCATTTTATGCATATAAGTTGGTTTTGAAGAATATGTTCCAGGATATTGCCATAATATTGGGTCCTTTCAATACTTAATATTTTTGTGTTACAGGGCCCTGCTGGAACCAGAGGTGAGAAGGGTGGGGCTGGAGAAAGGGGAGAGAGAGGCATGAAGGGACTGCGTGGACATCCTGGTCTTCAGGGAATGCCTGGACCCAATGTGAGTGATTAGTAGTTTTTTAAGTACGAAACAGAATGAAATGCTCATCAGAAATATCTTCATGTCTTCTGATTTTGAGATTCCCTGTTAAGACTCACAGTTCATTCTAAAATACTGTTTTGTTCTTACAGGGACCTTCCGGTGATAATGGTCCTTCTGGCCCATCTGGTGTTGCTGGTCCCAGAGTAAGTAACCAGCTTTCCACAGGTCACTTGTCTAGTTGTGGTGCACTATGTGCCATTGTTAACATTTTTGTAATCACTCTTTAGGGTCCAGCCGGTCCCAGTGGCCCTTCTGGTAAGGATGGTAGACCTGGAACTGCTGGTCCTGTTGGACCTGCTGGACATCGTGGTCCCCCTGGACAAGTTGGACCAGTTGTAAGTAATACTTTCTGTTTTGGGATCAAATGCTTGAATTTAAATATCTTCTGCTCCGAATTATTGTGTGCAAGCATCATGGGGAGGCTCTTTGCTTAGACTTATTTACCAAATTCATTTACAGGGACCTCCTGGAGCTCCAGGTCTGCCTGGACCTGCTGGTCCAGCTGGAGGTGGATATGACATATCTGGTGGCTATGATGAGTACAGAGCTGATCAGGCTGCTCTCAGGGCTAAGGACTATGAGGTGGATGCTACCATCAAGTCCCTGAATACTCAGATCGAGAACCTGCTCTCACCTGAGGGCTCCAAAAAGAACCCTGCCCGCACATGCCGTGACATCAGGCTCAGCCACCCAGACTGGAGCAGCGGTAAGAGCTGAAAACCCTGTTCGTACATGACATCACTTAAGGGTTATTTCTAATCTTTATAAAATGTTTAATAATTCTTTGCTGAGTTGTATATATGGACCAAGTTCTCCTTGACCAGAAGAGTTCAAGTTTTCCTTGCTTTAGACTACAATTCATACGTATCTGTAAACTCATTTCTCCATTGCAGGATTCTACTGGATTGACCCCAACCAGGGCTGCACAATGGATGCCATCAAGGCCTACTGCGACTTCACCACTGGACACACCTGCATCCATGCTCACCCAGAGAGCATTGCACGCAAGAACTGGTACAGAAGTGCCCAGGAGAAGAAGCATGTCTGGTTTGGCGAGACCATCAATGGTGGCACTGAGGTAAGTTAGGAAATGATCTAGATCTGATAGGTCTGGAATGCATTCTCATTCACAAAAGAGTGACATTGAAATTACACAGTTAATTATACTGTGCAATTTGAATTCCGTGTGATTTCTTCAGTTTGGCTACAACGATGAGACCCTGAGCCCACAGTCCATGGCTACACAGCTGGCCTTCATGCGTCTGCTGGCCAACCAAGCTGTCCAGAATGTCACCTACCACTGCAAGAACAGCATTGCCTACATGGATGGTGAGAATGGCAACCTGAAGAAGGCCGTTTTGCTGCAGGGCTCCAATGATGTAGAGCTCAGGGCAGAGGGCAACAGCCGCTTCACCTACAGTGTTCTGGAAGATGGCTGCACTGTAAGTTTAATGTTTATACATGTTTATTAGAACATATTCTATACTCTTGCACAAAATATTTAAGCATTTTGTCATGATTACACTGGTAATGATAAGTATTTGGAAGTAGTTAGATGTTATTATTTGTAAGAGCTTGATTCAAATTTGATTAAATTACTAATACTTGTCATCTTTGTGATATCTTCGTACAGAAACACACTGGTCAGTGGAGCAAGACAGTCATCGAATACAGAACAAATAAACCATCTCGCCTGCCCATCCTCGACATTGCACCTTTGGACATTGGTGGCGCTGATCAAGAGTTTGGTCTGGACATTGGCCCAGTCTGTTTCAAATAAATAGACTCATGATAAATTAAAAAGAGAGAAAGAAAGAAAAATGAAAAAATCTCTGCCCTTCTTCTCTGTGTTGTTTTTATACTGAATGCTGATTTCCTCTGCACATCCACTTGCTTAAGCTGGGCTCTATCGGAGAAGACCAATGGACTAAATGGAGCATTGCACAATGCAAATTAATACAGATGCCCAAAAAGAGATGCTGGGGAACACCATGGTTTGGGACATGCCATCATTTTGTAAAAATGAAAGTGTAATAAAAACAATGAAAGTATGCATCAGTTTGTGGTCTTTATATATCTTCCAATGAGGAGGTTTAAAACCACAATTTACAAAAGGTTTAAACTACCTCATGCCTGTATAAAGAAAATAATATTACCAAACCTGAACCGCATCCTACTCCTTGGTACTAAGTCTATAAGTTCTGTCCTCTGTCAAAGGTGCTCAACGCTTGAAGTGCATATACTATATGGTGCTACACTTATAGCTGTGGAGGAAACCACTTTTACTGTATTACTTTGTATTGTTTTGAGGAGTATTGCACAGGTCCCACTGATAACCCCCTTTTTTAAGCAGGTGGAAAATCCTAAATCTCATGTTTGTCCAGTTTTTTTTGTTTTGTTTTGTTATTTTGTTTTGAGTTTTGTTTGGATCCCTTTTTGTTTAGCCATTTAACGCTGCCACATTCCCAGTGTTCATAGTGACATCACATTTCATCCATTTGAATGGGTTTTGGAGATCCCTCTCTCGCAAAATGAACCACAAAGTTTATTGTACCTATTTTGTATATGTGAGATGTTTAAATAAATTGTGAAAAGTTCTGAAATAAAGCATGTCCAATGTTCTAAAACACAACATTCCATGCGTTAAGTGCTTTAAAGTATTTACTTAAAGCAACTGAACAGCCCAACAGGAGGTTTGAATGAGACTGTTTTAATTTAGAATTATAAGCTCTAAACAAACCAGAGGATAACACATACTATTTGTAGTTTTTGATAAAACTGTTATGAAGATGAATAGCTTGATTACGAATCAATCAATACGTTATGTTTAAATATTGGAGACAATTTTATTTAAGAACCAGCTGCTCAGCATAACTGCAGTCAAATTATCTCAGGAGCTTTCCTTCTCTGTATGTTAATTTGTATCTCTAAATTATTTATTACTATTGCAATTAAAGAAATAGAATAGCAAAACATACAAGAGTCCCCCTTTACCACTGAATGTAGTCAGTGCTAGGTTTCTTTCATTGTTTTTCTTCTGTTTTGCACAGGAGATATTAGACTAATGTTTGTTAACGTTCAAGAAAGTGACATGCGTAACTATGTAACTATGGAGACCTGGAGATGCAAGGAATTTTTTCAATAGAATTTATTTAAAGTTGAACAAATTAAGAGCATAATCATATATCCCTTATGATTTTGTGCACTGTGTAGAATAGATCAGGCCAAAACTGTTTTTTATGCTAACATTAATTCTTAATCTTAAAAAGTATAAAAGTAAAGTATATATTCCATTTCAGAAAAGGAAGCTTTATTAATGGAAATCTATTTAATTTTACATGGAATACATGCATTTGTAGTAATTCTTTTTTTGTTGTTGTTGTTGTTGTTTGTTTTGTAGTTTCTGAGGTTTTAAAGAATGATGTGGCACATTTGCAAAAAGAGTAAACTGGATGTCATACTGAAAGTGGTGAGAATTAAACCAAATCAATAATGAGTAGAGATAAATACACACGTATGGCAAGGAGAATCAAATACATGTCACTGTAATTATAAGGGCAGATGGCATCTAATAGGATTTGTTACAGGACAGCTGTCCAGAGGAAAGAACAGAAGGGAAGAGATATGGCTGGTAAGGTTAAGGTTACCAAGGTTTACAAAAAGCTAAATTGTACAGCTATTATGGACATGAGAAGAGGTTATGTAATGTAAAGTATGATACATACTAGAAACAGTACAGCATCATTTACTGGACTGCACTAAATACAAAATTTTAATGTCTCACATACCAGCTTCAACTGGTCACATTTGGGCTTAATGTATACTGATTATAGTGCCTGCCTATACGTGGCCACTATTGGGAAAGAATACAATTTTATTTCTAGAACTGTCTGTTATGTGCCTAAACTGGCCCCAAAAATCTTCTATCTGGGTGTTGTTTTCCTGCAACTTTGTACTTCACTATGCTAGCACAGTCCACCCACTGTAACAGCTTCATTCATAAACTGAATAAGAAAGTAGTTTTAAATAAATATGTTGGAGTCTGCTATTAGCATACCAGACAAAAAAAGTGTCACCTGTGACTGAAACATACCTAACAGCATGTTTTACCTCCACAAGCACAAAAAACAGACTGTACTCATCAACAGACTGGATCGGTGTGTCTACCATGCTACGACATGGGAATGGTTCAGCTCATGGGAATGGTTTGAGATTCTCAGGCTCGCAAAGCCCTGCAGCTGAGCCTGACACTGAAGGGAAAGGCGTTTGCACATGTCAATGACTGAACATGGCAGACTTAACATACTTCAAGCAGTTCTTAAGCAGTGGCTTTGTGAATAGTTCAGGGAGAATGATGAGAGAGTGGCTGTGTTGTTAGCAGAGTTGATTACAGTAGCATACCTGCACTTTCCACCCGAGGTGCAACAGGACCTGGTGCTTGAAGCATACCTAGGCAAATTAAAGCCCAACTGTTTTCATTCGAAGGTTTGACTGGTCTCACCCACAATGCTGGATTGGGCAACCAATGAAGCTGAGACAGTGGAGATCGTTCTTCAGCATCCCAATTTGCCATGCTCATTACTCTGTTGCCACTGTGAATGAGGAGGATGAACAGGGATATTGAGCACAGCAATGCCAGGAGCAAGAGTTGGCAGGAAATTAGTTGGGAGGCAGACAAGTGTGGGTGGGTTTTGTCCTCCAGTTCTTCAACCCTCTCAGCTGAATGTGTAGCCTAGTGGATCAAGTGTCAAAGTAGATTATGGCTAAGGATTGATGCCGTGACTCTAATTGCATTAGTGCACACTGGTTTGACCATTTCCATCATTAAACTTTGGACCCTGACTCATTCATAGTTCATTTGAATCTGCTGACTGATTGAAACTTAAACCAGTAAGTTGAGAAACAGTGACTATATGGGAACAGATTGCATGTCCAGCTGGGTGGACACACCTACCAACATCATTTAAGTATGGAGTGAATTCACTCTTGTGCAAGTGTTTAGAGGTGCCAGCAGCTGAAACAATGTAGATCATTGACACCCCACCCAAACGAGAGTTGTGGCACTGGAGCAGCAAAGGGCTTGAGGAAGGTAAGTGGCAAAAACTGTTTACATTACTTGCTTTGTACTTGGTTTTTGTGACCAGTGAAAAGGATTAATCTTGTTTGTCACAAAATTGATACAAGCTTGGTGTCACCAATTCACCGATGGTCCCACCATGTGCCCTGGGCTAAGCATCAAGAAGCCAAGGAAAAGATAAAGTAGAAGGCAGCTGCCAGTGTGATCGAGCCATGCATTTATCTATATGTGGATTGTGCCAGGCCAAGAAAAAAATGTCAAATGGAACTTCTGTGTGGATGATTGGTGGTTAAATGTTACCAAACTGGACTTGTAACTGTTGCCACATATCAATGACACGCTGGATCGGGTTGCCGGGTTGTGTGAGGTTCGGAAGCAGATCAGAAAACAGCTACTTCAGCAAAGTGGCTCCTGGAAAAGAGCCAGCTTGGAGTACAACAAGTGCTCCGCAATGAATAAGGCTCTAACTTCTAAGCCAAAGTCATGCCATAGGTATGCAAGTGGCTCAGGGTCCAGAAAACCCATGTGCAAATTGACAGGGTGGTGGAGAGGTCCAACTGAAGCCCTCCACTCTTGAGGTGTTATATGTAGTGCCAGTAACTACCCCCGCCCCCTCCATGTATTGGAGTAGGTGGGGCTCCGGAATGCATGTTATTTGATTGTTTTTAAAGTGATAGCAATATGCTATTATAATTGTAATGTGTTATAGTTACGCATGCTATTACTTTTGTTAATGTATTTACTAAAGCGTATGCTTTTCTGTACATGTTTTCGTATTTAGACTTGGAAAAAAGACTTAATTCGCCACTTCCTCATTATTTTCTTGATTCATTATCTCACAAATATTGCTTTCACTGACTAGCACGTCTCAAGATTCAAGATTCAAAAGTTGCTTTATTGGCATGACAACTATGTACACTTGTATTGCCAAAGCTCGGGTACAAGAGAATCAAAATATACATACAATTGAAAAGAAATAAGAGTTAAAATACAATAGAATAATATAATACAGGAAATATAAATGCAGCGGTTGGAATAAAATATTAAGGAAAGGGCCATTACAGTAATTAAGATAAAATATAAGATAAAGTTGAATAAAATAAAGTGAGAAGTAAAAGACAGGTAAATAGGTAATATAAAATAAAATGCTAAAGTGTTTGTGTGCATGTGTATGTACATGTGCAAGTGTGTGTACATGTGTACACACGTGGACAAAATTGTTGGTACCCCTCAGTTACTGAAAGAAAAACCCACAATGGTAACAGAAATAACTTCTAATCTAATATGACAAAAGTAAAAATAAATACAAAGTCTATGAAAATGAACAAATGAAAGTCAGACATTGCTTTTCAACCATGCTTCAACAGAATTATTTAAAAAAATAAACTCATGAAACAGGCCTGGACAGAAATGATAATACCCTTAACTTAATATTTTGTTGCACAACCTTTTGAGGCAATCACTGCAATCAAACAATTCCTGTATCTGTCAGTGAGACTTCTGCAGGTAGTGAGCAGGTATTTTGGCCCACTATTCATGAACAAACTGCTCCAGTTGTCTCATGTTTGAAGGGTGCCTTTTCCAGACGGCATGTTTCAGCTCCTTCCAAGGATTTAGGTCAGCTCAATAGGATTTAGGTCAGGGCTCATAAATGGCCACTTCAGAATAGTCCAGAGTTTTCCTCTTAGCCATTCTTAGGTGTTTTTAGATGTGTGTTTTGGGTCATTATGTTGTTGCAAGACCCATGACATGCGACTGAGACCAAGCTTACTGACACTGGGCAGCACATTTCTCTCTAGAGTTCCTTGATTGGGTTTTTTTTTCATTAACTGAAATTGTACCAACAATTTTGTCCACGTGTGTATGTGTGTGTGGTCACTCCTCATCAGGTGACAGGTGTGTACGTACTGTACTGCTAGTGTGCAGCTCTCTCTGTACTCCCCAAGTATGTGGGGCAGTTTGTCGGGGTGTCGGTGTTCGTCTCTCTGAGAATGCAAGGTAAAACCCTGCACTTGCGTTATCAATACAATCCACAAGAGGGCAGTGCTGTGTGCTTTGCATTGTCTAGTCCCGGCAGGTATTTCAGAAAGCAGGTTTAACAAACTCTGAGTTCAAACCTGAACTCTGGGTTGACTAACTCTGACCTGTCAAACTCAGAGTTTTCGGTTTTAGAACAGGGGATAACGGTTAGTTCAGTCAACTCCGAGTTACTTTAACCCTGAGTAAATCTCGTGCACGAGGAGATACAAAACCCTCTCAATGGAACGCAGATAACACAAATCAGCTCGGCAACTGGAGAAGCTCGGCAATTGTTTCATCTTCTCACACTGAAGATGAAACACAAAATATAGTTCAAACAGGTAAGGTATAATATCATTACAGGCAATTGTGATGTTGTTTAGCCTACCCTATCGAATTAAATAACATTCAGTGGTTATGTCATATAGCTAGTGGATTTTATTCAGAGCAACTTACAATTGGTACAATCTTACAATCCAAGCAACTGTGGGTTAAGGGTCTTGCTCAAGGACCCAACAGTGGCAGCTTGGCAGAGGTGGGATTTGAACCCTGGACCTTCTGAGCCAGAGTCCAGCACCTTAGCCGCTAGGCTACCACAGTCCACATTTCCTATGAATATTCTCTTTCTCTTTCTCTTAGGAATTTCCTAAGAGAGAGAAAACAATAAATTGTTCCAGTATTTCATATTGTCTTTCATATTTTCATAAAGAAACACCTAAAGGCCTTAATACATGTAAGTCTCCAAATTTGTGGATGTGTTCAAATTTGACCTCTATAATAGCTAATAGAAAAAGGCTGATGGCCAAAAAAACAGGTGGGGTCCATCACCACCTTCACCGAGGCTGAAGAGATGGCCCTCATTCAAAACACTGGGTGACCTATTGCTGTAGGTATCCCTTGAAAAGCTCATCTGACCCAATCACCCCTCAGGACCCAGTGGCTTACATAAGAGGGCAGTCATTCAAATTAAGGATATAAACCTATGTACATTCATCTGTTTGCCACTGAGGGATCAGTAATGCCCACCCATCCATACTAGACACAACTTCACACTGATGATGTAATTTGTCTGGTGTAGTCATAACAGACCTCCATGCTGGTGTATGTACTTTTAATACTCCACAGATTTATCATAACGGGTAGAACACAACAATTGTTCATTTTTATTACAGGAAGGTAATGAAGAAGCCTTGTATCTTGTATCTTCCCTCTCTCTTGCCACAGACATGGAAGATACAGAGAAGCCTACTGAGGTTGACACCCTGAAAATAACACCTAACAGTTGATGCTGGAAATTACAATGGGGAAAAGGGTCCAGCCACTTCCACAGCACCACAGTATCTCACTAAGATGTTGTTCAGAATTGGCCCATGACATAGGCCTGGCACTGTAATATTCAATGACATTTTTTGTGTTCCTGTAGCTCCATGTAAAAAGTGTACTTTTAGAAACAAATTGAATAATCTAATTTAGAAATGGACCACATGAGGCTGGAAATATAAAAGACAATAATGGAAATACAACTGTTGGAACATCAGTTAAAAGTGGGTGAGGTGCCTACAGGTGGATGATTTCACTTGTTTGAACAACATAAAAGATATTAACCTCTGTACTTCATTTGTACTTGCAGGAAGACTTCATAAAAATAGAGTCATGTTGTTTTTATTTGACACTGGGGAGGTGATAGTCTAATTAGAAATGATGGTAGCAGATTGTGTCTCCCACTGCTCTTCCATCTCGTGCATCAGTGATGTGGTCAGGATTTATATCAGGATCGGTCACTGGATGAGTGGAACATTGTCTGATCACCAGTCATTGAGATCCCCAGTGGTCATCTCTACCCTGGCTTATGTCCTGCAGCGAGCCAAGTTATAACATTGCTGCGGGCCAGGCTCAGGAACGGGGCAAGAGTTCAGCAAATAGGGCTGGCAGGGGAACCTTCTGTCTGTGTCTGTGGACTGTGGTAGCCTAGTGGTTAAGGTACTGGACTATGGACCAAAAGGTCCAGGGTCAAATCCCACCTTGGCCAAGCTGCCACTGTTGGGTCCTTGAGCAAGGCCTTTAACCCACAATTGCTGGAATTGTAAGATTGTATCAATTGTAAGTCGCTCTGGGTAAGGGCGTCTGCTAAATGCTGTAAATGTAAAAGTCTGTAATCATCAAACTCTCCTATGATAGATAATACAAGGATACAGTTTAAATTATTAGTTGCAAACAGAGCAAAATATTGATTATGATAGGATATGGTTATATGTACTGTATATACTCCTCCAGTGATGCCTTCAGCAACAGATCACCCAGTGTTTTGAATGAGGGCCATCTCTTCAGCCTCTGTGAGAGGTGGTGGACGACCCCCACCTGTTTTTTTTTTGGCCCTCAGCCTTTTTCTAGTGTCTATAATGGAGATCAAATTTGAACACATCCAGCATTGAACAAATTTGGAGACTTGTATGTATAAAGGCATGTAGGTGTTGCTTTCAAATAGATAATATGAAATGCTGTTGGAATGGCTGAACAATTTACTTTTTTTTCTCTTTTTGGAAATTTCACTAGCGACTTACATATGTGGCACAACCACTGAATATTATTTAATTAGGTAGGGTAGGCTAAACAACATCACGATTGCATGTAATGATATTATACCTTGCCTGTTTGAACTTTATTTTGTGTTTCATCTTCAGTTCTTGATAAGTAGCTACATTTTGTGCTTGTTGGGTTGCACATGCATAAATATTAACATGCGCACACACGTAAAATAAAATAAGTGGAACACTCAGAATAAAACTTTTTTCAGTTATTACTCGCGCCATTGACTCGGGCAACATTTTTTTGCCAGGCCAGCTCACGTTATTTTGCTACTGTATTATTTGTTTCCTAAATATATGCTCATATTATTCATACGCACCTATTTCTAACTCCACTGGGTTGAAGTGTGAGGACTGAGCCCGTTTCTTTTTCCTGTTGCCGGGCTGATCCATGTTATCTGCGTTCCATTGATGAGGGCTTTGTATCTCCTCGAGGACGAGGGTTAAAGTAACTTGGAGTTGACTGAACTAAACGTTATTCCCCGTTCTGAAACCGAAAACTCTGAGTTTGACAGGCCAGAGTTAGTCAACCCAGAGTTCAGGTTTGAACTCAAGAGTTTGTTAAACCTGCTTTCTGAAATACCCCCCAGACAACATTGCTGGGGATTAAAAACAAACAAAAACAGTCGTTTGGATCATGTTGTGCTGCAACATTCTCTACAAATATTTCAGTGCTATGTGATATTGAAAAAACATATTTTCGTGGAAATGCAAGCACGTTTCAGTAAGCTTTTTAGTTACGGGTTGTTTTATTTCGTTGTCATCTATTGTGTCTTGGTGACGTGAAGATTAGATGGCTACTGTAGGATGATGTCACGCGCCATATGGGGGATCCGTGTGCCCGCTTAACGACGACTGGTTGGTTGATTTTCCGGGTCCTGAGCAGAACGACGTAGGACCTAGCAATCGAGGCAGCAGTTGGAGGATTGGGTTGCGCCCTCTGTCCTCTAGCACAGCCGCAGCTCCTCGTCCCTCTGTTGGTTGTCATGGAGGAGCCAACATGGCGGTCTTGGCCTACAATCTAGGCAAACGGGAAATAAATCAATACTTTACAATTAAAAACGCTAAACTGCTGGCCGTCGTTGCTGTTATTGTGCTGGTCGTGTTCCACTCCGTGTCTCGATATTATGGCGGTAGGTAGAAGCGTGCAGGTCGCGAACTTTCTGTCGCTGTGGCTCTGCGCCGCCGCGATTGCAATGTTTTTATCCTGTCGGTGGCTAACCTTAGCATGCATGGTAGCTCATACCCAGTGATTGCCTAGTTGAAGTCACTTCCCGATGAGCTCCGGAGCGCTCAAAGTAGATTAAGGGAATGTTTTAGAGCAGTTAACAGCGGGGAGATGCAGAACACGTATCCTAAAATTTGGAGTCAAAAACGAGCTCTAGAATATCAGTTGAAATGCCCATTGTTGCAGTGCATTAGGTGCCAAGTCAGATAATAAACTGTTAGAAATGTTTCGTACGTAACAAGAGTTTGACGTTCTCAAAATTATTGTTGAGTTCCTGCACATGTTTAAGTGGACAGTGTATTGAAAGGCACGACAGTGAAGCAAAATCACTAATCATAAAACTATGCACAAGACAATGGGTAATGGTAATAAAGGTAGATGACAATCTAATATGACATGTATCAGAAAACTGGTCATGGGAACGAATAAAAGGGTCGGGTGATTAGGAACAATTACAAAGGGCTGAATTCAGCTGTTTTTATTGGACAAACAAGAATTGTTTATGTGATCCATATTATTAACTAAAACGCTGGGTATTGTAAAGGCAGAAGATGTATTAGAATTGTTTTGTGGTGCATGTGAATATTAGTGATTCTTGTTTGCTGATGTGTTTAGTTTTTTTATTGGGTTTTTAGTGTTTATCGTGGTTGCCTCACAGCTCCAGAGATTCGAATTGCCCTAGCTGCTACCTCTGTGGGGTTTACATGTTCTTCCCGTGTCTTTGTGGGCTTTCTTCTGGTACTGACTTGATGCATGTCTTTCCCACATTGCAAAGACATGCATCATGTCAGTTGATGTCTGATAAAGTAAAGATGGATCACTGTTTTTGGGGCCGATACCGACTGCTCGATCACCTTTCAGCAGTACTGGCTGATAGCTGATACCGATCGAGGTTGGGGCCAGATGCCATTTTTAGTGCATTCAAGACATAAAACATGGCCTGTATCTGAAACCATGTGCTTCCATATTGAACAGTATGCGAAAGCAGTACACGAGAATAGACGTCCAATGTTCTGTGCATACTGCACACTCCAATACTGAAAGAGCATACTTGGTTCAGTGGTTGAGCATTTATTTTGGATGCAGCCATGGTCTAAACTCAATTATTTATTGCCATTTGTGTCAAACTATCTGTGCGTTCAACTGAATGCAGTATGGGTTTCTTCCGCTGAAATCTGATGCTTTTATTCCCTTAGTCAAAAGTTAAGTGGGTATTTCCATTTAGCGTATCAGCTAGGAACTGCAGGGACCTATGACCGAGGGGGTTTTTGCCTATAAAAAGGCTCTCAGATGCTACTTTTGGGTAGCATATCTCTTGATGAGAGATCGTTGACTGCTAGACATGCTACTATGACAAACTTGAAGACATTTTGCTCAGTTGACAGACTTTTAGAGGGGGCGCATCATTGGACTTAGAGAAGCAGGATGGTTGTTTCGATGCCTCTGGATCGCCCAGACAGACCACCAGTAGAGAGGATCATTTGATCCGCCGACAAGCACGAGCAGCTCCCACAGTTTCTTTGTCCACAGTCCAGACACAGATGGCACCTTCACTACACACTCCTGTCTCTGCTCGGACCATTTCTAGGCACTTAGCAAAGGAATGACGGCCCCATTACAGTCCTGTCATTGACAGCCAGCCACCATCGACTTTGTTTCCAGTTGTGTTGTGAACGAGAAACCTGGACTGCTATGTATTCTGGTTCTGTTTAGATCTGATGGCAGTTAGGTTTGAGTAGGGAGGCCTTGTGGTGAGTGTTTCAACTTCCTGCCTTTGTTATGAGCAACACACTGCCCCAGCTGCTGGTGTGATTATCTGGGGAGCCATCACATACCACAGTGGGTCAGCCCTAGTAGTGGTATGAGTGACGTCAGTAGTTCAGCTATATGTGCAGGACATTCTGCGGCCAAGTGTTTCCTCTCATGGCAAGGCTTCAAACTGGCATTTTTCAGCAGGATAATGCTAACCCAAGTACAGCAAGGGTTTCCCAAGAATGTCTCAGCCAGATTGCAACAGTTCCTTAGCCTGCCTGGTTGCCAGATTTTTCACCAATAAAGCATTTATGGGACCAGATGGGACACCAGCTTTGGCAAACTGAATGTGGAGGATCTATATGCCAAAAATTATACCATTGGTTTAAATAATTAAATTCAATTTATTTAAGGTATGTATCACAAAGCGAGAATGCTCAGATATTAGACAAAAATTGTTTGTTGTTTTGTTTATTGTTTATGATGTGAAAAAACCTTGTGTGTGAACATCCTAAAAATGTGGTGAGTTTTGTTCAGGGTAGTACGGTTGGTTCTGGTTATGCCCCAGACTCCTGTTACCTTGCATTGTATTTAGCAGGTGTGATGAGTAAGTGAATTAATTAGATCATAGGTTGGACAAATGTATCAGATTGCAACCTGTAGGCAGTCTGGGTTTATTCTTGGGAAGGTGAACATGCCAAGTAAAGATAAACTACAGGCACTGTAAATGTTACAGAGACCATTTTACAAGCTATGCCAATTATTCATGTTAACACAGACATGACAATTGTACACTTTCGTGTAGTATGCATCTTTTGTTTACGACGTTCATGTCACACAAGTCAACGAATTTGTGAGGTTGTAATGCCTAATTTTTATATTATTGTGTTCACAGCACAAAGATATATGCATCCTGCTGTTTAAATTCACGCAAAATCCCCTGAATGTGGGAACCAGCAAAAAACATGAGGAATGTGGTAGAGGTGAAGCTTTTCTCAATATGCGGACAATACAGAGAAGTAGACACAAAATAGGAACAGTTTTGAATATGCGAGATTATGGTGAGAATTTTGCCTCAAGAAATATGAATCATTGAACCATTTCTAAATGAGGTGCATTCAAGCATTCAGCTATACTAAATTTGTGTGTATGTAAACATTTCAGCAGGATGTTTGCAAGCTATTTACTTGATTTATGAATCCATGTGTACCACCATGTGTACATTTTACATAACATACAATGGCACATAACAATCTGACAAGTTGTTTCAATATAAAATATTTGGACTTTTTACTTAACTATGATATACTTACACTTTATTAGGTACACCTTGCTAATACCTGGTTGGACCTCCTTTTTGCCTTCAGAACTGCCTTAATTATTCATGTTATAGTTTCAACAAGGTGCTAGAATCATTCCTCAGCAAATTTGGTTTCTATTGACGTGATAGCATCACAAGTTGCTGCAGAAATGTCAGCTGCACATCCGTAATGGAGATCTCACGTTCCACCTGGCTGTGGAGACTGTTTGAGTACTTACTGTCATGATCAAGAATCCACTTTCAAATGATTTGATCTTGATGACATGGCGTGTTATCCTGCTGGATTTAGCCATCAGAAGATCAGTACACTTTGGTCATAATGGGATGGACATGGTCAATAACAATATTGAGATAGGCTGTGGTGTTAAAGAGTTCAGAAAGAAAATGTGTGTGCCAAGGGTATTCTCCACATCATTACACCACCACCAGCAGCCTGAAACATTGATACAAGGCAGGATGAATCCATGTTTTTATTTATCAAAATTGTGACCGTTCCATTGAAATGTCGCAGCAGAAATCAAGACTCATCAGACCAGGCAAAGTTTTTCCAATCTTCTCTTGTCTTATTTTGAAGAACCTGTGCCAACTGTGGCCAATCTGGCATGGTTTGAGATGATAGAACAACAAGGCACTTTTGTGCAGAGAACAGCCATTCACTGGGTATTTTGGACCATTCTCTGTTAGCCCTGGAGATGGCTGTGCACGTAAATCCCAGTAGATCAGTAGTTTCTGAAATACTCAGACCAACTCATCTAACACCAACAGCCATGCCACGTTCAAAGTTACTTAATTCACCTTTCTTCCCCATTCTGATGCCCGGTTTGAATTTCAGCAACCCGTCTTGACCATGTCTTGATCCCTAAATGCATTGAGTTTCTGCCATGTGATTGGCTGATTAGATATTTATGTTAACGAGCAGTTGAACAGGTGTACCTAATAACTTTACCTGCATGTGAATTGAAGGTTGTCTTTATGATGTTCATTCTCTTCCAAATCTCTTATTTGTGTTCAGGCCGGGACACATGTGAGTGGCTCCTGTCCAGTGGAAGGTTCCTAGGAGACAATGTGTGGCAGCCATATGGCTGCATGATGCACAAGTACAAAATCATGTAAGTCACACAGAGTTCAACTGTAAAGCTATATAGGACCATTTTCAGAACAGTGTTTAAAAGTTTTTAATGCGCTTTTTTTCTTTCAGTGAAGCAAAGACTTGCCTCAGCAATAAAAGAGTAGCTTTCATAGGGGATTCCCGAATTCGACAGCTCTTCTATTCTTTCATCCAGATTATCAACCCTGAGATAAGAGAATATGGGACCAAGGTTTGTTCTCTGTAAATTCTTATTCAGAGGCTGTTAGGGATTTGTAAGAGTGTCTGTCATTGAGCAGACTAAACAGTAGCTTCCCCTTAGTCAGTAAAATCACATTTGTTGACAGGGTAAATTAATCACATCTTTTAATCTTCAGGTTCATAAGCTATGGCATCAGTCAGCCAAGGCAGCTTTTAGAAGCTTTTTACCTTAAACACTTTTTTACCGAAGTTTTATCCATGCAGCATACAGTACTATGTATAAGTCTTGGGCTACCATTAGATAGATTGTTTTTGCAACAATGTAATGACCATATGTAAAACGTTGTTGACGATTGGACCCAGAAATTTCAAACTTGGATTCGTCACTCTGGAATACTCTTTTCCACTGATCTTCATTCCAATCTTTGTGAGCTTTAGCATATCTTAGCTTTTTCACCCTGCTCCTCTTCTGGAAAAGTGGTTTCTTGACTGCTACCCTTCCAAAAAGACCATTCCTGATCAAGCTTCTTCAGAAAGATTGACTAGAAAGGTCAACCCAATGAAACTGGCATCCCAATGAAACTGCCAGATGCTGCTGTTGCTCAAGTGTAAGGGGAGGTCACACTTGCCACAAGTACTTGCCACTGTAGCCTACAGAAGCTGTTTTTGTTTCCGGATTTATTTCAGGTCTTATTTCTGCATACAAATGTCTTGTATTTTCTGCTTGTATGCTAATAAGGAGACTGAGAAATAATTACATATCGTTATTATACCATTGCTAAAATTATGGTCTATCTGATACTTTAGTAGAGTAATGTGTATGTAATTGTAAAATCCCATAGGATTGAAGTAGAGTGATCAGAGTACTGTAACCTTGGTGTTTAAAAGTTATGTTTCATTCCTTTTTTATGTGTTTCTTCAAAACTACATCGAGTACTTGTTTAGAATTTTGAAATATTCCTTTTGGGCGAATATTTAACCTTGGTCTTTTTATTATCTGCCCAGCATGAAAACATTCCCTTTGCAGATAGAAAGTCTTCTGTGAATGTGGTGAGCGATTTCTCTGGAACCTTTGTGGGTTTTTTTTTTTTTTTTTTTTTTACACAATAACAGACAGGCAACACCGCAAAAGAAATTAAGAGGGTCTTCTTTGTCTTTCTCTTTCTATTTTATAGGACTTTCTATGGTGTGTAGAAGTGAATAATTCAATGAAGGCGCTCTTGACATCGTGGAGAGAGGTATAGGCGAAGAAGCAAGCAATTGGCAACTTGCTAGAAATTGATTCTTTTCCTTTCATCTAATAATTATCTTCTGATGTCTTTGTACTGCAGAGGCCATCTATCCAACCAGATGTTATTATTATTGGTGCTGCCACTGTAAGTCTATCATTTAATAAGTATTCAGATAAGAATGGGCTTGCCTTGCTGTTCTCAAATCTAAACTTAGCATTGACATGCGGTTATATTTGCACAGTGGTCCATTAAACTGCACAGGGGCAGCAGCGAAACACTCATTCAATACAAAGAAAACCTCACATCTATGGTACCCACTCTGGAAAAACTGACCGAGCGGAGTGAAGTCTATTGGGTCTTACAAGGTATATATGAAATGCTTGGAAATATTGAATTGTGAAGTATAGAGAAAAAGAGGACTTTTATTATATGATTTATTTTCTTCGGTGCATTATTTTTAGATCCTGTGTATGAAGAGGTTATGAATGAAGATCATAAGATTATCACCAACCAGCAGATAGACTTGTATAATGCAGCGGCACTTAGTGCTCTGAACAACAGCAAGAGGAATGGCAAGGCCCGTGTGAAGATCCTAGAGGCCTCTCGGCAGGTTGCCATGGAGACAGTCACCCAGTCAGAAGATGGACTGCATCTTCCTGTGCGCACAAGGGATGTGGTAAGTCAGTAATTGCTTAAAGATATATACTGTGTCTATGTGTCTGGGGTTTAAAGCCTGGTTGATACTCTCACCAAGGACTTTATTAGGAATATTAATACTGGGTAGGGCCTCCTCCCTTTGCTTTTAAAACAGTCTCAGTTCTTCATTTCATGGGTCCCACAAGATGTGCATAACATTCATTTGAGAGTCTGCTTCATGTTGACATGATTGCATCACACAGTTCTGACAGATATTTCAGGTGCTCTTTCATGCTATGAATCTATTCTACCACATCCCAAAACGGTTTGAATGCATTCCGAAAGAGTGACTGGGAAAACCACTGAAGAACACTGAGAAATGTTCAAAACGATGGAGGTAGATGCCGACTGCTTAAAAAAAAAAGTCAGACACTTTTAAAAAGTGATAAATTCCAAACAGTTGTAAGTACAACCCCAAATCAGAAAAAGTTGGGATGGTATGGAAAGCTTAAATTATTTTTATGTACATTTATTTTCAATTATTTACATTGCAGACAGTATGAACCCAAGATATTTAATGCTTTGTCTGGTCAGCTTCATTTCATTTGTTGATAAACATCCATTCCTGCATTTCAGGCACTCAACACATTCCAAAAAAAAAAAAAAGACGGGGACAATCATTTTTTGGGCACATAATATTGCTGAACCTAGACCTGACCAACTGCAGCAACCCCAGATCATACAGGCTTGTACGGTAGGCACTAAACATGATGGGTGCATCACTTCAGCCGCGTCTCTTCTTACCCTGATGTGCCCATCACTCTGGAACAGTATAAATCTGGACTCGTCAGACCACATGACCTTCTTCCATTGCTCCAGAGTCCAATCTTCCCTAGCAAATTTAAGCCATTTTTTAAAGGTTAGCCTCTGACAAGTTTCTTAAGGCTGCACAGCTGATAAGTCCCAATCCCTTGAGTTCTCCTTGCGTTGTGCGTGTGGCAATGCTCTTTTTTGTGTGTATATATATATATATATATATATATATATATATATATATATATTATATATATATATATATATATATATATACGTACATATATAATATATAATATAATATATAGATTTTCACCACAAGTCCTAAGAGTAGATAAAGACAAACCAGTTACACAAAATGAGACAAATATACTTTTATTTTCAGGATCTATCACAGTCTGCTACTGAAGGCCTGTCTCACATTGAACATTGAGCTGTGGTGTGCATGGCAGGGTTGCAAGGAGAAAGCCACTGCTCTCCAAAAAGAACATTGCTGCTGATCTGCAGTTTTCTAAAGATCACGTGGACAAGCCAGAAGGCTATTGGAAGAATGTTTTGTGGACAGATGAGACCAAAATAGAACTTTTTTGGTTTAAAAGAAAAATCGTTACGTTATCCGATCTGTGAAACATGGTGGTGGTAGCATCATGGTTTGGATCGGAATGTTTTGAAATGACCTGAAACGAGCAGTTAATGTGAGAAAACAAAATAAGATTTCAGAGTTGAAGCTGTTCTGTACGGAGGAATGGGCTAAAATTCCTCCAAGCCGGTGTGCAAGACTGATCAACAGTTACAGGAAACATTTAGTTGCAGTTATTGCTGCACTGGGGGGGTCACACCAGATACTGAAAGCAAAAGTTCACATACTTTTGCCACTCACTAATATGTAATATTGGATCATTTTCCTCAATAAATAAATGACCAAGTATAATACTTTTGTCTCATTTGTTTAACTGGGTTCTCTTTATTTATTTTTAGGACTTGTGTGAAAATTGATGTACCACTGTATGACTAGTCTCTACCCTTACGTGTCTAAAATGGCTATTGATGCTGACAGTGACGTTAAATAAATCCAGATATACAAACAAACATATTACCTCAATACTAGCCTAAACTGCCCTCATCCCCAACTTTTTTTGGAATGTGTTGCAGGCCAAAAACATTGTTTATTAACAAATGAAATGAAGTTGAACAGAAAAGACATGAAATATCATACTGCCTGCAAAGAAATAAAAGTCAAAGTAAATACAAGGGAGCACGGCATTTTATTAAAATTAGCTTTTTCCCAACATTTTCTGATTTGGGGTTGTAATTCATTACACTGATTTCTGTTATTTGAGTTCGTGAATTCTCTCGCCCTATTATCCCTAAAAAAGCGAGAGATTTTGAGAGCTTGGAATGTGTACCTTGCATACAGTACATGCGTAATTGAGACAAAATGGCCATTTCACAAACTCATGTCAGCTCCAGAAATGCACAGTGTAAACCTTGGTTTCATTGATTCTTTTAGGAAATATTCTACCGTCTCTGCTTTTGTCAGCTACCATTGTGTAATTCATGTACGAGCTATAGCCAGCAAAGCTGTGGGTTTCTTGCATGTGATAGTTATTGTGGTAAAAACTCAGTGGGTCTCATTCATGAAACGTGACCAGAATGAATTTGCACATAAAATGTTCATAAAAAACCTTTACTTTAATTGTCCGGATTCGTGAAAATATTCATAGTTCCAAAATGTTAGCACGTACGACTAAAATCTACACATGGTCCTCAGCACGCGTAAACTGTTCGTAACGTCCGAAAGAGGCCAAAAGTGTCATTAGACATGACTGCACTTGAATTAAAGTACTGCCCAAATAATAAGAATGAATAAAATTACAATTATATAATACATAAAAAATAAAGGTAAATTGAATTAGACATAGCAAGCAGCCTGTTATTCAGAGAAACTTCTAATAAGCCTAAACGCTCAGCTCTCGCCAGTACAGGAGAGAGAACGCACTAATGCACTGCTAGCTTGAATATAATTTAAATTTTAAATATAGCTATTCATAGTAAATATATATTCATCTTCAAGGTATGATTTTTCGGGAATATTAAATACAGTTTTTTCTTTCCTTGTGCAGCATATCCTATGATTTACAGTCGTATGAAAAAGTTTGGGCACCCCTGATAATTTTCATGATTTTAGTTTATAAATCATTGGTTGTTCAGATCAGCAACTTGAGTTAAATATATCATATAGCAGATGAACACAGTGATATTTGAGAAGTGAAATGAAGTGTATAGGATTTACAGAAAGTGTGCAGTAATTATTCAAACAAAATTAGGCAGGTGCATAAATTTGGGCACCCCAGCAGAAAAATTACATCAATATTTAGTAGATCCTCATTTTGTAGAAATAACAGCCGCTAAACGCTTCCTACAGCTTCCAGTCTGGATTCTGGTTGAAGGTGCTTTGGACCATTCTTCTTTAGAAACATCTCCAGTTCAGTCATCTTTGATGGTTTCCAAGCATGGACAGCCCACATTTTCAGTAATATTCATGTCTGGGGACTGAGATGGCCATTCCAGAACGTTGTACTGGTTCCTCTGCATGAATGCCTTAGTAGATTATGAGCAGGGTTTGGGGTCGTTGGCCTCGGTGCAACTTTGTCACTGATTCTTGAACATTGTTCTTAAGAATCTGGAGATATTAACTGGAATCCATGCGACCCTCAATTTTAACAAGATTCCTAGTACCTGCACTGGCCACACAGTCCCGCGGGCATTATGGAACCGCCACCAAATTTTACTGTGGGTAGCAAGTGTTTGTCTTGGGATGCTGTGTTCCTTTTCCGCTCCTTGTTATGTCCAAATAACTCAATTTTAGTTTCACAGTACACAGCACTTTATTCCAAAATGAAGCTGGATTGTCCAAATGTGCTGTAGCACACCTCAAGTGACTCTGTTTGTGGCGTGTCTGCAGAAAAGGCTTCTTCTGCATTACTCTCCCATACAGCCTCTTCCTTGTGCAAAGTGCACTGTATAGTTGAACGATGAACAGTGACACCATCTGCAACAAGATGAGGTTGTAGGTCTTTGGAGGTGGTCTGTGGCTTGACTATGACTGTTTCTCACCATCCTTCGCCTCTGCCTATCTGAGATTTTTCTTGGTCTGCCACTCCGGGAGTTCCTTAACTAGAACTGTGCCTGTGGTCTTCCATTGCCTCACTATGTTCCTCACAGTGGAAACTGACAGCTGAAATCTCTGAGAGAACTTTTCCCTTTCCCTGAAACCATGATGTTGAAACAACCTTTGTTTTCAGGCCATTTGAGAGTTGTTTTGAGGCTCCCATGTTGCCACTCTTCAGAGAAGATGCAAAGAGGAGAAAAAACTTCCAACTGGCCACCTTAACACTTTCTCATAGTTGGATTCACTTGGTGTATGTAGATCAAGGGTCAATGAGCTTACAAAAACAAATTTTGTGTTCCAATAATTAGTGCTAAAGGTATTCAAATGACAAGGGTGCCCAAATTTATGCACCTGCCTAATTTTGTTTGAATAATTACTGCACACTTTCTGTAAAACCTATAAACTTAATTTCACTTCTCAAATATCACGGTGTTCATCTGCTATATGATATATTTACCTGAAATTGCTGACCTGGACAACCAATGATTTATAAAGAAAAATCATGAAACTTATCAGGGGTGCCCAAACTTTTTCATATGACTGTACTTAACATAAAACGTTAGATTGGGTGTGAGCAGTTTAAAGTTTAAACTTACGCCACTGCATCAAGGCACGATGTAATGACGCATTTACATATACAAATAAGAAAAGACGACCATTCAGTCAATGTGCAATTGACGTGTTATACGAAATGTTATCTTCTGAGTGCTGTGTCCAGGTGGAAACCTCGGACGTACGCAGCTCGGCTGGCAGACGTTTGGATAGTGCCGTTATAAGAGATCGTAGGGTCATCGGTAAAATAACATAAATACTAGAAGCAGTACTTAATTTGTAGTACATGAGGTAAGGGAACACCGAGTGTGCCGTGATCTGGTAAATGGGCATTAAGTGAAAAGGTCCCAGAACGAATACACAACTGTGCTTATTGTTCAACAGCTAATACAGTAGCCTTCAAAATAGAACATCTATATCAGTGAAAAAGACTTGCATTGTCTTAACTTTCAGCTGTCTTTTTTTGCCATTTCCAAACCGTGAGCTCTCCTGAAGTGTGAGCGAGCATGTGACTGGAATGACAGTATTAGAAAGTGATAAACGTTTTACAATCCCAACTTTTTTTTTTGGAATGTGCTTCAGGCCTGAAATGCAGATATAGATGTCTTATAACAAATGAAATGAAGTTGACCAGGCAAACAGAAAATATCTTTGGTTCATACTGTCTGCAATGAAATGTCAGATAACCAGTAAATGAAAGATACCAGTTCTGCCACTTCTGCATCACACTGGTGTCCTATATAAGACATGCTTACACCCTGACCCTGAACAGGACAGAGCAGTATTAAAACAGGATGGAAAACATAAAACCTTTTTGCTTTGTAATGTGGCTTGTTATTCTGTATTCATTAGAGTGCCATGATTCTGATGAACTCCATATGCAACAAGATCCTTTCGCCCATTGATGGATCGTGCTGCCAGGGTGTTCCTCTGCTGAGTGTGCTACAGAAACTGGCAGTGGGACTCTTCCTGGCAGCTGCTGCTTGCTTCCTGATTCTGCACATACTAGGATACAGCAGACACTGGAAGAGCAGCCCTGTTTCTGATGTTGAGAGTGGAGAGGGGAAGAAACCTTCCAGTGCCGTAGTTCCTCTCAGCCTGAAGAGCGTGTTACATCCCATTTGCAAAATGGGTCTCATCATGCTCTACTTCTACCTGTGTGACCGAGGAAATGTCTTCATGAAGGAACAGAAATTCTACACACACTCCAGCTTCTTCTTCCCACTCATCTACATATTTGTGTTGGGGATTTTCTACAGTGAGAACAGTAAAGAGGTAGTGGGACTGATCTTCTATTCAACATAAATTTATATAGCTTTTATACAACTTTATCTGTTTAGAAGTCATCAGGTTAAATAGCTTTCACTGCTTTTCAATACTTTTCTTTTTTCAGACCAAACTGCTGAACAGAGATCAGACTGATGAATGGAAGGGCTGGATGCAGCTGGTGATCCTCATCTATCATATATCTGGGGCCAGTGCTGTAAGTTGTAATGTGAATATGCTGCAGTCTATACTGTAGTCTAATGAGGGAGTCGGACCATAGGCCAGAGAGTAACTTCGTACACTGTGGGGCCACTGATCACCTATTTTACCGGTGACCAAAAAAAAAAAAGAAAGAAAAACATGAAAGAATCCAGTGGTGTGGCTTCAAACTAGAAAATATAAATCTTAAAAATATAAAGTTTAAGCAGCTATCTTAAATATTTATGCCAAACATTCTGTATCCACACATTACACAATATTAACACAGATAATGCATAACTACCTTTGCTATACTTTTTACTTGATGGTGAAGATATGTAATTGAGTTAAAATGTTTCAATGACAGAACATCTGACTGAGTTGATAAAATTCTGCATTTATAAAAGACTGTAGATGTTTTGTGTTTTGTCAGTTGTTAGCTGCTTATGTTATATATTTAAGTCCGATCTTATTTTAAATTCGTCAAAAATCTTCCAGTTTATTGGATGCAGTGTTGACAAAATATGGTTGCAACCATTATGGTATTAAATGTAAAGATAAGTTTAATTGAAATGCGAATTAGAGTTCCCTGACCAAGATTTTCAGAATTTCACTGTCACCCAAACTTTTTTTTTTTTTGTTAGAGTATACTCCTATATTAGTATGTATAGTACAGTGGTACCTTGGTTCTTGTCGTTACTTCATTCCAGACGGCTTGTCAAGAACCGAAAATTACGAGTACCATCACATTATTCCTTTTCCCATAAGGAATGATGTAAATTGAATGAATCCATTCCAGACTTTCAGAAAATCCATACTATATATTGAGGCAAAAAAGTATTTAGTCAGCCACTGATTGTGCAAGTTCTCCTACTTAGAAAGATCACAGAGGTCTGTAATTTTCAACATAGGTACACTTCAACTATGAGAGACAAACTGAGAAAAAAATCCCATTGTAGGATTTTTAAATAATTAAATTTTAAATTATGGTTGAAAATAAGTATTTGGTCAGTAACAAAAGTTCAAGTCAATACTTTGTAACATAACCTTTGTTGGCAATGACAGAGGTCAAACGTTTGCTGTAAGTCTTCACCAGGTTGGCACACACTGTAGCTGGTACTTTGTCCCATTCCTCCATGCAGATCTCCTCTAGAGCAGTAATGTTTTGGGGCTGTCGCTGGGCAACATGGACTTTCAACTCCCTCCACAAATTTTCTATGGGGTTGAGGTCTGGAGACTGGCTAGGCCACTCCAGGACCTTGAAATGCTTTTTACAGAGCCACTCCTTCATTGCCGAGCGGTGTGTTTGGGAACATTGTCATGCTGGAAGACTCAGCCACGTTCCATCTTCAATGCTCTCACTGATGGAAGGAGGTTTTGGCTTAAAATCTCATGATACATGGCCCCGTTCATTCTTCCCTTAACACGGATCAGTCGTCCTGTCCCCTTTGCAGAAAAACAGCTCTAAAGCATGATGTTTCCATCCCCATGCTTCACAGTAGGTATGGTGTTCTTGGGATGTAACACAGCATTCTTCTTCCTCCAGACATGACGAGCTGAGTTTTTACCAAAATGTTCTGGTATTATACCACATGATACGATCACACAGGCCTGGACATGTACTGGCTTAAGCAGGGGGACACGCCTGGCACTGCATTATCTGAGTCTCTCTCGGCGTAGTGTGTTACTGATGGTAGCTTTGTTACTTTGGTCCCAGCTCTCTGCAGGTCATTCATCCGGTCCCTCCGTGTAGTTCTGGGATTTTTCTTCATCGTTCATGATCATTTTTACCCCACGGGATGAGATCTTGCATTGGGTTCCAGATCGAGGGAGATTATCAATGGTCTTGTATGTCTTACAATTGCTCCCACAGTTGATTTATTCACACCAACCTGCTTGCCTATTGTAGATTCACTCTTCCCAGCCTGGTGCAGGTCTACAATTTTCTTCCTGGTGTTCTTCAACAGCTCTTTGATCTTGGCAATGGTTGAGTTTGGAGTCTGTTTGAGGCTGTGGACAGGTGTCTTTTATACAGATAACGAGGTCAAACAGGTTCCATTAATATAGGTAACGAATGGAGGACAGAAGAGCTTCTTAAAGAAGTTGTTACAGGTCTGTGAGAGCCAGAATTCTTTGTTGTTTGTGGGTGACCAAATACTTATTTTCCACCATGATATAAAATTAAATTCTTTTAAAATCCTACAATGTGATTTCCTGGATTTTTTTTCTCATTTTCTCTCTCATAGTTGAAGTGTACTTATGATGGAAATTACAGACCACTCTTATCTTTCTAAGTAGGAGAACTTGTACAATCAGTGGCTGACTAAATACTTTTTTGCCCCACTGTATAAGGCATTACATGCATTAATGGAGTTGTATTATACAGATGCTCCCTGATTTACGATGGGGATATGTTTCGACAAATCCATCATAAGTTAAATGTCTAGGAGTTTAACGAGTGTTTGGTGTATCATAGCAGAGAGGAGGTTGAAGTTGGCTTATTCGCATTTTCCAGTCCACCTTAAATGACTGCAGTTACATTATGGAGCCTGTAGATGGAGATTTAGCCTTATGATAAGTGATAAGTAAGTTAATGTTTAAAACACTTACATTACCTTACAGTTGGACAAGATCATTAACACAAAGCTTATTTTATTATAAAGTGTTGAAAAATCTCATGTAATTTAGTGAGTAATGGATTGAAACACTTACTCTTGATGAACTCAGGGTGCTAGCTAAGCTAACTACAGCCTGTTTCTTTTCGGTTTCCTTTGTCTTCTTTCGGTTGGCTGCAATCCCTAATCTTTTTAGGACCCTGGGGACTTATTTGCACTAAGAATACAGTACTGTAGATGTATAAAATAAAGGATAACACGATAATATAGCAGAATATTTCTGCTGAAACGAGTCGCACAGTTCAACTCGTACAAGTTTAAGCAAGTGCTTCCAAGTACCGACCAACCGACGAGATCGAGACAAATTTTTTTAGTTAAAATGTGTCAAGAACCAAATTCACCAAATTCTGAGGTGGTCGAGAACTGAGGTACCACTATATAAGGTTTTAGTTTGTGGAATAAAAAGCTTGGAATTTAGTTTTTATTTAGTTAGTACATAATTTATTTTATTAATATTATTATTATCGTCATCATCAATACCAAGCTGGTGTATTCATGCCATGCTGTTGAAGGCTCTTCACTGGCTTCATTGAGACAGGGATCAGTGACTTTTCATTGCTGAAGCGAAATCAGTCCTTGACTCCTTTAGTACAAGTGATCTTGATTTTTCTGGCTTTACGTCCATCTGACCCCATCAGATTGTTTTTTCAGCAGTTGTAGGCTGGTGTGTCCATGATCAGGTCTTAATCATGTTCACTGCCATGGTGAATAGAGTCACAGATGTTGCAGCCTGTGATTATTGAAACCTCCAGATCATTGCCACTCTGAATTTGGAATTTGCCTTAGACATGATAAAAAAATAAATGATAATCTAAATATGTAAAGCTGCTTTGAGACATTGTAAAAAGCGCTATATAAATAAATCTGTCTTGACTTGACTTCCCTAGCAGTAGCTTAGTGAAGCCCCAGGGATTTACTATAAAGGATGGCCACCTTTGGGCTCTCTACTTCCAACCTCTTTGGTGCCATTCAGCTTTACCCAGGGTTATTAGCATCTTCCTCAAGATGGTTCACAGCTTTGCCAAGGATTTAAGCTCCTACCAGATCGTGTGGATTTTCACTGTTTATTGCTGCATGATATATGCATGCAGGCTCTTTCTTCTCAGCGCCAAATCTGTCTAGGCCTAGACTGGTTCATTCATTGCGACACTTCTTCCCTCCCCAAACCTTTTCTCCGGACTTGGTGAATCTTGAGGCCCCGGCTGTTGTTGCACATTTTCTGCATGCATTGCTTACAATCATTGTTCTGTTGCAACGTTTTTGTTGTATTTTGTGGTGTTACTGAATGCTTGTCTTTCTCTATCTTCAAGTGCCCCCATAAATGCGTAATGGGGTTATGGTCATGTGACTGTGGAGTAAAGATTCCGACGGGTCTTCTTTAGTCTTCAAGTAGTTGTTGCAGAGCTTTCAGATGTTTTGGGGTTATTATTTCTGCTACAGTATAAATCCAGAAATCTAAAACAGGCATTTCACTAATACATGTATTGTTTATGGTAGACAGCTAGTGCCTGAATTATTGAATTGTTAGCATCCTTGGTATAGATGGGTAAAAAAATGTTGATTAAAATATGTATGGTAAATGTAATATCCCATTGAAAACTGTGGGATTGTTTTTTAAGCAAAATCACATTTCACAATGATCAACAAAGAACCCGGAGTTATTTAACGTCAAAGAAGTGGTTGTGATAGTATTGTACCATCACTTATTGTCGTCTTTTTCTGTTCTTCACAGTTTATACCTGTGTACATGCACGTCCGAGTCCTAGTGGCAGCTTATCTCTTCCAGACAGGATATGGCCACTTCTCTTTCTTCTGCTTGAAGGGAGATTTTGGACTCTATCGAGTGTGCCAGGTATATTTTTCTACCCTTGCTATCTTGTGTCTGTCCACATAACTAACTCAGGGACACATTGAGATCACTTCTCACAAAGCATAATTGCTCACTGAAAGGATCTTATTCTAGGTTCTCTTCAGACTAAATTTCCTGGTGGTAGTGCTCTGCCTTGTCATGGACAGGCCATACCAATTCTACTACTTTGTGCCTCTGGTTACCTTTTGGTTTGTGGTCATCTACATCACAATGGCCATGTGGCCACAGATTCTGCAGCTAAAAGATAATGGTAATATATCCTATCAGAAATCTGATTCTTTATGATATGAGCTTTTGTGCTGAGTTTACAAACATGGCACTGACTTGCTGCTGTGTGTTGCAGGCAGTGGTTTCTGGCATCTGGCAATTTTAATTAAACTGTTGGCGTTGATCCTGTTTATTTGTTTTGTCTCATACTCACAGGTGAGAACTTAAAATCATTGATTATCATGTGTAATCCACTTGCTGTTGAATTTTAGGTGATTATGTAGCCTGTTAAGCTTTACAGAATATGTTGATCTTGTTGGTGTCTGACAGGGATTCTTCGAGAGTGTTTTCTCTATATGGCCTATTTCAAAGCTCTTTGAACTGCAGGGAAGCATCCATGAGTGGTGGTTCAGATGGAACTTGGATAGATATGTAAGTGAAATATGACTTTCCTTCAACTGTTATAAGAAAATAAATTTTTTAAATGTACAGTGGTACCTTGGTTCTTGTTGTTAATTCTTTTCAGATGGCTTGTCAAGAACTGAAAACAATGAGTACCAAGCACATTTTTCCCATAAAGAATAGTGTAATTGAATTAATCCAATCCAGACCCACAGAAAATTCACACTGTATAACACATTATATGCATTAATGGATTTGTATTGTACAGGTGCTCCCTGATTAACGAAGGTGATATGTTCTGACAAATCCATCTTAACCTCGTGAGACCTCACGTCCCCACATGAGGACATGACGTTTTGGGTTTGCTACTTCTCATACGTCATTCTGCTTAACTCAGTCCTCATTTGTAGACACTCTTGAGCATTTAACAAAAACAAAAATACCTCCCGTTCAAAGACGGTGCTCAGTTTTTATACATAAAAAAAATCTGAGCTCCGAGGAGGGTAATAAGGTCTCAAGAGTTAAAGGTATAATGGACTGAAGAGTGTTTGGTAGAGCGATCTATATTACTCACATACATATATACATAGCCTATGATAAGTAGTTATAAGTAAGTTAATGTTTAAAGCACTTGCATTAACGTACAGTTGGCCAAAATCATTAACACAAAGCTTATGCTATAATAAAGTGTTGAAAAATCTCATGCAATTTAGTGGAGTAATGGATTGAAAGTAACAAATGAAAAAAACCTTTTACTCTATGGATGAACTCTGGGTGCTAGCATAGCTGCTAAACTAATTGCAACCTGTGTTCTTGTGCATTCAGTTTCTGTTTCCTTTTGGTTGGTAGTCAATACAACCCTTTTTAGGACCCATGGAGACTTATTTGCACTAAGAATACTGTACTGTAGATGTAGAAATAAAGAAAAACATAAAAATAACAGAGATCTGGAATAGATCTTCACTTAGCAACGGATACTAATCTGAACCACTGAATCACTCTGTACTGAATCATACAAGTTTAAGCAAGTGCACCAAGAATTCATTATATATAGCTTGATACAGTTGAACCGTGCTATCCAAATCCCTGCTGTGATATATATGAGGTATTTTATTCCACTAACCTGCTAATCGAACCACTACCCGTTTTAACAAATGATAATTGTGAAAATATGAGAACAGGACATGAGAATCAATCAGAAAAATATCATGCTGACGTAATTGAGTAGGATGGGTTTATATATACAGGAACCAGGCAGATTTGCCCATAGTGCGTAATGGACATTGGGCTTGTATTTTCCAAACAACCTTCTAGAACAAGGTACATTAGGATAATTAACTGTAATTTTTGTTTTGCTGTGGAACTAACAAAGTGGCAACAAAACAATACGCCTACTTTGTGAACAAAATTGTGTCTCAACTAAAAGGAAATTAGCTTAAATATCCAGATAGCTTCTTGTTTGTGACTGAAAATGTGAGTTGGACAGTGTCATGGAAGAGCTAATATCCACAACACTCATAAAGTCATTTATTGTGATATGAATATGACATGATCTCCACCAATCCAAGCTTCTGAGCAACTAAACATCTGAGTGATACATCTCAGTTGATCTGTATGTTTGGGCACATTTGTATTGCAGGCTGTGTTCCATGGGATGCTGTTCGCCTTTCTTTATCTGGCATTGCAGAAATTGCAAGTTCTATCAGAGGCCAAAGGAGAGTCACTCTTCTCCCACAAGATTTCGAACTGCCTTCTGTTCATAGCAGTGCTTTCATTCATAGTACGTTTGCTCCTATATCTACCCACAGCGTTATGTGGTAATTGTTTAAATTGTCTTAACTTACCCCCTCTTCCTTCAGACGTATTCCATATGGGCCAGTAGCTGTAAAGACAAGTCTGAATGCAATGCAATGCATCCCTACATTTCAATGGTACAGGTAAATCCAGTGTCCCTTTCTGTATTTCTAATGTTGTGATCAGGCCCATATTAGACACCAAGGAGGGCCTATTTCTAATACAGTGGAACCTTGTAATTCAAATTTAATTGGTTCCAGAAGGTCTTTGATTTGTTTGAACTTCGAAGTCTGAATCCAATTTCCCCATAAGGAGTAATGCAAATCAGATTAATCCATTCCCACCCTCAAATGATACGTTTTTACATGTATATTTGTATGTAATACGCGTTTAAAAGCATAAATAAGACAAAGGAATGTAATACAGTAATAATAATCAATATATATGTGAAAATGTGAAAATGAAGTGAAACTTCATAGCTATTGAGGCAAACGCAGTTTTAGCGCGTCCTATCACTGGGACAGTGGCGCTGAGGGTGTGTCTGAAATCACACCCATAGACTGATATAATAACCATATACTTAATATAATAATGCATAATATAATATATAATATACATAATATGCCTTTGATCATGCCCTAAGTTCTTCAGCGTTTTATGGCCATTAGCATACCATATCGGTGCATTATCATTGCCGACTGGACTGAAGTATATGCATTGCCTTTGGAAGATCGCACCATTGAGTGTGTAATTTAGGGTGCCCATGTCTGAAATCTGAATTTTTGTTCAAATTTGGGGGCAAGAATAATTCAATGGACGGCTCAGTGTTCGAATTGTTCAAGTGAAATGGCTCCACTGTATTCTGAGGTTTCCCTGTGTTAACAGCACTGATTTAGAAATTACCAAGTGTTTAAAAATATTAAAAACATATAATAAAAATTAGGATTGTTAAACATACTTGTGCTTGGTGTTTTTTCTTTGTCCACAGATTCTAGCGTTTGTACTAATCAGGAACATTCCTGGATATTTCCGTTCCTTGTACAGCTCCTTCTTTGCTTGGTTTGGAAAGATCTCATTAGAGGTAAGCTGCTTGTATGTATGTATGTATGTATGTGTGTGTGTGTGTGTGCGTGCGTGCGTGCGTGCGTGCGTGCGTGCGTGCGTGCGTGCGTGCGTGCGTGCGTGCGTGCGTGTGTATATATACACACATACATATATATATATATATATATATATATACAGTGTATCACAAAAGTGAGTACACCCCTCACATTTCTGCAGATATTTAAGTATATTTTTTCATGGGACAACACTGACAAAATGACACTTTGACACAATGAAAAGTAGTCTGTGTGCAACTTATATAACAGTGTAAATTTATTCTGCCCTCAAAATAACTCAATATACAGCCATTAATGTCTAAACCACCGGCAACAAAAGTGAGTACAACCCTTAGTGAAAGTTTCTGAAGTGTCAATATTTTGTGTGGCCACCATTATTTTCCAGAACTGCCTTAACTCTCCTGGGCATGGAGTTTACCAGAGCTTCACAGGTTGCCACTGGAATGCTTTTC